>CM019068.1:120229851-120802553 GCA_009667805.1 Leptobrachium leishanense
GCCAGGCGTGCAGCTGGGTAGCGCGGGTGCTAGAGAACACCCTCGGGACTGATTCGGCTCTGGGCTGATTAGGGTGTGCCCAGGCACACCCGGCACACCCCGTGCGCACGCCTATGAACCCAGTTGTGCCCTGCAACCTGCAGGACTCCTATCATCACTGCATCCATGCGCTCACACCATCACCCCTTGCACAAGCTATTTCATGACATATACAGAGTTATTCAAAGAGTATCGAAAAGTCGATGCACGTTGGGTGACTTTTCATTCTCTTCAATTCGGTGCGATTCGGCTTTCCCATTTCAGCGACCCTGCAGTGTATTCAGCAAGCACCACAGGGCCGTCGTAGTGCAGGGAAAAGCCGCCGCAAACCCGACAAACACTCACTGCAAAACCCGGCGAAGGCACAACGAAACCCGCAAAACCATCTGGATTAACCCCGCCAAACACGCTGGAGAAACCCGAGCAGCCGCCGCTCACAACGAAGAGCAGCCGCCGGAAAAACCCGACACCGCAGACGAATGGAGTGAAGAAAAAAATACGCTTGAATGTTTGAAAAGTGAAACATTGTTTGCAAAGAAACTATAGAATGAAAATGTCTGAAATTTACATATAAAAGCCAATGAATGATAATAAAAAAGGGCTGTTACATAAAAAAAACGATTTAAAAAGAAACGGAAAAAACTTTTCGCAAAAAAAAATCCCAAAAAATGCCTAAAAGATCCTAAAAAAAAATCTAAAAATAAAGAAACTTTTTACTGCAGAATATTATAATAAACGGTATATTAGATATTGAGTTAAAATGGGAATATTGTTAACATTGAAGCCTATGGGATTCGCCTGAATAAACCTGTCGAATTAAACCAGGGCATTTCGGCAACTTTTCACTGCTGGTTTTTGTTCTCTGAATAGACGAAGCATTGCTTCTCTATGGGGATTTCACTGCACTCAAACAGGCAACGAAAAGGCAACGTATGTGCCGGCAATTCGCCAACAATTCGAACAGCCTGCTGTGAAATGGCCAGGAAAGGTAAGCGTACGCTGAATTTCAGCGTTCGAATACCTTTCGGCCACAATTCGGAGCTTTTTGAATAACCCTGGTAGTCTCGCCTCTATTAATGAGGTGAAGCAATATGCTCCCCTTTCTATAGCAAAGGCTCAAAGCCATGTCTGGGTAGGGATACCCATATTCAGTTCAGATTTCCAGGCTGTCTGAAACCTCCAAATGTTCTCTGGATTGTAAGTGTTAAGTGCTGTATAGCAAATAGAGAAGAGCTTAGTGGATGATAGAGGGCCGGTAAAAATGGCACAGAAATATTGCTACCTAGATATCCTCCTTCCAACCTGAAATGTCTGTCCACATCACCTCAACTCCAGAATGCTTTCCGGACATTCTCAATGTCCCTATACAGTGAATACAAGGGAACATATTAGTTATATGCCAAATGGACAGCTTTTTAATCTTTAAGTTAAAATTTTTAATGTACTGTCTGACCCTCATGATCACTGCTTTCCCAGCAGTGGCGTAACCAGAGTTATGGGTGCCTGGGGCAGAAATTCTCCCCCCCCCCTTATTATATAAACATCCACTCTGGACCGGTATAGTGGCACCAGACTGGTATAGTGACACAAGACACTGGTATATATATACAAACTCAATGTTCTTGAACCCAGGACATACTTGAAAACGAGAGAAATCTCAATGTATCCTTCTGTCATGTCCTTAGCCCCTGCTGCGCGGCCTGGGGGGTCTGGGCAAGGTTATGGGCCAGGACCTGGCCGGCTGCCAGCACTGGGGAATGGCTGACCGGCGTCCGAGGGGGCGGGGCCTAGCATGGTCACGAGGAGCCGCCGGGTTTAAAACAAGGCGCAAGGAGTTGCCTCATAGCCCTGTCGTGGAGTCTGATTCCCGCATCGCTACTATTCGTTTACATTGTCTCTCTGTTGCCAACCGTTTTCTGGATACGATTCCTGCTTCTGTTATTTGACCCGGCTTAATTTTTTTTTTTAACTATTCTCTTGCTGCTTGATTACGATCGCCTGTGTGGTGCTTTGGTGGTTTAACCCCATGCTTGCCGCTGGGGTGTTTGCACGCTACTGGGGAAGTGTCCCTTCTCATCGGTGGGTCTTGTCCGTGGCCTCTATAGGTGCCTATACCCAACCGAGGGCTCATGTTCTCCAGCCACATATATTGTTAAAATCTGCAGTCGCAAGGCACTGCTTATTTAATGCTCGTGGTCAGTGTGCGCTCACCAGCAACAATACTCGTTACTGTATTTACGACAGACCCTGAGGTGTATGTGTTGTCTCTTACCATCTGAAGGTACCGCTGACCTGCTCCCGATTATCTGCAAACGTTAAAGCAACTTGTTTCCTGACTGCCCTGCAGTCCGCGCAATTCACCAACTGTCTGATTTATAGGTGTTTCTCTGCATGTGCTCTAAGTAGTCTATCGGTCTCGAAACCTTTAGTGCTTAGTAGCGACTCAGTATATTATTCAACCTTGTTGCCGCAAGTGTCTGATTCTGTGAATGACAATCGGTGTTTAAACGTCAAAAAGATTTCTCAGCCCTTAAGGATCTCAACTCCGCGACTATCTAGTGAGCGCTATTCCCCCCCGTTACATCACGACAGGGTCTGATATGGATCCGGCTGATTTATCTGTATTAATGTCTAAGCTGGGTGACATCGTGACTAAGCAAGAGGACAGGGCCGGATTAAGGGTATCATGGGCCTGGTGCTGAGGAGTTTGTTGGGCATATTTTTAGATACTGAGGCAACAAGCGCCAACTAAACTGTCAAATCACCAAATACTGCCGAATTGACAGAGAAATATGGTGCAGTTCGCAACAATTAGGCAGTCTTCAGCGGCAGCAAAATTGTCCTATAGAGAAGTGATGGTTAATCTATTCACAGATGAACATATCACAGAATCCACAGCAATAAAACTCATGCTCAAACACACTACACATTACTGTGAGTTTTATTGTTGTGGAGCTCTGTGATACAGTAATGTGCAGTGTGTATGAGTGTATCACAGAGCTCCAGAGCAATAAAACTCGCAGTGTGAATTAGTAGTCTCTCATTTCTGGTTAGGCTGGCGTCAGACGAGCGCACTATGTGCACCCGTACTGACGTGCCTTCTGGCGTCTGTCACAGCATTGAGACGCTGCGACGGGGCCAGCCACACGCTGTGGAGCGTGCAGGAATTTTGCACGCAACAGCAGCCATGCTGCAGCCGTGCATCAGCCCTCTCCGTCAAATGCTAGGACGCGCAATGACGCGGCTGCAAAATGCGATTCTCCATAGGAAGATCGAGCTTTGCAGCGCTGAGCGCACTAGCTGCGCTCAGCAAGGTGGCCAGACGGTACATCAAGTGGAAGGAACGTCCACTCTCACACTAGTCTGACGCCAGCCTTACTCTTGCTCTCTCTCACCCCTGTCACATCTCTATGATCACTCTGTGTGACCCTCTCACTGTGTGACCTCTCTCTCTCTCTGTGACCTCTTTCATCCCACTTACTGTGAGACATCTCTGTGACCCCCTTTCTTTTTCATTTATCTCTGACCCCCTTTCCTTTTCTGTGTGACCCCATTTCCTTTTCTCTGTGTGACCCCCATTTCTTTTTCATTCTCTGTGACCCCCTTTCTTTTCCTTTTCTGTGTGACCCTTTTTCATTTCTGTGACCCCCCTTTCATTATCTCTGTATGACCCCCTTTCCTTTTCATTTCTGTGTGTCCCTCTTTCCTTTCATTTTCTCTTCAGTGTGACCCCCTTTCAATTTCTCTGTGACCCCTTTCCTTTTCTGTGTGACCCCCTTCTTTTTAATTTTTCCTTTTCTCAGTGACCCTTTCCTTTTCTGTGACACCCTCTCTTTCATTTCTGTGACCCCCTTTCCTTTTCTGTGTGGCCCCTTCTTATTCATTTATTTCCTTTTCTCAGTGACCCCCTTTTTCATTTCTCTGTGACCCCCCCTCTTTTTCATTTCTCTGTGTGACCCCCTTTCTTGTTCACTTCTCTGTGACCCCCTCTTTTTCATTTCTCTGTGACCCCCTTTCCTTTTCTCTGTGACCCCCTTCTTTCCTCAGTGACCCCCTTTCCTGTGACCCCCTTTTTCATTTCTTTTCTCAGTGACCCTCTTTCCTTTTCTGTGACCCCCTTTCTTTTTCATTTCTCTGTGACCCCCTTTCCTTTTCATTTCTCTCTGACCCCCTCTCTTTTTAATTTCTGTGTGATCCATCTGTCTCCACTGTGTGCTGCCCCCCCCCATGCTGCCCCCTCCTCCCTGCAAAGTGAGATCAGAGGAGAGCTGGGGGGGGGGGCTCAGTAAGTTAAAAAAAAAAACGCTGCCTACCCCAAGAGAATGATAGGGGAATCTTGCTTTTCCCCCTGGCTGCTGGTCGGCTCCGTGTTTCCTCACTGCCCTTCCACGCGGCTGCGACCCCTACTGGCTGCTCCTCACAATAAT
Organism: Leptobrachium leishanense; assembly: GCA_009667805.1. Lineage (NCBI taxonomy): Eukaryota > Metazoa > Chordata > Amphibia > Anura > Megophryidae > Leptobrachium > Leptobrachium leishanense. Next base: position 120,234,318 of record CM019068.1, read on the forward strand.
CCTACATAATCCACCTTCACATCGGCTGCAGTCTGCGTGTGTGTCAGGCCTGCCAGCCGCGCAGTGAGTGTGTGTCATGTCGGCCAGCAGCTTATTCTTGGGGCAGCTGTTGGCCTATGTAATGGAAGGGGCCTGGAGCTGCCGCTCCATCCGCCCCTACATTAATCCAGCCCTGCAAGAGGAGCAAGATCATCGTATGGATCAATTTGCTCAGGCTTTGGGCCTAGTCATGAAACACTTGGGTCAGGGCTCTCCGCCTTCTTCCCCTGGGGTGGACAGGGCCGGATTAAGAGTATCATGGGCCTGGTGCTGAGAATTTTGGTGGGCCTATTTTTAGAAATAAAATGAAAAGGTCAGACCCAGCTTTTAAACCCCTCCTGGCGCGATGACATCAGCTTCAGGCGCCCCCAAGGCAGAGTGCCTGAAAGGGAGGAGGGGGTCCTTCGGACCACTCCTCCTCCTGATTCGGAGAAGTGAGAGAAAAAAAGAGAGGCATTGCTGGAAAGGTCACAGCCTGACCTTTCCAGAAATGCCTCTCTTTAACCCCGTAGGTGCCAGTCCGTGATCTGGTGCTGGATCGCAGACTTCTCCGGAGGTGGCTGACACCTTGGATTTCAGTCAAGCCTCCGGGGCCTTTTAAGGAAATCCCTAAGGCGGACATAAGGTCCTTTGGACCCATGTATCTCCCGATCTGTGGCAGAGGGTCATGTTTGGTAGCATTGGAAAGACAAAAGCATTGTCTTTAGATACCAAACATGACCATGTTAAGTGTAAAAAAATAAAAAAATGTTTATTAATGCTGCACTATTGTTCACTTTTCAGTTATAATGTGAACAATGATGCTGCGCTAATGAAAAATTTTGTTTTTTCAGTTTAGCTAAAATCGCTAAAATACAGCTACAGGTTCCCATTTCTATTTGAACAAGTGTACCCCATAGAATATATAACCGCAAAGGCTTGGATGATAAAATGGGGAAAACATTTTTTTACATGCTGTAGATAAATGGAAATTCACGTTTTTACATTTTTTGATACAGCATTCTGACAGGACGTGATGTATACATAAAATTATATATTCTGAATCTGCCAAGTCTGCTGAAAATAAAGATATATAATATGTCTGGGTCCTACAATAAAACATGACTTCAAATTGCGTTTAAACATGATGAGCACAAAACGGTAAAAATTAGCTCAGCACACGAGGTGAAATGGCTCAGCAGCGAAGGGGTTAAGCATGACAGACACAAAATGGTGCCAATGAGCTCAGCTCACAGGGGTGATGCATGGCTCAGCAGCAAAGGGGATAAAATATTCTCTACAGAGCCCCTTCTCCAGGGCAGAGCAAATACTCATATACACAATAAAAACTTTTTATTGGCATAAAAAGTTGGCTCCACCAAACTAACCTCAATGGTGGCAAGCGCTCAGCTGGCTGTTGTGGCACTGATCTTGCCGCCTGGGAGCTGGGCACACTGATGAGAGACAGGCTGGACTTGCAATGTTGGCGTGGCAGACTGGCAGTGCCTGCTGGGCTCTGAGCAGTTTCTTTCTATTACTCCTCGTCAGGGCCGTCTTTAATATTGACTGGGCCCTGTGCAAACATTTTCTTGGGCCTCCCCCTTGGAATTTTGCTCTCCACCCCAGCATCCTTAAAAAATAAATAAAAAAACAGACATAGGCTTGTCTCAAAACTAAATCAACTAAATCTATTTATTTTATTAAAAAAATTACAATTACACATCCTTTATACACCTACTGTGAGAAAAACACTCTGTGTGTATACATAAATATACACGTACTATTGTATATACATCCTTTGTACACGTACATTCTATATACTGTACATGTACACATTATATACAAATTTCCACATTATATTCACTTACACCTAATATACATACACACACATTACCACATCATGTATACACATAATACACACAATATATATATATATTACACATACATACATACAATAGACACATCACACACTTCATATATGCATATAATAGACACATCACACACTTCATATATATATATGCATATAATAGACACACACACACTTCATATATCACACAGACACATCACACACTTCATATATGCATATAATAGACACATCACACACTTCATATATTATATATGCATATAATAGACACACGCACCACACTTCATATATACACATAGACACATCACACACTTCATATATACATATAATGACACCACACACACACTTCATATATACACATAGACACATTCACACACTTCATATATACATATAATAGACACACACACACACTTCATATATGCATATATAGACACACCACACTTCATATATATACATATAATAGACACACACACACACTTCATATATACATAATAATAAGAACACACATCACATACACATAATACACACACCCCTAATAACCACACCACCACCACATACTTTTATTTATATTTTTCATATATTTACATATAATAGACACACACACACACTTCATATATACATATAATAGACACACACACAACACTTCATATATACATATAATAGACACATCACACACTTCATATATACATAATAGACACATCACACACTTCATATATACATATAATAGACACACACACCACACACTTCATATATACATATAATAGACACACACACACACTTCATATATACATATAATAGACACACACACACACTTCATATATACATATAATACATCACACACTTCATATATACATATAATAGACACACACAACATCACTTCATATATACATATAATAGACACACACACACAACTTCATATATACACATAATACGACACACACACACACTTCATATATACATATAATAGACACACATCAACACCATAGTTATACATTATAATAGACACATCACACACTTCATATATACATATAATAGACACACACACCACACATCATATATACATTATAATAGACACTAACAATCAACACACTCATACTATAATAAATTAGACACACACACTTCATATATACACATAGACACATCACACACTTCATATATACATATAATAGACACACACACACTTCATATATACACATAGACACATCACACACTTCATATATAAACATTTACTCACAAATGAACTTGTGCCAGAGACAAGCTGGAGGAAAATGGAGGGAGGGCTGGGGGAGCAGGGGGTCTTTTAAGCAGAGCCCTGCTTCTTACTGCATGCTGTAGGGACTGTCTCAGTCTCAGTCAGGCTAGCAGAGCAGAACTGAGCAGCAGCACTGCCTGCTTCGTGAGTCCTTGATGCGAGGGAACTGCATGGTGTGGAGGAGGGGAGGAGCCAAACTCATCTCCCAAGATGCCTCATCATCTCAGCGGTCACCTGTCACCACAGAGGGGAGGAGGCCCGCGAGGATAGGATTTCTGTGGACTCCAGGAGCAGCTGCCCGTGCTAAAGACTTCCCTGCTCCTCCTCGTGCGCTGGCATGCTGTGCCTGTGGCCTGTTGTTCTCAATAGGGTGAGGTAGCACAGATGCAGGACAGTGCAGGCTGAGCGGATTCATCCGCACGCCGGCACACTGTATTCCTTCCTCCCGCCCCCCTATTGCTCCGTGCACAGTCTGTTAGCTGCCACCACACTCAACTGCCAGGTCGCATTGTCCTGAGGACGATGTGTGGTACTGGCAGGCCTGTCTTCAGACAGCTTGCTGTGGGCCTATTTTCAGAACGGGGCCTGGAGCGACCGCTCCATCCGCCCCTACGTTAATCCGGCCCTGGGGGTGGACCTGTCCACTCAAGCAGTATCGGTGTCCTCTATGGTTGCTACTGGTGTAGCTCATGTCAGTTTAAAGACTCTACGTGCTTTAATGGGAGTTCAGGGTCATGCAGAGGGTTTATAACCCAAATCCAGATTATGTTTGATTTGAATCCTGGTATGTGTCCCACAGATAAAGCCAAAATGGGTTATGTCATTAACCACCTAACAGAGAAAGCTCTGCTATGGGCAACCCCCCTGTGGGAGCTACAGAAACCTGTGGTACACAATTATGCTGAATTGATGGCTGCCTTGCAAAGCACATTTGACCCTGCTAGAAGGGCTATGCCTATATTGTGCTGACAGAGGGCATTTCTGTTTACAATGTCCCAAGCGACCAAAAAGATCTAATGTGTCGGGAAATTTAGCAAGCCTAGAATCTCCTGAGAGACGGGTTCTGGGTACAACTATTGTGTCTCTCGTGTATAGTAAAAAGAGAAAAAAAAGATCTCGTGTTGTGGTACCTGTGACCATAGCCTGGGAGAAAATCAGGTTAAACACAGAAGCACTGATGGACTCTGGTTTCGCTGCCATCCACCAAGTGCCACTGGTGGAGAGAGAAGTACCTCTCCTTATCGAAAGTATCAATGGCAGGAAACTATTAAGACCCCACTGTACACATGATACTGTGCCTGTCTCTTTATGTACTGGGTGTAAAGAAAAAAATCAAGTTCCAAATCATAGAGTCACCCACGGTACCCATCATGTTGGGGTATCCTTGGTTAGCTAAGCACAATCCGATTATCAATTGGTCTATAGGAGAGTTGGCATCCTGGGGGGTCTAAGTGTTGGTCTAAATGTCTGCGTATAAGTACTGGGGTGGGCAGTCTCAAGGATCTCAACTCCGCGACTATCTAGTGGGTGCTACTCCCCCCCCCCGTTACCCCTTCCTGGTAAAATCCTTTATAAATAAATTAATAAGAGAGAGGGGGGATTTTTAGTTTTCAGCGCTATTATATTGATTTTTCACCTTAATGCCTGCTTTGATGGAGCCTGAGGAGTGGATGCAGCTGGGCTGGCACTGGCACACTGAGTTGCTGCGCTCACAAAGTTTCAAGTCGGGACGAGCTTGGCACGCTGCGAGCAAGCACGTGACACCGCACGTCACGTAACACAGCACGTGAGCCACTACACGACAAGCAAGCGGCTGAAGGGAAGAGGAGAGGAGGAAGAGAGACGTCACTGACCCACCACACCACTCCCACACGGTCAGTGATTGGTTTAGTGGGCGGTGCAGACGGCGCATCTCCCTCTACCGGAGGAGGACCTTGACGGCATAGGTAAGTATTAGACGGAGATGGGGACTCCGTGACGGTTCCTCTGAGTCATGTGTCCGGGTGGCAGGGGGTGTCAAACCCAGACACATGACTCCAAAACCAGATGGGTGGGAACCCTAGGCCAGCGCCCCCCCCCCTCCTCAGTCCTGCACCCGGTTGTTACGCTACTGCTTCTCGGGGTAACAACTGTTGGAATAAGAATTAACTTTTCATTTCCACATTCGAGACACTGTATTGGCCTCTTTAGTCAGTACTAGATCACTTTGGTTTTCAGTTTACCAAATGCCTACCTCTGTACCCAATAGCATACACCTGCTGTTAATATCTGCTACAGAATTTTAATGCAACAACTCAGAGGCTCATATTTGCATTTCTTAATAAAGCAATAAACAACAGCAGCAAAAAAACTGAGAAAAAAAACTGTTCAATAGAGAAAAGGGCTACACCCCTCCCTTCATATAACCTCCAATCCAGTCATCCTTCCCACCCAGTAAAACCAATCCAAACCGGAAAACGTCCTCTTTCTTGCTGCTGGCGCAGGAGAGTTAAGTATGATTTTTCTCCCCTTCTGCGCTGCGCGTAATTAATCATTTTGACCTGGTCTCTGGCGTTCCGATCCTATAACTCGGATGCCAGCTGGGTCACTTGCGCTCTGAATAGACTGTGCTCTGCACTGCTCCCTTTGCACGCTCTCTGAACTTGCCGGCCGCTCCGGCGTTCCCCTCGCGGCCAGAACTATTTCTGACCGTGGAGGCTCCTACACATGACCTCACGTGCCACACACCATTCTCCCCGCACTTTCTGCCAATTGCTGAAGCAAGCTACTCTCTCACGATGCCTGCCAAACAGAAAAAGCAGATCCCCCTCGCCCTCAGATTCCCGGGACACCTCACACAATCCCGATTCCCCCCGTGAACAGGAAGATGCGCCCGCTCCGCAACCTGACCCAGCCCTTAAGCTCATTGCCCCTCTCCCGATCCTCTGGACCCGCAGGTACAGGCCTCTATATCGGCCGCAGTGAAAACGGAGGTGGCCTCTATGTCACGCTCCTTGAGAATTCCATTCAGATTGTATTGGCAGCCGTTCAGGCTTTCCACCCCCCTCTGATACAAGCCGGGGTGGCAGTTAAGTCGGTTGCGGGGCCTTCCACAGGCCAGGCAGGTGTTTTGTCCCCTGTCGGGTGGGTAAAAATGTGACATCAAAGACGGATTGTTCGTCTCGAGGGGCTGGCAACCCTGCACCACTGCCTCAGCCCAAACCCTATACTGTGCCTCCCAAACAGGCCCCAACCCAACGGGCACCGGTCGCTTTAAAACGACAAAAAAGGGCTGTGACGTCCACTCCTCAGGAGGCGGACAGGGAAGGTGGCTATACCTCTCCCAATGATGAACCCGAAGGTCTATCGACCGGGGATGATGGGGATGATGAGGTGGAAATTCACGTTCCTTACAACGAGCTGTTTGATATGGAGGAACCCACGGCACCCCCCCCCCTTACTGGGACGGAGGCGGCTGTTATTTACGATCCCCAAGGGGACCCCTCTTTTACCCCGAGGATTTAGAACACCCAAATTCCTGCGCCTGGTCCCCCAGGCCTCATATCGAAAAGTGGCTCCTCCTTAACATCACAGAGGACGGTAAAGCACAAGGTGCTACCCTTGATCCCCTGATAGTTAGAGGCTGGCTGCAGCGCTCACTAAGCTTTTTAGCCGATGCCAATATCAGAGGAGCGTCGTCGCTCCATCCTGCTAAAGATTGATGGCCACCTCACCAAGATCGCAGATTCGGATCTGGGCAGTAAGGCTCAGTGCCTCCTTTTCAGGGACACCTACGTGAAAGATATGGGGGCATACGCAAGCACTTTCACATCCCTCGACAAGGTGTCCACCTCACTTAAACGGGTCTTCAAGGGCCGTGTTTTTGGCAGGGCCGGTGGCAGCTGGATCTTCCTCTACATACATATCCTCTGACGCCCCGAATCACCAATCCTCCGACAACTTCCAGGGAGGCAATCCATATTTCTACTCCTCCAGTGGTTTCTTCCCCACTCGCTCCTGCTTCTGGCGTGGCAGAGGAGGTCGTGGCGGTTGCGGTTCCTTTGCAGGATGTTGCCCACAAGGTAGGTGTGCCACACAACTCCCTGTCTTTGTACCCCACGGCCGGAGGTCGCATTGCTGTGTTCCACCAACCTTGGGTACTTCAAACTGTATTGGAATTTCACACAGAATTCACCCAAAACCTGGTCCGGTCGACCCCTTCGGTCTCTTACCACCTCCCTACCGAGAGCTCTTGCATTGTAGAACAGGAACTACACGACCTTGCGCACAAGGTTGCTGTAGAACGTGTCCCTACCCAAACCCTGGGTTATGTCAGCAATATTTTTTTGGTGACCAAAAAAGGGGATGGCATGAGACCGGTTATCATCCTAAAAGAGCTCAATACCTCAGTCCTATGCTGACACTTCAAAATGGAAGGCCTACAGGACCTTCCGTCGACTCTACTCCAAGGGGACTGGCTGGCAAAAATTGACCTGAAGGACGCTTTCCTGTCAGTTCCAGTGGCCCAGGAGTTCAGGGATTTCCTACAGTTCTGCTGGAGTCCGGACCTCTGGAGATTCTCCAGTCTTCCCTTCGGACTCTCGTCCGGGCCATGGTGTTTCTCCAAACTGTTGAAACCTGTGGTAGCGGCGTTACGGGAAAAGGGTTTTCATCTCATTATATACCTAGCTGACATCTTTCTCATGGCACCCTCAGTGCCGCAACTCCAGGTCGACCTCCTATGGACCACTCCGTTGCTTCAGAACCTAGGGTTCCTTATCAATTGGGAAAAGTCGATGGTGACTCCGACACAGTGTTTGGAATTCCTGGGGTTGACCCTCGAGTTACGAACAATGCGCCTCAGTCTTCCCCCTGCCAAATTGACTACGATCGAGAAAGAAGCGAGGGCTCTGCTCCACAAACACACTTTCCCACTCAGATCCTTGGCCCGCATGATAGGCCTTCTGACCACAGCTCGTCTGGCGGTACCCACAGCCCCCCTTCACTATCGGGCCCTCCAATGCCGGAAGGCCCATTTCCTCCGGGGGGCTCTATATATGACTCCAGTGACCCTCTCATTGGAGGCTCGCTCGGATTTACAGTGGTGGATCGGGAACCTCAGATACTGGAATGGAAAGGACATCCTTCCGCCTCCTCTATCTCTGGTGATCGACTTCGAAGCAAGCCGCTCCGGGGGACACGTTGTAGTCCCCTAGAGACAGGGGGAGGATGGTTGCAGGATAAACGTCTCCTTCACATAAACTGCCTGGAACTCCTGGCAGGCCTTTTCGCGATTCAGTGAAGCGAGAGGGGAATCAAATTGCACCATCCTTCTACGGATGGACAATTTTCCTGCAGTACGCAACATCAACGGCCTGGGGGGCCCCAGGTCCCCGTTGCTGACTCAATTGGCAACGAGGTTCGAGGACCACTGCTTCCAAGCAGGATATGTGGTCCGTGCCCAGTTTCTTCCGTGCAAGGACAATCTGATAGCGGACTGGAATTCCACTCAACGGATTCGGGAGATTGGCACTTGCTACCCGAAACCTTCGAATGTGCTGTGTCTCTGGGGTCCGTTGGAGACAGATCTAATCGCCTCCCGGCTCAACTGCCAGCTCCCGATTTCTACAGTTGGCGTCCGGACCGGGACATGCAGGCAACGGATGTGTTTCTGCAGGACTGGACTCTGCACAGACATTATGCGTTTCCCCCTTCGCCATGATTGGTCGAACGATGTCTCAGGTGCCCCAGCTGGAACTATCGATAGATTACCCAAGGGTCTTGCCGTGGCGTCTGGATCTCATGACGAACCCGGACGGCGCGCCTCATCCTCAAATCTCATTGTGGTGTCCTATTGTTGCGTGGTTGGTATCGGGGGACCCGGGACTGTCCCTGCCGTTTGGGACCGCACTGGCGAACTACTGCAAGAAGCATGGGCCCCGGCATGAGATCCCTCTACCACTCCGCCTGGGGACGATGGGTTTGCTGGTGCTTGGGATGGGACTTGAATACCTTTTTCGACCCCTGTGAACGTGCTAGATTTCCTCACTGAGCTTTTCAACGAAGGTAAAGCGTATCGATCCCTCAACGCTTTTCGTTTGGCGATCTCCACCGGTCATGTGGGTTTTCAAGGTGTTCCATTGGGCCGTCACGCGTTAGTGTGCCGTTTGCTTTGTGCCGCATGGTTTTTCACGTCCACCTACTCTGAAATACTCCACCACATGGGACGTCTCGGTGGTGCTACGATTCATACCTGCCTGGCCAGACAACCCAGCCTTGTCATTACGGCAATGCTCTGCGAAGTTGCTCATGCTGCTTTGCCTCTTCTCATGTAAGAGAGTGTGTGACGTGAGGGCCCTAGATTTCTATGGTCGCTCTTTTGGTCACGATGGGCTCCGTTTCAACGTCTCCTGTCGCACTAAAACGGCCATTACCTTTGTTTTCTATCCGACGTTACCTGACCATCCGTTATTGTGCCCCGTGCATTGCCTTAGGGAATATAAGGTTTGCACTGAGTCTGTGCGTGAAACTACCGCTACACCCCTGTTTGTGTCGTACGTTTCCCCCCACCGTCCGGTGACGTCCTAGACGCTTGCCGTTGGCTGCTGTGGCTGATGGGTCTCGCTGGGGTGGATATATCACGTTTTGGGGCCCATTCGACTTGCAGTGCCATGGCATCCCCTGCAATGGCGTCTGGGTGTCGTCTCGAGAATCTCAAGAAAGCGGCTGACTGGTCTAGGGAATCGACCCACCAGACCTTTTGTTTGAAACCTGTCTCGCATTGGTCTACTAATGTGCTGGATGGGCTTTAAATATGCAAATATGAGCCTCCGATTTGTTACATTAAAATTGTTGAATTTTCCTAGTCACTTTGACGAAAAGTTAGAATTTTAATAAAGACTTCGAGGCGAGTATTTCCCGCCGCTCCCACCCTTTGTTGCTGTGGGTGGGTGTTTTTTTTGTCAAGTTTGCGTTTTCGCGTGCATACTTTATTTTCCATGGCTCGTCATGGTGTTTTCTGTGTTTTCCTCCCTCTTCCCAGCCTACTAGTTGCCTTCTATCCAGGATCCTGGAGGTCGTTCCCTTTGTTGTATTCCTGTTGCTCCGTTGAGTTTTCTGTGCTTCAAGAAGGAGGACGTTTTACGGTTTGGATTGGTTTTACTGGGTGGGAAGGATGACTGGATTGGAGGGTATATGAAGGGAGGGGTGTAGACCTTTTCTTTATTGAACAGTTTTTTTTGCTGTTTTTTGCTGCTGTTGTTAATAAAGCAATAAAGAAATGCAAATACTTGCCCCCGAGTCTTTATTAAAATTCGAACTTTCCGTCATAGTGACTAGAAAAATTCAACAATTGTACATTATATGCATCTCTGCAGAAAGCTACTCTAACTCCGTCACTGTCATTCTAAGCAGGTGCTTTATTCTAGTACATCCTGATTTGGGTAGGACGGAGTACTTTAAAATAACAAAATTTAATAGTGGTTTTTAATCATGTTACATAGGCTGAAAAAAGACATGCGTCCATCGGGTTCAGCCTTTCACACATTCTTTTGGTTCAACAGCAGTAAATAAAGCAAAAAACCCAGTCTGAAGCGCTTGCTAATATGCAACATACTGGGAAAAAATTCTTTCTTGACCCCAGAAGGCGGTCAGATTTCTCCTTGGATCAAGCAGCTTATACCCACATATTAAATATTATAACTCTTAATATTACGTTTTAACAGGAAGTCATCCAGTTCTTTCACAAAACTCCCTAGAACAGGGCTGTCAAACTCTGCCCCCCCCCCCGATGTTTCTGAACTGCAACTACCATGATTCCCTGTACATCTATTGCCTACAATACCCAGAATTCTTTCGATGCATCAACATCTGGAGTGCCATGAGTTTGACAGTCCTGTTTTAGATACTAATGATGGAGAGGGCATTTTAAAGAAAAAAACAGATTTTTACAATGCAAAACAACATATCATTTTTCCATGTGTAATTATTATAAAAGGTGATTTTTTTATTTTATTACATTCTTTAAAAGAAAAATTTATTATTTTCTAGAGAAGGTACAAAACGGGCTAAAAATCTAAAAGTGTTAAGCAGAGATCAGTCGATCTTTCAGGTTAACATAGTACACAGGAATCTGGTCAACATATGTGACCAGTTACAAGTTTTTATAAACCGCCAACAAGTTCTGTAGTGCTGTACAATGGGAGAAACAGCATAACAAATATACACTATATTGCCAAAAGTATTCGCTCACCTGCCTGATGTTGGACGAGAAGGTCTGGCTCTCATTCTCTGCTCTAATTCATCCCAAAGGTGTTCTATCGGGTTGAGGTCAGGACCCTGTGCAGGCCAGTCAAGTTCATCCACACCAGACTTTGTCATCCATGTTTTTGTGGACCTTGCTTTGTGCACTGGTGCACAGTCATGTTGGAAGAGGAAGGGGCCAGTTCCAAACTGTTCCCACAAACTTAGGAGCATGGAATTGTCCAAAATGTCTTGGTATGCTGAAGCATTCAGAGTTCCTTTCACTGGAACTAAGGGGCCAAATCCAGCTCCAGATAAACAACCCCACACCATAATCCCCCCTCCACTAAACTTTACACTTGGCACAATGCAGTCAGACAAGTACCGTTCTCCTGGCAACCGCCAAACCCAGACTCGTCCATCAGATTGCCAGATGGAGAAGCGCGATTCGTCACTCCAGAGAACGCCTCTCCACTGCTCTAGAGTCCAGAGGCGGCGTGCTTTATACCACTGCATCCGACGCTTTGCATTGCACATGGTGATGTATGGCTTGGTTGCAGCTGCTCGGCCATGGAAACCCATTCCATGAAGCTCTCAGCGCACTGTTCTTGAGCTAATCTGAAGGCCACATGAAGTATGGAGGTCTGTAGCGATTGACTCTGCAGAAAGTTGGCGACTTTTTTCTTCGCACTATGCGCCTCAGCATCCGCTGACCCCTCTCCGTCAGTCTATATGGCCTACCACTTCGTGGCTGAGTTGCTGTCGTTCCTAAACACTTCCACATTCTTATAACACAGCTGACAGTTGACTGTGGAATATTTAGGAGCGAGGAAATTTCACAACTGGATTTGTTGCACAGGTGGCATGCTATCACAGTTCCACGCTGGAATTCACTGAGCTCCTGAGAGCGACCCATTCTATCACAAATGTTTGTAAAAACAGTCTGCATGCCTAGGTGCTTGATTTTATACACCTAAGGCCATGAAAGTGATTGGAACACCTGCTTCTGATTATTTGGATGAGTGAGCTAATACTTTTGGCAATTTAGTGTACATACATGTTACACACACAGAACAGTAGGAGACAGGACCCTGCTCGAGAGCTTACCTTTCTGGTCGGCAAGATCCAGATCATGAAACCATTACAGTGGTTTACTTTTCGGTGGTTTTTACTCCAAGATATGTGTCTATACATTTAATAATTACTTATTAATCCACAGCCGCTTACATCAGGAATTTCATTTTCACTCAAATGAATGATGGAATGGTTTTTTCGTTTTTTTTCCTCTTCAATTTGACAGTGAAGTACAGTTATGTGGAAATGCTGGCACAGCATGCAGCCCATCAATTAGCAGTGATAAAATTGACCTCAGAAAAGCACCATCCAATGATAAAGCAAAAGAAAAATATAAAATCCGTTTCTATAAATTAAAATGTCAGCCATTTGTCAACATCTAAGCAGTAGCATAACGTCGTCACATGTCAGACAAATAAAAATGAATTTGCAGTTTGTTTCCACAAAACATGGCTCCAGACTCTTGTAGAACAAAGGAAAATAAAGCATGAGGGGGAGAGTAAATGAAAGGAGAGGAAAAAACAAAACTGGGTGGAAATGCATCAAGCAGTGTATAGGAGTGGGGCAAGCTACAGGGGAGCATAAAAATGATAAGAGGCCAGCTTTCTCACATGAGAGCAACAACTGAGTGTATTTCATGCTCTCTTATATCACGGATGCGGAGTGCAGGGTCCAATGGTATATAAGGTGCATCCAGACATACACTGCATTGGCGCTCCATCCATACAAGGGACTGCTGCAGTGCTGGCTTCTCCAATATAGCTCTCCTCAGCTCGTAGGCCAGGTGGAAGTTGCAGCTCCTCCATGTGGATTCCCAACTGTGTGTTCCATGGATATGCTAACAGCAGGCGATGGTCTCGTTTCGCAAGAGGCAGAGCATGCAGATTGGTGTAGTATGGCAGGGTGCTCAAATTCTATGGGCATGGTAACAAGGCCTCAGAGGAAATTGGCATCGCTCCTGGACCTGCCCTTTCCAGGCCTTTATTACCCAAATTACCACATTAAGGCAGCATTCAGCTAGGGCTTCTCATCCCTCCATTCCCCATGCTTGTCGCATTCAGCCTATCAAAAGTTGCCTCTTTAGGGAGCATAGAATCCTTCAGAGAAGTTGTGCGCTGGGGGCAGTTCAAGGGATCTAGGCACCACAAAGACCAGAATATGCGAGGAGTGGCTCTGTATGTAAAAAACAACATAAAAACGAACCAAATAAAAGTGAGCGAGGTGAACAGAGAGTCAGTTTGGGTTACGCTAACATTTGGTAATCATACAGTAGCTCGTGTAGGTGTGATCTATAGACCCTCTGGACAAGTAGAGGAGCTAGATAATCTGCTAGTGGAGGAAATAGCCAAAGTGACAAAGAAGGGGGAAGTTATTATCATGGGGGACTTTAATCTTCCTAATGTGAACTGGAAAACCAAAATGGCTGGGTACAAATAATCTAAACTCCGTACTGGGATTATCTATAACACAAGTAGTTGAGGAGCCGACCCGTAAAGAGGCCATATTGGATTTAATACTCACAAATGGAGGTTTGGTATCAGACATTGTTGTAGTTGAAAATTTGGGATCTAGTGATCACCAGTCAGTGTGGTTTAATATAAGAACAGGGATGGAGCTGCACCACACAAAAACAAAAGTTTTAGACTTTAAAAAAAACTATTTTTCTAAAATGAGATTTTGTGTGAATGAGTCATTATCAGACTGGAGGAGTTTAAAGGGAGTCCAGGAGAAATGGGATTATTTAAAGGAGTCATTATTGAAGGCCACAGGCAATTGCATTCGACTTGTTAGCAAAAACAAAAAAGGGAAGAAACCACTGTGGTACTCTGCAGAAGTGGCCAAAATAGTGAATAACAAAAAGATAGCATTCAATAATTTAAAAAAAACTCAGAGGCAAAGCAATTTATAAGAGCTTCCAAAGCACACGCAGAAGAGAAAATAGCTGTCAGTAAAAAAGGGGGACAAAACATTTTTTAGATACATAAACGAGAGAAGAAAAGTAAAACAAGGATTAGTTAGATTAAAAACAAAAAGGAAGGTATGTAGAAGAGGATAAAAGTCTCGTTGACTGCCTCAATGAATATATTTGTTCAGTCTTTGCAGAAGAAAAGGAAGGAAAGGGACCTCAGTTAGGAGGAAACACTAAAGAGACATTTACATATGAGTTTACAGAGGAGGAGGTTGTACAGCAGCTGTCTAAAGTAAAGACAAATAAGTCAATGTGGCCTGATGGGATCTACCCTAAGTTATTAAAAGAGCTCAGTGGTGTAATAGCAAAACCGTTAACAGGAGTCCCAGAAGACTGGAAATTAGCGAATGTTGTGCCCATTTACAAGAAGGGTAGTAGGGAGGAATCGGGGAACTATAGGCCAGTTAGTCTTACGTCAGTAGTGGGGAAATTAATGGAAACCATGTTAAAGGAAAGGATTGTTGAACATCTAAAAACACATAGATTACAAGATCAGAAACAACATGGGTTTACCTCAGGGAGATCATGCCAAACTAATCTTATTGATTTTTTTGATTGGGTAACAAAAATAATAGACAAAGGTGGTGCAGTAGACATTGCTTATTTAGATTTCAGTAAGGCTTTTGATACTGTTCCGCATAGAAGGCTTATCAATAAATTGCAATCTTTGAGCTTGGATTCCAATATTGTTGAATGGATTAGGCAGTGACTGAGTGACAGGCAACAGAGGGTTGTGGTAAATGGAGTTTATTCGGCGCAAGGTCTTGTTACCAGTGGGGTACCTCAGGGGTCAGTACTTGGACCCATTCTCTTTAATATTTTTTGTTAAATTCTAGATTTCCATTATAATTACCATAAACCTTTTTCAAGTTTCTTCTTATATATCAAAACTGAAGTAAGGCGCTGCGCGACTCTGATCAGAGGAGACGATAGACACAACCACACCGAGATATGGCAGATTATCATCTGATCAGTTAATCGTCTGTCAGGTCCGTTTATTATTTCAACATCCAATAGAAATGTTCATTATATATAAAAACTTCCTGCAGTTTTCACTCCCAACATAGGAATGTGATACAACAACCAATCAGAGCAGATACATTTCTACGTCAGAGTTTAACCAACAGTGAGACAAAATTACTACATTTGATTCGGAGATGACTTTTTTCCTAGCTTACACTGTTGACACACCCTTTCCTGCACACAAAGGTAATGGCTAAATTCCAGAGGCTAACATCCTATGCAAGTAAAAGACTTGCAGGGTTTGACACTTATAATGGGGGGGTGGATTTCACACTAATGCAAAAATAAAAAACTACCTATCATATTAAAATACCTTTCATTTTTATTAGTGCTATTGCAGAAGGTATTAATGGTAAAGTATGTCTTTTTGCTGATGACACAAAGATTTGCAACAGGGTTGACGTTCCTGGAGGGATCAGCCAAATGACAAATGATTTAGGTAAACTAAAAAAATGGTCAGAGCTGTGGCAATTGAGTTTTAATGTGGATAAGTGCAAGATAATGCACCTGGGGCGTAAAAACCCAAGGACTGAATATAGAATATTTGATACAGTCCTAACCTCAACATCTGAGGAAAGGGATTTAGGGGTTATTATTGGAGAGGATCTAAAGGTAAGTAGTCAATGTAATAGAGCAGCAAGAAATGCTAACAGAATGCTTGGTTGTGTAGGGAGAGGTATTAGCAGTAGGAAAAGGGAAGTGCTCATGCCACTGTACAGAGCACTGGTGAGACCTCACTTGGAGTACTGTGTGCAGTACTGGAGACCGTATCTCCAGAAGGATATAGACACTTTAGAGAGAGTTCAGAGAAGGGCTACTAAAATGGGGTACGGCTTGAAGGAGAAAAGTTACCAGGAAAGGCTTAATGATCTTAACATGTATAGCTTGGAAAAAAGACGAGACAGAGAAGATATGATAGAAACATTTAAATACGTAAAGGGAATCCACAAGGTAGAGGAAGGGAGTATATTTAAAAGGAAACAAAGTAGCAAAACAAGAGGACATAGTCTTAGATTAGAGGGGCAAAGGTTTAAAAGTAACATCAGGAAGCATTATTTTACTGAGAGGGTGGTAGATACATGGAACAGCCTTCCAGTAGAAGTGGTAGAGGACAAAACAGTGATTGAATTTAAGCAGGCATGGGATAGGCATAAGGCTATCCTAAATAAAAGATAAATCCAGGTAAAGTATCCATGTAATTGGGCAGACTAGATGGGCCGAAAGGTTCTTATCTGCCGACATTTTCTATGTTTCTATGTTTCAAACATGCTTCGCTATGGAAAACCCTCATTCCACCAGCTATGTAACATGAGTGCAGATGAGACACTCCTCCTCATGATCGGCAGGTAAATAGAAGCTTTAGAGGAGAAGAGGTGGGGACTAGAATTGCTTTTAAATTAGCAGTTTAGACCTCAAAATTCATCATGGAGCTACCCTGGAGAACATCTGATTGCCGCAGCCACGGGAATCATGTATTTTAACCACTAGAATTAACCATTTTCTGTTAAAACGCATGAAAATAATCTAATAGAATACCTTTATTCATTCCTGCTATATTCTGTAACATTCTCAAGAGTAAAATTCAAGAAATCGGATTTTGATAGTACACAAATACGCTAATTTTAAAAAAAAAATGCATTAGAACATACTTTGCCATGTTAGGTAGCTATGTGGTTTTTTTTTAAATAGAGAATTTAAGTGTAAATGTTTAGATTATATAAACCTCTCCACTAATAAAAATTTGAGGGGAAAAAAAACATTGGGGATGCAATCTGCAAAACAAAAGAAAAAACATAGGGTAATATCCCACAACACAATATAGACATGTAAGTAAAATTGGCCAGTCACATATGTACCCTCGTTTCAGTGCTCATCGTCCCCTAGGGGATCCTTAATGGAGTAGAAGTGTCTCCATCAAACGGCAAGATAATCGGGAAGATGAAAAAAAAAAATGAAACAAGATTTATTGCACTCCCATTAAAATTATTAAACCAGCACAGCATACAGTCAAAAGTTGGTCAACCCAAAACATGAAAGCAATAGGGGTAAACCTGGCATGGTCAGAACCCGGGTTGGTGTGTTGTAATATCCATAGCTCAGCACGTTTCGTCCTCCTTACATGGACTTGTTTTTGCCTTGGAAATACAAACAAAATTTAGCCGATGAATCCATTCCATCCTTTCTGTGCCACCCCCTTACCATCCACCTGGTTAAAAGCAGAATAAATCACAACCGATGCAAAAAGATTATACGCCTACGACGGCCAAGGAGGTGGCGTCACTCCTTACTCCTAGGGTTTGAAACCCAATTCCAAGCTTTAAAATCATCCATTGACAGCACACTTCAACTGATTCAATCGCACTCTGCTCAGATCTCTGAGCTTGAAACACGACAATCTACAACAAGAAGATACTCTCAACGCCTTACAGTCTACGTGCAACAATCCATGATTACTTCGCTCCAGGATAAATTGGAGGACTTGGAAAACCGAAGTCGACGTAACAACCTACGCTTCATCGGGATACCGGAGTCAGTGCAAGCTCCTGAACTCCTTACTCTCCTTCAGGAATGACTTCCTTCAGTGCTGTCTTCGTAAACTCTGCTTACGAAATTCAGATTGAATGGGCACATCGACTGGGTGCTATCAAACCTGCAGACAATTCCCGACCTCGCCCTGTCATAGCGGGATTCCAGAATTTTCAAGACGCTGTGAGAATCTTGGTGGCGTATTGTCAGGATCGGGTAACCCCGCTTGCAGACAATGAGCCAACAGACTCTGACCAACCGGTCCTTAGTAATGGCCGGATTATGGTCAGTAATATTGAGAAAGACAAACACAAATAGAGAGTTGGAGGGCGCAGTTAAACAATGTCAGGATTGAGCAAACCCCGATTGCAGACAATAAACCAACAGTCTCTACCTACCTGTCCTTGGTAAAGGCCGGGCTATACACAGTATGGAAGCAAGATAACACAGGTATACTGCTTGACTGTGAGAGACCAGCTGCTAAGTAATACCACTGACCCTAATAACCAGTTGTCAAGGATAGAAAACCCTGCTTGCATAAAATAGTACATAAACCCTAACTAACCGGTCCTTGATTATGGCTGGGTTAAAACAGTAAACTAACTGGCAAGCAAAAGGTTAAATGGAAAACAGAGTGCTGGAAAACCGTATAACAAAGCCAAACGTCAGCGTGCCAGAGGTCAGGATAGTCAGGACAAGCCGGGATCAAAGAACCAGAGAAACAATCAGAGAAAATATATATATATATATATATATATGCAGCAACAAGGCACTAGGTGAAATGAAACCACGATAGGGCGATTACTAAGAGACAAGAAGCCCCTTAAATGGAGACACAATAACTCCTATTGGAGGTTAGAGGAGACGCCCCGCTCTCCCATAGGATCGCCGAGCGAGTGCTGCGATTGGTTGCCTCCCCTGCATAATGCGTCTGATTCGTGGGCAGAATCCACTTCCGGGTGTGGTAGGCGGATGTTATGACCTAGTGGTTGGCGTGCGCCGCCATTCCCTGTCCGGCGGTAAAGCAGGGACGTGCATTCAGGGGTGGCAGGGGAGGCAGAGGGCAGTAAATGAATGTGCTCAATGTGCTGTAATGACATGTGTGTGTGTATTTAAACGGTAAATAAATGGTTATATTGAAAAAGGTTCTCATACTCACCTCTCCACGCTCCCTCGCTGTGCTCTCTCTCTCTCTCTCTCTCCCCCCCCTGCTTTTTTTCCACTTCAGTTTGCCGGCTGCTGTATGTGATTCACTACACAGACAGCAGGGGCAGTACTGAGCCAGCCTAGGCTACGCAATTTGCGCAGCTCTACGCTACGCTAATTGCGAAGCCCAAGCTAGTGGCACGCTCTCCAGTGCCTCCAGGCATGGAGAGCACATGAAAGCTTCAGCCAATGGGAAAGCTCCCATTGGTCACAAGCATTTCTTTATTTTTTAAAAATAAAACGCCCACCATGAGAGGCAGAGCTCCTCATGGTTTGATTGACAAAGGACAGTCATGTTACTGTCCTGGTCAGTCATGGGGCGTTGCTATGGTGGCCCATATACAGATTTTGTTACTTGCAGCGAGGTGTGGGCTGTCTTCTCACCCTGCACTCCAGCAGCATCATGGCTGAGGACTGTGGGGTTTGGTGGAGGAGTTTGAGGGCCAGCAGGACAGCAAAGTCGCAGAGGTGGCATCAGGTATGGGGCTATATACAGACAGTGTGCTAATTCAGGGTAATGGTACTATATACAGACAGTGTGCTAATACAGAGTAATGGGACTATATACACACAGTGTGCTAATACAGAGTAATGGGACTATATACACACAGTGTGCTAATACAGAGTAATGGGACTATATACACACAGTGTGCTAATACAGAGTAATGGAGCTATATACAGACAGTGTGCTAATACAGAGTAATATGGCTATATACAGACAATGTGCTAATACAGAGTAATATGGGGCTATATACAGAGTAATATGGGGCTATATACAGAGTAATATGGGGCTATATACAGACAGTGTGCTAATACAGAGTAATGGGGCTGTATACAGACAGTGTGCTAATACAGAGTAATGGGGCTACATACAGTGTGCTAATATATCTAGCTCTGTTTCAACAGTATATATTTGGCTCTGTTTCATACAGTATATATCTAGTTCTTTCATACAGTATATATTTGGCGCTGCTTCATACAGTATATATTTGGCTGTTTTAAACATGATGTATTTGGCGGTTTCATACAGTATATATTTGGCTCTGTTTCATACACTATACATCTGGCTCTGATACTAGCCAGTGCCTCACCAGCCACTGACCTCACCGCACGTCACTGCGGTAAACAGTACCCGGGAATAAAGTTTTCTGGATATCAGCTGCTGTGACAACTGCAACCAGGGGCGAAGGCGCAACACTTCCCCGGACATGGGCCACCGTGACACGTAGAAACGGATTCCTACACTCCTATATCAACAAAACAAAATCCTAATTTTCCGGGACTACTCGGCCCAAATCACGCTTAAACGTAAAGCCTTCACCCCAGTGTGATCGGCACTTTACAACAAAAAGGTATAAAATTTGCCCTGCTCTACCCGGCTACCCTCCGCCTTCATATTGGCGGCAGAGCTCTCTCGACCACATCAGCCACTGAGGCCAATTTGTTCCTGAACCACATTCTACCGCATTGGGAGAATTGTCAGCCACCTCCTATGTCCCCGGAGACCGCTTCCTAAATCTTGGATTGTCTCCCTTCTATGGACTCATTCCGTTGGCCTGAATGAACTGTATAGTTGCCACAGTTTGGCTTCAACTGCCCGGACCTTGACTTCTCTTCTCGTACAGAAGGAGGTTCCCCTGGCTCAAGCTGGGACCAGGGCCACTCCTTTTTTGATCTAATCACGCACACCAGGAACGGCCAACCATAGAGCACGGTGGAGCACCCGCTCCTAGCGGCAAAACCTGGGGGGGCGAGGGGGCAGCATATTTTTACGGGCGCTGCCCTTTTTTTCCTGGCGCAAGTATACTGTTTGCTGCTGCAGGCCGATGCAGTGTTGTAGGGCCGTGCCCCCACACACATGGACAGCAGGGGAACAGCGGTAGAGAGAAGGGATTAAAGTGGGTGTCAGCGGATCCTCCCAGGCAGCTGCACGTCTCTCCTCAGACCACCGCACGATTATGTGTGTGCGGCTTGTCACCCCCACTGGAGCCCGGGACTGGCAGGAAATCAAATATGTGGTGTAAATTTCTGTGGGCTGGCTCCGCAGCACGCCTCAGGTTAACCAAACTTTATCAGCCCAAACACTGTGGGGTCTCAATTTACCCAACATACGGGATTATAACTTGGCAGCTCAGTGCCGTCATGCAATAGACTGGATCAAAGACTGCTCTCAATTCTCGGATGTCCCTTTAGCCGCAGCATGGTCCCCTAATGTCACGCTCCTCGCTGGCGGCGGTGCCGCAGATAATAAAATACGCTGTTACATTGATCATACTGCAGGGCAGCACCCTTCAGTTGCTGCCACAGAATAAACTGTTGCTTTATCCAGCTCTGCACTGAGTATCAGGTGCATCTCATCATTCAGCCTGCTACCTCTATTTAATAGAGCCACACCCTTGCCTAGAGGCTTCAGCATCAAACTTTCACTTCTCAGTGGAACTCGTGCAGCCAGGAGCCTGTTACTCTGACAAACCTGTGTCCAGGAACGAGGCTGAAGTTAGTTTCTTATTCGGCCAGTTACTTATTCGTGGAAGTTGGTTTCTGATTCGGATGAACTCTAAGTATGTAAAATTTCAATAAAAACCTGATTTTAGATGGTAAATTGCCATTGTGCCAATGATTTTTACAGGATTATATAGAGGTGGATGCCCTCTATCAAACACAATGGTCTTCAGCCTGGCCCAATGGCAAGTTTGCCACGAAAACAGTGCCAACTGTGCTGATTTTTACTATTTTGAATAAGTGATGATTTCAAAGGGTTAATTGCCATTGGGCCAATGATTTTAACAGGATTTATATAGAGGTGGATGCCCTCTACCAAACAATGTCAAATTTAGCCTGGCCCAACTGCAATTTGGGCAGAAAAATCAGTGCCAACTGTGCCAAGGGTGTTGATTTTTACTTTTTTGAATAAGTAACTGATGATTTCAAAGGGTTAATTGCCATTGGGCCACTAAATTCAACATGGATTTATATAGAGGTGGATGCCCTCTATCAAACACCATTGTCTTCAGCCTGGCCCAATGGCAAGTTTGCCACGTAAACAGTGCCAACTGTGCCATGGGTGCTGATTTTTACTGTTTTGAATGAGTAACTGATGTTTTTAATGGGGTTGCACCGATACCGATACTAGTATCGGTATCAGTGCCGATACCGGGTACTGCAGGAGTACAGTTGTGTTCAAAATTATTCAACCCCCACTGAAATTGAGTGTTTTGGCCAGTTTGACATTGATTTTGATCATTCAGTCATCTTGCTTACAATTAAATCAAAGAGGCACGTGTAGGTCAGACAAATATAACATAACATTTATAATGAAATAACCACAAATGTCTTTTCAGTGCTCACATCATTATCAGTTTTATTCAACCCCCAAGTGACATTCAATCTTAGTACTTATAACTGTAAAAGGATGTTGTACTAACAGCTTTTAAACGTGAAGCATAGCTTGACACAAGTGTCTTGCAGCGATCTACGGGTATCTTCGCCCATTCGTCATGGGCAAAAGCCTCCAGCAGTTCAGTCACATTCTTAGGCTTGCGCACTGCAACTGTTTTCTTTAAGTCCCACCAGAGGTTCTCAATCGGATTTAAGTCAGGTGACTGCGATAGCCACTCCAAAATGTTCCAGCCTTTAATCTGCAACCATGCTCTAGTGGACTTGGAGGTATGCTTGGGATCATTGTCCTGTTGAAAGGTCCAACGTCTCCCAAGCCTCAGGTTTGTGACGGTCTGCATTACATTGTCATCCAATATCTCCTGGTACTGAAGAGAATTCATGGTACCTTGCACACGCTGAAGCTTCCCTGTACCTGTAGAAGCAAAACAGCCCCAAAGCATGATTGACCCCCCCCCCCGCCATGCTTCACAGTAGGCAAGGTGTTCTTTTCTTCATAGACCTTGTTCTTCCTCCTCCAAACATAGCGTTGATCCATGGGCCCAAACAGTTCTAATTTTGTTTCATCAGTCCACAGAACACTATCCCAAAACCTCTGTGGTTTTGTCCACATGACTTTTGGCATACTGCAGTCGACTCTTCTTATTCTTTGGAGACAGCAAGGGGGTGCGCCTGGGAGTAATGGCATGGAGGCCTTCATTACGCAGTGTGCGCCGTATTGTCTGAGCTGAAACTTCAGTACCCACATCTGACAAATCTTTTCTCAGGTCCACAGCAGTCACACGGGGACTTTTCTCCACTCTACGCTTCAGGTAGCGCACCCCAGTCGAAGTCAGCATCTTCTTTCTGCCACGGCCAGGTAGCGTTTCAACAGTGCCCTTTGCCTTGAATTTGCGAATGATGCTTCCTATGGTCTCTCTTGGTATGTTTAACATCTTTGCAATCTTCTTATAGCCATTGCCCTTCCTGTGACGAGTAATCACCTCTTCTCTTGTCTTCCTGGACCATTCTCTTGACTTCACCATGTTTGTAACCACAACAGTAAATGTCTAGAAGGAGCTGAGTATCACAGTCATTTTAAATCTGCCTAATTGGTGCTTATTATGCTTTATTGCTGCTCCGTGACATCCACAGGTGTTTTCAATACCTGATTGAAAACACTTGAATGAACCTCTGTTCTTCAGAGTGGTAGTCTTTAAGGGGTTGAATAATTGTGTCAATGAAGAATTCACAAAAGAAACATTTACTACTGTATTACAAAACCAATTCATGTCATTTTAATTGCATATGGTTCTTTAAAAAGTCCTTGTAGGATTTCATTCTGAATACAATTACAAATGTACACTAAATTCCCTAAAACCCTTTAAAGCATTGGGGGTTGAATAATTTTGAACACAACTGTACATGGTACTCGTGCAGTGCCCCCAATATTTCCCCCGATACCGGAAGCCAGCATTGAGCCGGCATCCGAGGGGCTGGGACGGCTGTCTGAATGCTCTATCGGCATTCGGACAGGCCCTGCAGCTGCTCTCCGCGATCATACTTACCTTCCTGAGTGATGCCGGTAAAGCTTCCACACGTGCGCTCGTTGGAAGGCCCCCAGCCGCGATCACCTGGGACTCCCACGTGATCACGGCTGGGGGCCTTCCAACGAGTGCACGCGCAAAGACCTTGTCGGCGTTGCTCAGGAAGGTAAGTATGAACGCGGAGAGCAGCTGCAGGGCCTGTCCGAATGCCGATAGGGCGGCTGTCCGAATGCTCTATGTCTGGTCTGGGGTCTGTGTGTGTATGTGTAACAGGGGTGTGGAAATTTTAAAAATATCTACTTGTCCAACGGACTAAGTGGTAGGATGATCTACTTGTCCTGATAAGAAAAATAATTTCAACAAAATAGTGTTTAGAGGTCTTTATTCTTAACAGCGTGCACATAATTTGTAATGCCCACAGATATAGACCTCAGACCAGATAATGCCCACAGTGAATGTGGACATGCTATACAGTGAATGTGGACATTCCATACAGTGAATGTGGACATGTTTTTTCCCCCCTCTCCTATAATCTAGCCGGGGTATTTCCATACTGAGTGCCCGCTGCCTCGTGGCCAGCCTTGTGTGCCAGGAAAATACTGAACCTCGTTTGACCTAGTGATTTGGGCATTTAAAGGGCACAGTGGCAAGGGTTAACTCAGATCCTCTTTGGGTAAGGCATTTCCACGGCCTCCGAGCTGCTCGCTTTTATCCCTGTGCCAGCGCCGCTGTCTGTTTACTATACCCCAGGAGATCCCGCTCCACCCTCCTGACGATAAATGCTCACAGAGCGAGGGAAAGGGCATATTGCGTGGCAGAGCTGCTCACCTGGACACAGGGCCTGTTTTGTATCAGGCAGCCTCTGCAACCCCCCCAAACGTCCTCCCAGACACCCCGTTCCATATTCATGCTTCTCGGCGGGTATAGAAGCAGTGCAGAATGGGGAGTGTGGATCGAAAGCTTGTGTGCAAGCGCCGTAGCTCCGGCCCCTCCCCTCATCGTGCCGCTCTGTGAGAGAGAGGTAGGAACGTCCGTGAGAGTGGGCGTTCCTTCCACTCTCTGCGATCAGTGTACAAAATGCGATCCTCCTATGGATGATCGCGCTTTGTTTCCCGACGGCGCTCGTGTGCTGGGAGCAGTCCTGCGGGCTTCTTGCCCGCCGGACTGCATCTCAAAAATATTTACTTGTCCGGCGCCCGGATCTTCATATAACGGGCGTCAGGCGATATAATTCCCACACCCCTGCTGTAATATATACACATACACACACTGAGCTGGGTGGCATATCCATGAGCTGGGGGGCATATCCGAGAGCTGGGGGGCATATCTGAGAGCTGGGGGCATATCCGAGAGCTGGGGGCATATCCATGAGCTGGGGGGCATATCCATGAGCTGGGGGGCATATCCATGAGCTGAGGGGCATATCCATGAGAGCTTGGGGCATATCCATGAGCTGGGGGGCATATCCATGAGCTGGGGGGGGCATATCCATGAGCTGGGGGGGCATATCCATGAGCGGGGGGCATATCCATGAGCTGGGGGGGGGCATATCCATGAGAGCTGGGGGCAATATCCATGAACTGGGGCATATCCATGAGAGCTAGGGGCATATCCATGTGAGCTGGGGCATAATCAATGAGAGCTGGGGGCATTTTTATATGAGGTCTGTTCTTATTGGAAAGCGTTCACATGACATAAAATAAAAGTATCGGTACTCAGTATCGGTGAGTACTTGAAAAAAATATTGGTACTCGTACTTAAAGTGGTATCGGTGCATCCCTAGTTTTTAAAGGGTTAAATGCCATTGGACCACTGATTTCACCATGGATCTATAGAGAGTTGGATGTCCTCTATTAAAAACAGTTGTCATTATGTTGGCCCAATGGTCAGTTTGGCACAAAAACAGTGACAACCGTGCCAGGCAAACAAATTTCATTATTTTGAATAAGTAACTGTTTTTAAAGGGTTAAATGCTGTCGGGCCACTGATTTCAACATGAATTTATATAGAACTGGATGCCTTCTATTAAAAACTGTTTTTGTTACACTGGCCCAATGGTTAGTTTGGCACAGAAATAGTGCCAACACTGCCATTGGCACCAATTCTCATAAATTTGAATAAGTAACTGATGTTTTTAAAGGGTTAAATGTAGTTGGGCCACTGATTTCAACATAGAATTATATAGAGTTGGATGCCCTTCGTTAAAAACAGTTGTCTTTTGCCTGGCCCAATAGTCAGATTGGCACAGAAACCAAGATCCTTTTTGGCAACAAGGCTGAGGCTCAACACTGCACGTCCACCGTGAGCTGAGAAGACATTGAACCCCCTTGGAGCAAATCACAAGCAGTTCTCATATATATGCATCCCCTCCACCCCCACCCAAAGAGAGAAGCTCCCGGAAAAAAACCCCCAAAAAATCTCACCCCTTCCCAGCCCCCATGAGGAAAGAAAAACCCTAAATCCAGTTGTGTCCTTGGCACCTCCGTACAGAGAATGAAAGCAAACCCCCCCACACCCTCAGTATAGCAATACAGAACAGTGACCCCACATACTAGCATAAAGAACACATTCCCCCTCCCATTCCAAGTGTGGGGTGACCCTATGGGAGTGCTCTTATACTAAACCCCCCTCCCATCCCGTCCATCTCAACACGTAAACCACTATTGACAGTCTGAACTATACAATGTGTCACGGATCCCCAGTAGAACTACGATGCTGGTCCCTGTATACAGAACCCTATCTACCCCTCCAATCCTTGAATGGTTGGTAAAGCTTACTATCTGCAGGGTACAACAGCCAGAAAGGGTTAACAGGCGCCTCCTGGCCACCCATGTGACCGCCGCGAGCCGGTATATCAATAGGCACCCAGCGAAAAGCGAACACAGCGCTGCCGGGTACCACCTGGGATGCCAGACGAGGCATGGGCACCCCCAGGACCACTGGACGTGACTCAATGTCCATGTGGATTAAAAAGAAAAAACTGTAACCCCCCCGTCCCAATCGAGGCAGACATCCATAGACCCAAAATCTTATAGCAGAACATAACAGTATCCCCACAGACAGAAAGGTAATACAAACCCCCCCATCCCATGTCATCCATACTGAAACCGCTATTTATAGTGCGATCCATGCAATAGTCATGTGAATAATACAAAAAGAAAGAGCGTCCACTCCCATAAAGGCTCATCCTCACCGGGCACCCTTCACTTCCCGCCACTCTGGCATCAGTAAGGCCTGGGGCTAGGGTCCATGAGAAAAAGTGCACAAATGTGACGATCACGGAGTACCCCGGCTGGATACACGGCGTCAGGGCCCAATAGTAGCACATACAACTACTGGGCAGAGTGTGTCTTATAGCTGCAGTTTTTGCCCCAAGAACGAGGCAAGACACATTTTAGGTTGAATTGCAAACAGAATCTGTTTCTTGTGCAAAACACAGGTCATACTTATATGGAGCTGTCCCTATTGTTCACCCTCCTGCCCACCCTCAGACATCCCGGAGCACCACTGCCTCCAGCCATTCCCCAGTCCCTGAATATAATGGCCACCACAGCCTCAGCCATTGCCCAGTTTGTGGAATGTCGCCCCTTGTCCAGTCTAGAGATGGTTCGAAGGCCAAAGTTGGGTCACAGCAGGTGGCGGCTTGATGCACGTAAGCAGTGGGCAGGAAAAACACAGTTTCCGAGCAAGCAGAATATTGAGGAACAGAAACACACATAGGGGCATGTGAAAACAGGATGTAAAATAAGGGGCCCAATGGGGCAAAAAAGGTGCAGGGCAAAACAAAGGCAAAAAGTTTTTAAATGTGGTGGGACCCTGCAGCCTGTACCATCGCAACAAACCAGAGCAATAGGAGGGTCAGACGACCAAGAAAACGTCTGAATCAAAAATCATGGAGGAATGCAAGGTTGAGGGGTACGGGACCAGGGAGAGCACGGCAGAACAGGAAGACGAGGGCCCGGCAAATGAGGGAGCACAAAACTGGAGGAGCGGAGGGAGCTACAAGGAGCTTCAATGGTGGGGATGACAGGTGTTAACCCAGGCCTGGTGTTGTGGTAAGGCCGGTACCTCCGTTCCACGGCCTCTGTCCAGGAGCACGAATAGATCTGCTGGCATGGGGATCCCCAATGCCTCCAACAGTCAAGTGTAATCGGCCGGTGAGCGCAGGGATATGAAGGCCCCATCATGGGGCAAAATGGAAACCTCCAGGGTAGCGGACTTCCTTGTGCAGAAGAAGCTCTGTAAGAGGCCATTGGGCTCTTCTCTTCGGAAGCGTAGAAGAAGCCACATCGTTGAAGAGATTCTGGGCAACCCCCCTCAATCAAGGAGGTGCCAGAACGGGCTGCAAGCAGCAGGGCATCCATGGTGGAGTAATACCAGCACTTGAGCACCACGTCCCACGGGGGTTTGTTGGGACCCAAAGCGTGGGTGCAGGGCTCTATGGATCCTATTTAGGCGCAACTCCACCTCCGGAGTGGCATGAACAACAAGGTGCGGAACAACTTGTCTCCAGGACATCTCCAATACAATGGTTGGAGCGACGGGACCTGCTGTCCAGGTATTCTACTTCCTCCTGAAGCAACACGTAGTTGTCGCAGACCTCTCGTAATATAGCCTGCGCCTCGGCGTGATCAGTCTCCACTTAATGCTCGAGTTTGGCTATGCGGGTCCCCAGTGCGCCAATGTCCGTCCATAGCCTCTCCAGGCCCGCCCTGAGGTCAGTCTGAAGGTCATCCTTCATAGTGAGCAATAGCTTTCTTGTCACATCGAGTACAAGGCTCACCTTTCGCGACAGAAGGACTCACGACGACGCCATCCTGACAGCTTCTGAACGCACCACCGCCGATAGCAGGGGAAAATACTGGGCAATTTCAGCTTGGCTCGATTTGGGGTTCAACTTGCTCCTGGGCAAGCTAAACCCCACAGGCTACAATGAAGTCCAGGGCTGATCAGTGGAGGCTACTGTCAGTTGTGGAAGCGCCACCTGCGCAGAAGCTCAGAGATCAGGCAGCCATCTCAGAGCTCGGCCAAACCACACCACCCATTGTGCCACTGATTTTAATAGAGGGCATCCACCTCTATATAAATCCATGTTGAATTCAGTGGCCCAATGGTAATTAACCCTTTGAAAACATCAGTTACTTATTCAAAACAGTAAAAATAAGCACAGTTGGCACTGTTTTCGTGGCAAACTTGCCATTGGGCCAGGCTGAAGACCATTGTGTTTGATAGAGGACATCCACCTCTATATAAATCCATGTTGAATTCAGTGGCCCAATGGCAATTAACCCTTTGAAATCATCAGTTACTTATTCAAAATAGTAAAAATCAACACCCTTGGCACAGTTGGCACTGTTTTCGTGGCAAACTTGCCATTGGGCCAGGCTGAAGACAATTGTGTTTGATAGAGGGCATCTACCTCTATATGAATCCATGTTAAAATCATTGGCACAATGGCAATTTACCATCTAAAATCAGGTTTTTATTGAAATTTTACATACTTAGAATTCAACCGAATCAGAAACCAACTTCCACGAATAAGTAACTGGCCGAATAAGAAACTAACTTCAGCCTCGTTGTCCAGGACTTACCTGAATATCTGACTGCTTGCTTGCCTGCCTACCGGACAACCGCCGTCCATACCCCTGGACCCGTTGGGCTTTGTCCAAGTGAACCCCTTGCTTTCATCCAAGTGAACCCCTTGCTTTCATCCAAGTGAACCCCTTGCTTTCATCCAAGTGAACCCCTCGCTTTCATCCAAGTGAACCCCTCGCTTTCATCCAAGTGAACTCCTGCATTGCCTAAAGGACTTACCCATGTATCACAGACTCCCTGCATACTGGACTCTTCCCTTACATCAGTTTACCCTGCTCCAATAACCGTACCTGTGTTGTCCATCTGTCTGTAAATTAATCTCTTCCCTCTCCGGAGTCCTGTCTAAGTATTCCTGTGTATATTTTTCCATCCTGCTTATATGTTTAGTTCACTCTACTCTCTCTCTCGCTCTACCTGAACCTGTGTATTTTATGGTTAACCACTTCCTGCCCATTCTCAGACCCCCCCCCTGTATATTTAATATTTAGTTGTTCCAGTCCCATCCAGCCTGTTCATTCTGTTCGTGTCTCTCTCATCCTTTCTCTCTCTGCCTAGAACCTGCATATGCAATAGCATACGGTTAACCCCTTCCTGACCACTGTTGTCCCTTTTGTTATATGTTAGGCATCCCTTTTCCTATGTTATCCCTCCATGTTCTGTGATACAACTAAATAAAACCCCTTTATTGTTGAAATCCATTGCCCTCTTGCGTCACTGCACCTCTGGGCTCGCACCCTCACCCACCTGCCTGGCTGAACGTGACCATATGCTGACGCCTATAACCCTAGAGCCCGCAGTGACACCGTTAATAATTGAACTGGTTCAAAAATCCTTTCAAGACTTAATTGCCCACCTGGCAGAATTTCTAATAAAGTCTGCTGCAAAGAAAATGGGCCCCTTCTGCTAAAGTGTGCTTTCCTGAAGCAAAAAAAATGCAAGTACCCTTATCCTCAGGAGCGTGCCCGAAGAATAGCGGCAGACCTCTGTCTATTGCGGAAATTCTGGCCATTGGCTCCCCATTTTCCCGGTGTGGCCCCCAAAAAATCTACTTCCGGTAAGCCGGTGCCAAAACCAACTTCGGCACAAAAGACTGCTACAAAGAAGCCCCCTGTGCCAAAATCTACTCCGGCATCACTGTTTACCCCACTACCGAGAACTATTCCTTCACCCCAAACTGTAACCCCATCTACTGCTACACCACCAACTGCACAGGTACCTCCACCAATACCAGTAGCAGTACCCAATGTGTCTGGGTCTGATTATGGACTTCCTGAACCTATGGATGTGGAACCTGCCAACCCTAGAGAAACCATGTCCGCCTTCACCACAGAGCCAGAGGCCTCCTGAGTCGTGGAAACCGGTTCTACCGAGCCCATGGATATTCTCTCCATATGCACCACTACTGTGAACCCGATGCCTGACTTCAATGCCGGCAGTGCCAACCGTAACACTCAGGGTTCTCTGGGTCTATGTGTCACTGCTGACAGGACACTTCTGACCCAGCTCCACCCACAGAAACCCAGGGGGTTGAGCGAGGAGACCTTGCTGTGCCCACTGCCAAAGCAGAAGTGCCACCCACTTTGGAGATCGCGGTACAGACCGATGGCATTGTGAATTCATGTGCAGAATCTTCATCAGCTGCAGGTTAAAATGCTTGCGCAAGCTATGGAGATATTCCGGCGTAACCAACCATCTCATCAGAGCAACTTTGTGCCAACTTCAGATTCCACAGAAACCATTACCTGTGAACCCACCATTGCCAGGTACGAGATACCCAACAGACCCATTATCGCAGCAACTGTGGTCCCTGCATGCAGCATACACTCAGACATTGTCAGCATCAGAGTCAGTGGTTTCCCAATCAACCACAGACTGCACGGCGTAGCCAAGGGCCACCTAGTCAACGTCGTACTCACCTGGGTGCCTTACTACCTGAGCCATCTCTTAATCCGGCTACCTATGTGACTTCATCATCCCCAAGAAGGTCCCTGGAGTATCGAAAGTGGACTTTCCCATTCCCCACAGTAAAAGATTAATTTCCAAATCCAGTGGTGTGACTCCTGTATCAGACTCTCTCTCTACTTTTCATCATCTGACAGGAGAGAGAGCCAATCCGAGTACCACCTGTACAGGAAACAATGTTCAGCAGCACTATGAATGCTGTGGCTGCTGACCCCGTGTCACCAGGTTTAGTCTGCACCTCTAATGGAACTGTGATAAGAACGGAAGATCTGGCGACCTTTGAGACCGCTTTAGCCGCACGGGGTGCGTCCTTAAGGGAGGAGAACTGTCACGCTACTCGGCGGCGCCGCAGATAATAAAATACGCTGTTACATTCATCATATTGCAGGGCAGCACCCTTCAGTTGCTGCCACAGAATAAACTGTTCCAGCTCTGCACTGAGTATCAGGTGCATCTCATCATTCAGCCTGCTACCTCTATTTAATAGAACCACACCCTTGCCTAGAGAACTTTCACTTCTAAGTGGAACTCGTGCAGCCAGCAGTCTGTTACTCTGACAAACCTGTGTCCAGGACTTACCTGAATATCTGACGGCTGGCTTGCCTACCGGACAACCCCCTTCCATACCCCTGGACCTGTTGGGCTTCGTCCAAGTGACCCCCTCGCTTTCATCCAAGTGAACCCCTGCATTGCCTAAAGGACTTACCCGTGTATCACAGACTCCCTGCATGCTGGACTCTTCCCTTACATCGGTTTACCCTGCTCTAAGAACCGTACCTGTGTTGTCCGTCCGTCTGTCTGAGTCCTGTCTAAGTATTCCTGTGTATATTTTGCCATCCTGCTCATGCTTAGTTCACTCTGCTTTCTCTCTACCTGAACCTGTGTATTTTATGGTTAACCCTTTCCTGCCCATTCTCAGACCCCCCCGTATATTTAATATCTAGCTGTTCCAGTCCCATCCAGCCTGTTCATTCTGTTTGCGTCTCTCTCATCCTTTCTCTCTCTGCCTAGAACCTGCATATTCAATAGCATATGGTTAACCCCTTCCTGTCCACTGTTGTCCCTTGTTATATGTTAGGCATCCCTTTTCCTATGTTATCCCTCCTCCATGTTCTGTGATACAACTAAATAAAACCCCTTTTATTGTTGAAATCCATTGCCTCCTTGTGTCACTGCACCTCTGGGCTCGCACCCTCACCCACCTGCCTGGCTGAATGTGACACCTAATCATTCTCTCCACTTCTTGGTACACTGCCCCTATAATGAAATCCCTGCATCTCTAACTAAAAACCCATAACTTTCGGTAACTATCAAGGCATGGAAATTATCCCGCATCAGAATGACTGCTATTTCCACGTCTTCTCTTTTTCTACCTCTGACAGGAAACTCTTTTGGTGATCGCTCAATACTCCACCCGTTTGCAGAGTGGGCAAAAAACGTTTTACGTCTTCTGTATAAATTTTTAGACCCTTCCACTAACTCAATTTTACCACTTGTTGCTCTTAAGACTAAATACCCTTCACTATCTTTCCCATGGTTTGCCTATTTTAAATTACGCTCATATCTTTCAACGGTGACAGCTGCCTTCACGGAGGCTGACTGGACTAACCGTCTCGACAGTCACAATAAAAAAAATTAACCATTCCTTGACTACTCGATTTCCTCGTTAAACAACCTACTTAGACATGTCGTTGATTGGTCTACAGTTCCGACAGGTCCAATCCACTGGCTTTCACACCTCCTGTCTCTATCCACTGAAGACCTGCTCTCAGCTCACACATGCATGCAGGGCCGGCCCAAGCCACTGTACTGCCTGGAGCGATGGATGAAATGCTGCCTCCCCCAAAAGAAAAACGTGGCATGTATGAGTGTATCACAGAGCTCCACAACAATAAAACTAACGGTAATGTGTGGTATGTAGCCTACCCATTAACCCCTAAAATGCAATTAATCAAGGGGGGGATAAAATGTATACTGAGGGATGAAGCCTGCCCATTAACCCTTAATGTACAACTAAAGCAAGGGAAAAATTAAAGTAATACACAATGTGATATAGTCTGACCGTTAACCCCTTCACTGCTGAGCCATTTCAACCCTGTGAAAAGAAAAAGAAATTCATTTTATTGATTTTTTTTTGATTATTATTTTTACACTGAATATGGTCATGTTGGATATCATTGGAAAGGTCAAACTCTGTCCTTTCCAATGACACCTTGAATGACTGTATACGATGGATGGGGGGAGATAAAGAGGTCCGAAGGAACCATACGGTAGATATGTTGAGGGTTATTAAACCAATGGGAGCAAGACATGTCACAATATAAATCAGCAGAAACATGCTGAGGCTGACTGATAACAGGTAGCCACAGGGCCGCCATCAGGGCATTCCAGCCCATGCTGCTGTAAGGGGCCCGGGGACTGGGGGGGCCCATCACCGGCGGTGGCAACTTTGTTAAATTTAGGGATCAGCCAAATGACAAATGATTTAGGTAAACTAAAAAAATGGTCGGAGCTGTGGCAATTGAGTTTTAATGTGGATAAGTGCAAGATAATGCACCTGGGATGTAAAAACCCAAGGGCTGAATATAGAATATTTTATACAGTCCTAACCTTCCCATCTGAGGAAAGGGATTTAGGGGTTATTATTTCAGAGGATCTAAGGGTAAGTAGTCAATGTAATAGAGCAGCAGGAAATGCTAGCAGAATGCTTGGTTGTGTAGGGAGCGGTATTAGCAGTAGGAAAAGGGAAGTGCTCATGCCACTGTACAGAGCACTGGTGAGACCTCACTTGGAGTTGTAGCGCTGTGTTTAAAAAGACTGTTCTGCTGCATTTACTTGCAATGGCCACCAGAGGGAGACAGAGACCATGGTAAGATTATGCTGGACAAACACAGAAGGCACTGAACTACATTTTCCATGATGCTTTGCGTGAGGACAGGAAGTGGGTGTGTAGGAAAGAAAAGGCATCAGCAGCCTCGTGGAAAGCATGCTCAGAGTGAGCTGGGAGCTGAAAGGAGAAGGAAGCAGGTAGAGCTGTTAAGGATCGTGACCAGGCCAGAGCGCAGGGGCTACCTCACTGGTGCTGGGGGATCGGGACAGTGACCCTGCAGAGATCTGTCTATACCAAGCTGTGAGGTTTGAAGACAAGAAGCTGGTTCCGGCTGGACCCCGAGTTAGGAGAACCGCAGATCGATCTAACAGGGAGTGCAGGCGGTGAGCTGGACATCTTGTGGCAGATACAGACAAGCAAGACAGCGGATCCGGTGACACAGAGAACCCCAGTCAAAATCGAGCGGAGAGACGTCCTGGGTCGAGCGGAGCACAGAGTATCTGGTGGATGGGTGAGAGGCCTTCCAGGCCGTTGTAAAATACTAAAGCACGCTGCAGTTTCTTCAAAACCCACAGGGCCCCAACGTGACTAGTCGAAGATACCTCATAAATAATTCACTGGCCAGTTGAATATTGTACCCGGGTACCAATACACACATACACATACATTCCTTGAGACATAACCTGTACGGGACTCACACCCCAACCACTAAGGGGTTAAAAATACTTTTTTCCTTTTCCGCTGCACGTTTCTCGCATTACGAAGTATTGTATTTCTTTTCCGCTGCGCGTTTCTCGCGTTACGAAGTACTGTAAATATATATACGTATACCGTGTTACTCATTATATGCCAGTTTATTCAGTAAACTATATAATTTATAAAATCCACGACGGTGCTGGAGTATATTTATTCCCTAGTGCGGGGAGACTGACCCGAGGTTCAAATTCAGCGGCTCCTCCGGGAGTGAGCACTACAGAGTACTGTGTGCAGTACTGGAGACCGTATCTCCAGAAGGATATAGACATCTTAGAGAGAGTTCAGAGAAGGGCTACTAAAATGGTGTACGGCTTGAAGGAGAAAAGTTACCAGGAAAGGCTTAAAGGGATACTCTAAGCAACATGACCACCTAAGCTATTTTAGGTGGTCATGATGCCCAGAGTATTCCCTTGCCTGTCCCTCCTGCCTCCGCTCAGCCGATCGGCAGAAAATGCTGAAAACAGCTGAGAGAGGCGGAGGACTTTACTCCGCCCTCCCAGCTGTCAGTCAGCAGAGCGGGAATCATATTTCCCGCTTCTGCCGACTTTTGCCGAGTAGGAGACGTCATCGCGCGAAGACTCGAGAAGGACGGGAGTGGAAGAGGAGGGAGGTGAGTATGAAAAAAAAAAAGACGCCGCTGGAAACAAGTGGATTTTAGGGTAAGTATTACAGTTACAAGAAAAGAAATAAAAAATAAAGATTTATTAAGGGAATAGGGATAGGTTAGGATAAAAAAACGGGGGGGGGTGATTTTTGAGTAGAGTGTTCCTTTAATGATCTTAACATGTACAGCTTGGAAAAAAGACGAGACAGAGGAGATATGATAGAAACATTTAAATACGTAAAGGGAATCCACAAGGTAGAGGAAGGGAGTATATTTAAATGGAAACAAAGTAGCAAAACAAGAGGACATAGTCTTAGATTAGAGGGGCAAAGGTTTAAAAGTAACATCATGAAGCATTATTTTACTGAGAGGGTGGTGGATACATGGAACAGCCTTCCATTTGAAGTGGTAGAGGCCAAAACAGTAATTGAATTTAAGCAAGCATGGGATAGGCATAAGGCTATCCTAAACAAAAGATAAATCCAGGTAAAGTATCCATGTAATTGGGCAGACTAGATGGGCCGAAAGGTTCTTATCTGCCGACATTTTTCTAGGTTTCTAGGCCACAGGGCTCGGAGGAGGTTCTGCGGCCTACATTAGCCCAGCCGCCGGCAAGCAGGGCCTCCAAGATGGCCGCCGGCAGGCCCCCTCTGATGATGTCAGAGAGGGCCCGCCGAACGTCTTTACCCTTCACCTACTTGCCCCCACTTGCGGCCTAAAGCAGGGGCGGATCCAGGTGGGGGCAAATAGGTGAGTTGCTGGGGAAAAATATACCCATGTGAGTTGGGGGCAATATATACCCATGTGAGCTGGGGGCAGTATATACCCATATGAGCTGGGACAAATATACCCATGTGAGCTGGGGGCAATATATACCCATGTGAGCTGGGGGCAGTATATACCCATATGAGCTGGGACAAATATACCCATGTGAGCTGGGGGGAAAATATACCCATGTGAATTGGGGGCAATATATACCCATGTGAGCTGGGGCAATATATACCCATGTGAGCTGGGGGCAATATATACCATGTGAGCTGGGGGGCAATATATACCCATGTGAGCTGGGGGCAATATATACCCATGTGAGCTGGGGCAAATATACCCATGTGAGTTGGGGGCAATATATACCCATGTGAGCTGGGGCAATATATACACATGTGAGCTGGGGGGCAAATATACCATGTGAGCTGGGGCAATATATACCCATGTGAGCTGTTGCATATATACCCATGTGAGCTGCTGGGGGCAAATATACCCATGTTAGCTGCTGGGGGCAATATATACCCATGTGAGCTGGGGGCAAATATGCCCATGTGATTTGGGCAAATATATTCATGTGAGCTGCCTCGGGGCAATATATATATCTATGTGAGCTGCCCGGGGGCAATATATATATCCATGTAAGCTGGGGGCACTAATATATATATATATATATCCATGTGAGCTGGGGCAAATATATCTGCCTGTCACTGCAAACCTATACCGTTAAGTCTATTGCTGTGGATTCCTGTGTACGTTCATACTCATTGCCTTTACCATTAGAGGTCTATTGCTGTGGATTCCTGTGTACGTTCATATTCCCTGCCTTTACCTGTAGGGGTCCATTGCTTTGGATTCTGTGTATGTTCATACTCACTGCCTTTACCGTGAGAGTTCTATTGCTGTGGTGCTCTGATATGCTCATCACAGCGCACATTACTGTGCGTTCTATTGCTGTGGTGCTCTGATATGCTAAACCAGCAGTGGAATAATATAATTATACTTTTATGCTACATTGTTTGTACTAATACATATTTTATGTGATTTTTAAGGTATTGGGAGCAACACTCTGTAATACGATCTTGATTCAGATTATTTTTTAATCACAATTTGAATTTCATACGGTCTTAAATTATTTGAGACAGATACCTTTCTTTATGTTAAATGTGCTGTTGTGCGAGCAATATGGGTGATTTTTAAGATATTGGGACGAACACTCTGTAATGTGACCACGATGCACAGTAAATATTGATTTCCTATGGGAAGAGGGGATCGTGGGGGGGGGGGTAAGGTGCAGGTCCTGGATCGGAGGTTATAGGATGAGGGAACTGCTAGGAGAAGCAGCCTATTCAGGTAGGGTGGTAGCTTCCCAGAAAAGCTCTTAAACACCAGGTTGGAAAGGTGAACGGTGCGTCTAGATTCCAGCGACGGTCAGTTTAGCTCTTTAAACATGTCACAATGGTGGGTCATGTAGTTACATTGTAGCACAAAGCGGCAGAATGAGTTATACAATGTAGTAAGTTTCTGAAGGTGTGTTTGTGGGGTTGCTGCATACACTACATCTCCATAATCAATAGCCGGCATAAGCATTTGTTGTACAATCTGCTTTCTTACCGCGGGGCTCAGACAGGATTTGATTCTGTACAGGGCACCTAGTTTGCATATGGCAAACTACCTTCCTACTCGAACACCCCCCATGCGCACGCTGATCCGATACTCCCTACAATACACGTCCTGGTATTCTGCGGAGATGGTAGCAGGACGTAACCCACTACAATCCCTACTCTGAAATATAATTTTTTTTATGTAAATGCTGCCTTGGCTCATACCCTACTACAACTAAACTGAACTCATAGCTCCCATACCTACAACTCCAATACGAATCTTCTCGTTAATTTTGACCGGCAAGTTCAATGTTTTGTTTGATTTGTTTTGAGCTTCTTCCTTAAATCTTTATTTGTTTAGTCACTAGACTATGATTACTCTTAACGACCCCATTGATCGAAAGTAAATTGTAAAGCACAAAAAAGATGCACACCGTGATTTCTGTTACATATTGTACTTTTATTTTTCCTTCATGTTTTCATGCCAATGATAATACTGCATTGTACTGACTTTCATGTATTAAACTGTGCACAATAACAATTGTCAAATTGGGGAAAAAAAAGCAGAGTAAATGTTAATCCTTTGAAAAGACTAAAAAAGGAATAAGGATTATCGAGCAACACATTTGCTGCGTCAGTTGGAGTGGAACAGCAGAATTAGGAGTAACCAGTGGGTTGAATTAGAGGAAGAAGCTTCTAGTATAACTCTGGCTGACTTACCGTGGTTACCGTATGCCATGGTCCGCACACTCATTTCAGATCACCCGACGGTTCTTCCCACCATGGCTGTGTGGCGGCGACTTACACGATGCACTTCCATAGCTCCCTTCCCCTCCCCACTTATGCCAGTCAACCGATTACCCTCTTTCACACCCCATCTTCACCCAAATTTAGGGTCTCCGGATAAAGTACGGCCTGACACGTTCTTGAAAGACGGCCAACCCAAACCAATGAATGAGATCCCCCTGACATACCCAGATTCCTTTTTGACTCGGTTTCATCACCACCGACTTATTACGAACCTATCTCGACTTGCCCCGCTTTCCGCTTATCAGAGACCTCAAACCGAATATGAGACGTTAATTATGACTGGCAAGGTCCCTCAACATGGCATATCCCACCTTTACTCACTATTGCAGCATCTTCGCGGTACGACCCAACATTTCAGGATAGGGTGGGAGACGGACCTCTGTATGCAATTTTCAGATGACGAATGGGACCAAATTTGTTCTCTCACACATTCATGTTCCAGGGCTTCCAGATTCCAAGAGTCAGCATATAAATTACTTACTAGGTGGCACCGCACCCCGGCTAAACTTATGCAAATGTTCCCGGAGACCGAGGCCTCCTGTTTGCGCTGTAATTTGAAAGGAGCCACTACGATACATATCTGGTGGGACTGTCTGGTAATAGTCCCATTTTGGGAACGTATACATAACATCGTCTCGGATCTGGTCACCGACCCCATCTCGTTCACCCCTGAAACATACCTTTTACACCACACGCTCCTTGCTCCTGAAATATATAAAAAATCAATCCAGATCAGACTGTTGAACGCAGCGAAGGCACTGATTCCAGCGCATTGGAGGAACCCTCTACCACCAACTATTACAGAATGGATAAATGCGGTAGAACAGATACGCACACTTGAGGAATTGATGTTCTCCTCGGAAGGTCTTCTGCCCTCACATACATTGCGATGGTTCTATTGGTCGTACTACGCGATCCCCACACGTCATATCGTCAGTCCCGTGTTGCCACCTAGCACACTTAAGCATTCTCTTCAGTGGGTAGTTGCAAGCGTGAGAGGTTTTTGTTTTGTTTTGATTACAAATTATTTTAATGTTAGATATATTACATCTTTAATGCTTTGTCACGATTTTTCTATTTTGCATAGATTTTCATACACATATTGGAATGGATAGAAAAAAAAAATTGTGTTTTCATTTTCATGTTTATTCACTGCTGTTTTGGCTTGGATTTAAGTCATGAAATTGTAAACTTTCAGTGTTTAATCTGTGAAAACCCAATAAAAATGAATATTTAAAAAAAAAAGGAATAAGGAGCTGTTCCTACCCTAGTGTAACAAAATCAACAAACTATTTCTGTATTACAACAGTCGGGAGCTTAACATAACTGAGGGAGGGCTCTGTTATCCCATTATTGAACATTGATTGGAAATTGCTGTCATTTCCATTTGCAGGTGTTGTGCCTACAAACATTAGTTTTCTATTCTGTTGACAGGTTTTGGAAGCTGTATTTCTGAAAAAAAAAAATCTCACAGGTACTTGTAGCAGTAGTGTATTTAGGTTTTGTGCTGCCCTAGGCCTGACTAAACTCGTGCACCCCCTAATTTAAATTTGAGGCACCCCTTCCTGTCAAGGGCACACCTCTTCCTGGTTAATCCCCACCCTTCCTCTTTAAGCTCCACCTTTTCCTCTTAAAGCTCCGCCTTTTCCTCTCTTTACATTAAAAGTGGATACCAAGTGCCTACTTGTATATTTTGTATACCATTTCAAATGTATCTATTGAGATAAATAAAATTATGAAATGTTTAAATTCAAGCATTTTTACAAAGAACAGCCATGCATGTCAAGTATACTGGATCACAGCTGCTCTAATTGGTTGAACAATAAAATCCACAGAAACGTGCACTGCATATCAGTGTATCACAGAGCTGCACAGCAATAAAACCCACAGAAATGGGCACTGTGTATGAGCATATCAGAACTGCACAGCAATAAAACTCACTGTAATGTGCAGTGTGTATGAGCGTATCCCAGAGCTCCAGGGCAATAAAACTCACAGTAATATGCAGTGTGTATCACAGAATCCACAGCAATAAAGCTCCCAGCAATGCAATGTGCGGTGTGTGTCATCGTATCAGAATCCACAACAATAAAACTCCCAGCAATGCAATGTGCGGTGTGTATGAGTGCATCAGAATCCACTGCAATAAAACTCCCAGCAAACCGAGTGAATATGAGCACACAGAAATTATTTATTCTATATTTACCAGCCTCCGTCTGCGGTAGGGCTGTGTGCAGAGTCAGCAGGAGGTCCCTCCAGGCCACGTTAGGATCGCGGCTGTGCCTGTGCGTGGAGCGATCTTGTCAGCAGTGGGGTGCCACTGCGAGAGGGTGCACCGTGGCTTTGATTCCCTTCCCGGTGGGTGTTCAGTCCAGAATAGATTGAGAGTCCGTGTTAACGAAAGGGCGGGCAGCTGCGTGCGTGTCAAGTGGTTCAGCCAGTCAGGTGGTACTGAGACTCAGTACCACCTGACTGGCCGGACCGCGTGACTTGCACGCACGCAGTCTCACCAGGAGCCAGGCAGCTCAATGACAAATTTCTATCACTGCAGTGCTGGTTAAGGAAAGGTCCACTTTAAACAGCAGTAAGCAGACAGGGCTTCATATTCTGCTGATATCCCCCCCCCTTTACCTGCCGTTTACTGTCATCTTCTCTCTCTGCACACACAAATCACATCCCCCTCCCTTCTCCTAGAGCTGCTGCGGGGCAGGGGAGGAGCTATGGAGGGAGCAGAGGGGGATTTTTATTCTATTCGATTTTATTCCATATGCAAACGCCCTGCTCTGCTGCTCGTGGTTTGAGAACACAGCTCAAAGCTGACACACAGTGACAGTGGCACCTCCTAGTACCCCCTAATGACACCCAAATAATCACTGATACCTGGGGTGGCCCGCCCTCCGCCACTCCTCTAGGTACACCACTGTTCTGTGATATGCTCACACACAAGTTTGGCGAACTGCCAGCAAGTACGGTGCTGTTTGAAGGCAGTGCAAATCCCCATAGAGAAGTAATGGTTAATCTATTCAGAGAACACCAAACAGCAGAGAAATGGCAGTGAAATGCCCTGATGTTCGGTGTTTTCAATCAGCAGGTTTATTCAGGTCGAACCCCATAGGTTTCAATGTTAAAAATATTCCCCTTTTTTATGCAATATCTAATAAACCATTTATTATTTTAATCTGCAGTAAAAAGTCTTTATTGATTTTTTTTTTTAGTACCTTTTAGTACAAAAAAAGTACAAATTTCCCCCCTTTTTTTTAAAAGCGTTTTTTCTTTTTTCTGTAACAGAACTTTTTATTATCAATCATAGGATCTTATATGTAAATTCCAGATATTATCGTTCAGTAGTTCTTTTGAAAACAGCAGGCCACGGGTTTGCGGTGGCAGCATTCAGCGGCCGACTCCACGCACTTTGCGGACCCTGCGGTGAATGGTGAATTCACTGCAGGGTGGGGAAATTTTATTCCCCGAAGTTCAGGGAACTACAGAACACCAAAATGTTGGCGTCATTTCGGTGCTCTGTGAGTAACCCATTTAGTGGTGAGGTTTTTTGCTGCCCCCTGAAAAGTGAAAGACTAGGCCTTGCCTACCCAGGACATACTTGAAAATTAGTGAAATCTCAATGTATCCTTCCTGGCAAAATACTTTGCCGCTGCCCCCTGGAAAGTGCCGCCCTAGGCCTAGGCCTTGTTGGCCTAGGCCAAAATACAGCACTGACTTGTAGTGATCATAAGTAGAAGAATATCTGGCCATTTTTTAAATGTGTGTTTGACACATCGGCCAATTCCGCCTATCAGTGGCGACTCTAGGAACAATATTTAGGGGGGGGCACAGAAGATACCGCAGTCAAAACTGGGGGGGGCACTAATAATTTTCACCACTAAATCATATCACTGAATAAAACTAAGGGCCCTATCACCTGTGTGAGCTAAAACACCATCGCTAAAGGAAACATTTAGCGCGAGTTGCTAAAACATAGTGCCTGACGACCCACGAACAGATCACCTTGTCTGCAGTAGTCCATGAACAAGGTCGTTTAGCGCACGCTAGGAAAACTCTAAGACCCGGGCTGAGACCCAGCGCTAATGCGGTTGTGTACAGGATAGAACTTTTTTTTTCCAGTGCCGGGCCATACCTATCCCCCGCCCTCACAAGCTTGAATATGAACACATCCAGTGAATAATCTCACACCCCTGCATTATTAAAATCATCCAAGGTGGCCGTATCATCCATGGTTTGATGCACACATATATTAAGGCTGATGGGCATTGCATGATAAATGCCACCCAACAGCAGGTAGAATCATTACACTGCATTTAATAGATCCAAAAGGAAGGCCAGGTGAGCGACAAAAATTTCCCTGCTGCAGCATATAAATAATACATGTTTCAAGGCAAGACTTATTCACATGTCCCTTTAAACATGGTCCACACAGTCACCCTAA
Source organism: Leptobrachium leishanense (assembly GCA_009667805.1). Lineage (NCBI taxonomy): Eukaryota > Metazoa > Chordata > Amphibia > Anura > Megophryidae > Leptobrachium > Leptobrachium leishanense. The sequence continues at coordinate 120,277,759 of CM019068.1, forward strand.
TAATCAACCGCTTCCATACTATGAATAACCCCCAGCATAAAATGTTTAAAATTAGGCAATATATTAGAATTAGGATATATGTGGATAAAGGATACTTTTATAATAGAGCCGACTGCAACAGCAACGACAATGCGGACCAGATCCATTGCTATAGTGTATGGGGCCAAGAGAACACCTGTGCTGCATTCCTTTCAATTGCCTGTTAATTTTGGGCGAAGATCTGTTTTTTTGGAGTTAGCACCAGGGTTAAGCAGTAGGTAAAATGGTGCAATTAGCGCCCCTCAAAAAATTAGCGCTGGCACCAACTGATCTGTTAGCTGCAAAATCTCCTAGATTGTGAATTCCTACGGGAATAGGGCCCTCATCTCCTCCTGTACTGTTTGTCAAATGTTGTTCAATGTATTGTAACCCTGTCTATACTGTGTTTATTGTACAGCGCTGCGGAATATGCTGGCGCTTTATAAATAATGAATAATAATAATAATAATCCCCATGTTAAGTAAAGGATGCGGAAAGTACAGTAAGCTTGAGCTACAAATCGCTAATAGCAATGCGCTAAGTGATTTTTCCCGTTTGTAGCGAGAGGCAAAAGATCTGTTGGTCAGGCGCTAGACTCGATTAACCTGGCGCTAACGCAAAACCATGCCGACGCAAGGGTTAACTCACACCAGGTAATAGTGCCCTAAATAAGTATATATAAATAAGATTCCAAAACCCCAGAGTAATGTGATGTAATGATACCTTTTTATTGTACTAACATGATACTTTATTTGCTGCAATTCGTCAGTTTTCGCTGAATGTCTGATTGCTCCTTCAGCGACTCCACTTTTAGCAAATTACAATGACCATTCGCTAAATAGGGAATTCACTTTATTTTCGGCGAAATAAATTCCCCGAAATGTGACAAAAAGCAGAGGATCTAAAGATGATTAGACCCTTTAGATTCTAACTTCCATAATAACCCCTGAAATGCCATAAACCCAGAGAAATACAATAAAAATAATAAACAATGTGGCATTTAGTCTACTCATTAACCCCTAAAATGCCATTGATCAAGGTAAAACATGAAATGAATACACTGTGAGGCATATAGCTAACACATTAACCCCTAAAATGCCATTAATCAAGGAAAAAATAAAATGTATAATGTGAGGGATGAAACCTACCCATTAACCCTTAATATACAACTAAACCAAGGCAAAAACTAATGTAATACACAATATAATGTATAGTCTGAACATTAACCACTTCACTGCTGAGACATTTCAACCCTGTGAAAATGCTTAAGTTTAAGTGCCTGTTATTATTTAATGTTTTTGACTTTTATTTCAAACTGAATATGGTCATGTTGGGTATCATTGGAAAGGCCAGAATCTGCTCTTTCCAATGACACCTAGATCGTCCATATGCGATGCACAGGGACGGAGATACATTGGTCCGAAGAAGTGTGGTAAGCTGGAAGCTGATTTTTGGTGGGGGGGCACATGGGGGGGCAAGGAATAACCTAGGGGGGCAATTGCCCCCCCTTGCCCCCCTGTAGAGTCGCCTATGCCGCCTATATACTAATTGTGCGAGGTATGGGTAATCATATGGTTTAATTTAGAACCAGAGATAAAGATCACACTTGAAAGTAACATGTGGATTCTATTAATTACTTATAGACCTATTGTTGGTAGTTGACATAGGAGTTATGGCTTTTGTTTCTGAATTATGAGCGTGTTATTTCTCTCTCTAAACCCCCCCCCCCCTCCATTACTGGAACATATCACTAGCTGTCACTGATTTTCTGCATAACATAATTGCTGGCTGTTAATGCCGTTTCAGTGTACGGTATATGGATGATCAGGAATCAGATGTGTGAAGATTTTAGAACGCGTGGTGCAAAGGATAAAAGCAAATATTATTTGACAAGCTCATGATCAACTATTTTAAAGTAACAAACAAAGGAACTGGATGCAAACCAAACGGAGTAATCTATATAATAAATTCTCAACCCTTGTGAAAGGCATTTGCGCCGAAACGTTGGGGGTACCTAGTCTCAGAGCTTGCGCCTCTCCTCAGTGAGTTCCTTGTACATCCACTTCATTGGTTTCACTCATTTGAGGTATTTATGAGTTGTGTTTGGTATAAAGGAGACTGACATTATCCAGATTCTTATTTATTTTTTCATTGCCATATTATGCTTGTTGTGCTTTATCAGTGGGTTTATATCTTCTACCCAGTTGGTACTATTTATACTTGTGCATTTGTTGTCTTATGACTATGTTTATGGCAATGTATATGCAGTAATGGCTTCATGTCAGGTCCTTTTGTTCATGAAAACTGTGTTTGTTTTTGCAATAAAATTTATTATATAGATTACTCTGTTTGGTGTGCATCCAGTTCCTTTGTTTGTTATTGTATTTTAACAGCCATAGAGGGAGGCTGCATCGCTGGATAGCACCCTTGATACATTATTGATCAGTGCATTGAGTGCAAGACAGTCTTTTTTCTATATTCCAGCTATTTTAAAGTGTCATCTCTGACATTTATTCTCTAACCCTGAAATTTTATAATATTCAACAATAATTGCAGACCGTTTGTTAGTTTACAGTGCTGTAGCAAAAAAAATCTTCTGTTCTTACGGGAAGCAAAAAAGTGGTATTCTGGTCTGGACTGTGGCACGATCATGGCAGAGATTGGCAGGTAAAAGCCGATAAACAGGACACGCAGCATAGCAGTCATTATACATTGGAATTCAGAAGGTTTATGAACACAGATCTCAGGAATCCACAGAAGGGCATGTACAGGGCACACACGTCAGGAACAGATGGGCGCTAACAGCAACACCGGGAACTCATGGGTAACACAGGTAGATGATGAAGGCAATACAACTAAGGCTAGGGTCAGACGAGCGCAGTGCGAACGCGCGTGCAGGCGCACTTAATCACGGCCGCACTAGCAGCAAGTGCCAGGCAATGACGGCCAATATACGAAGTACGGTCGCACAAAAGTCCGGCTGCGCAACGCAAGTGGAAAATGAACGCATTTTGTTGAGAACGTAAAACCACTAGTACGGTCGTACAGAGTGCGCTGCGTCCGCTAGCGGCGTGTGTGCGTGAATTGGAGACGTCAGACACTGCGAATGTCCGGCCAACATAACGTCCAGATGCACAAAGGGTTTTATTGATGATCCGTACAAAATCACGGACGAAAAATGCGCATCGTATGACCGCTCTCGCGTACTCCGTGAAAAAATGCGTCCATTCGTTCGAACGCACTTTTTCACAGACAACGTGAAAATGCGTTCGTCTGACCCTAGCCTAAAGCAAGGCTTTGGCAGACAGGAGTAAATCGAGTTCAGCCACTCCCATGAAGTTTTCAACGGCTCAGGTATATTGGGGCAACAACCTTAAATAGCATGTCCATAATGCATGACAAGGCTGACTGGGGAAGCACCCAAAAACCTAGACTCAAACAAGTTTTTCCCAAGGGAAGGAAACCTGGCAGGCCTCAGGTCATGACAGAACCAGTGCGGGCATGGGTCTTGTTGCAACCATTGCATGTCCCTAGCTTAGGTTTGTGACAGTCTGGCAATCAGGCACCTTGAGACTTCGTCTGGGGAATGGTGGCGTAACAACCAACAACAACCCACCCATCTGGTTTGAGTCAGGTGTCTGGGTTTGACACCCCCTGCCACCCAGACAAATGACTCGGAGGAACCGGCTCGGAGTCCCCACCTCCGTCTAATACTTACCTATGCCGCCACGGTCCTCTTCTGGTAGAGAGATGCGCAGTCCATACCGCCCACTCCAATCACTGACAGTGTGGGAGTGGTGTGGTGGGTCAGTGACGTCTCTCTTCTTCCTCTCATCAGCCGCTTGCTTGTTGCGCAGCGGCTCATGGGCGGTGTCGCGTGCTTGCTCGCGGCGTGCCAGACTCGCCCCAACTCAGTGTGCCAGTGCCTACTAGTGCCCATCTGCCTCCACTCCTCAGGCTCCATCAAAGCAGGCATTAAGGTGAACAATCAATATAATAGTGCTGATTCTGAAAAGTAAAAATCCCCACTCTCTCTTATTAATAGCAGTGTCTTGTGGTATTAAGACTATACCAGTCTGCCACAATACCATTCTCACATTATACCAGTCTGCCACAATACCAGTCCAGAGTGGATGTTTATTTAATAGGGGGGGGGGTGGAGAAAAGAACATTTCTGCCCCAGGTTCCCATAACTCTGGTTACGCCACTGCCGAGAAGAGCTCTAGAAATCTCAAAATAACAAGGTACGAATACCTAGACATAAAAAGGACATATGCGAAGAGCAGAAAACATGGAAAGAAGACACTGGCACACAGTTGATAACCCATATTGCCAGAGAATGACCCAGACAATCAAGGATTTCTCCCAGGATCAGAAATGCAGAAACCGAGGAAGGAAAAGAAAAAAGGAGAAGTTGGCACAGGGGGGTGGGGTGGGTGCAGAAACAGCCTGGGAAAAGAAGCCGCTCTCTACTAACAAGCAACAGATGGTGTGAAGGATGAGAAAGAGAGAGCGGGGGATGAGGAACAAGCAGGAAAACAAGGCCAGATTTAAAGGGGTCTGCAAGGGAAGACTTGTGGGGAGTGAGGAGAGAATGATAAGCAAGATGAGCAGAAAGAGTAAAAGTAGGAAGAGAGAGACAGTGGGACAAACTGAGCGCAAATGAGGCAGTTATCATCGTGATGGAATGATAAAAAAAACAACCTTAATATATGAAAGGTTTGTATTAAATGGGGAGAGTTGGAATATTACAAGTATTTTGGTATAGAAAAATGAACGGCATGGAGAATTGCATGCTATTTTCTGAGCAGACACAACGATGAAAGAAAAATAAAAAGGAAGTGCTCTTCCAAGCAACAGGGATCAAACTCCATTATTTTATTTTTTTATTATAAGTGTAGAAGAAGAACTCCTGAACACAAACAATAAATGTAAATGCATTTACTGCTGATCCTCCTCAAGGAGAAAAATGGTAGTTTGTCCCTCAGTGGATTCGCCTACTTTTTTATATAGATTTTTTTCATTTTTTCTGTAATAGAATAAAAAAGAAAAAAATATTAAAAGGGGTACAGAAATGGAGAGGGGAAGTTAGGGGTTCTTATAAAAAAAAATACCAACCATACAGTTTGCCAGCCAAACAATACAGATCAATTCCACTGCTTACATATACAGGGTTATTCAAAGAGATCCGAATGGCTGCTGAAAGGTAACCGAACGCTGAAAATCAGTGTTCGGTTACCTTTCTTGGCCATGCGGCTATCCAGAGAGCAGGCAATTCGCCAAATACCACATACGGTGCCTGTTCGGTGCCTGTTCAAGGGCAGTGAAATCCCCATAGCTTCATCTATTCAGAGAACAAAAACCACCAGTGAAAAGTTGCCCAAATGTCCTGCCATTCGATCAGTGGCGTCGTAACGTGGGGGCGGGGGGTGCGGCCCGCACCAGGTGACACCCACCTTTTAGGGTGACACCGTCACCCTAAGGGCGGGTGTCTCACTCCACGCCGCATATTCGCTCCCTGCGAGCGTCCGAAGCATGCAGCTTCAGCGCTCGCCTGGAGGAAACACGTCACCAGCCAATCGCGGCTGGTCACGTGGCTCTCCCAGGCGAGTGCCCAAGCTGCGCGCCACCGGACGCTCAGAGGGAGCGAACAGAACACGCGGCAGAGGTGGGCTGGGGGCCTGGCAGTATCCATGTGCTGGGGCATTCCATGAGGAGCTGGGGCATTCCATGTGTGAGCTGGGGCATTCCATGAGCTGCTGGGGCATTCCATGTGTGAGCTGGGGCATATCCATGAGGAGCTGGGGCAAATCCATGTGTGAGCTGGGGCATTCCATGAGGTGCTGGGGCAAATCCATGTGTGTGCTGGGGCATATCCATGAGGAGCTGGGGCATTCCATGTGTGAGCTGGGGCATTCCATGAGCTGCTGGGGCATTCCATGTGTGAGCTGGGGCATATCCATGAGGAGCTGGGGCAAATCCATGTGTGAGCTGGGGCATTCCATGAGGTGCTAGGGCATATCCATGAGGAGCTGGGGCATTCCATGTGTGAGCTGGGGCATTCCATGAGGAGCTGGGGCAAATCCATGTGTGAGCTGGGGCATTCCATGAGGTGCTGGGGCATATCCATGAGGAGCTGGGGCATTCCATGTGTGAGCTGGGGCATTCCATGAGGAGCTGGGGCAAATCCATGTGTGAGCTGGGGCATTCCATGAGGTGCTGGGGCAAATCCATGTGTGTGCTGGGGCATATCCATGAGGAGCTGGGGCATTCCATGTGTGAGCTGGGGCATTCCATGAGTGAGCTGGGGCAAATCCATGAGGTGCTGGGGCAAATCCATGTGTGAGCTGGGGCATTCCATGAGGTGCTGGGGCAAATCCATGTGTGAGCTGGGGCATATCCATGAGGAGCTGGGGCAAATCCATGTGTGTGCTGGGGCATATCCATGAGGAGCTGGGGCATTCCATGTGTGACCTGGGCATTCCATGAGGAGCTGGGGCAAATCCATGTGTGAGCTGGGGCATATCCATGAGGTGCTGGGGCAAATCCATGTGTGTGCTGGGGCATATCCATGAGGAGCTGGGGCATTCCATGTGTGAGCTGGGGCATTCCATGAGTGAGCTGGGGCAAATCCATGTGTGAGCTGGGGCATTCCATGAGTGAGCTGGGGCAAATCCATGAGGTGCTGGGGCAAATCCATGTGTGAGCTGGGGCATTCCACGAGGAGCTGGGGCAAATCCATGTGTGTGCTGGGGCATATCCATGAGGAGCTGGGGCATTCCATGTGTGAGCTGGGGCATTCCATGAGTGAGCTGGGGCAAATCCATGAGGTGCTGGGGCAAATCCATGTGTGAGCTGGGGCATTCCATGAGGTGTTGGGGCAAATCCATGTGTGAGCTGGGGCATATCCATGAGGAGCTGGGGCAAATCCATGTGTGTGCTGGGGCATATCCATGAGGAGCTGGGGCATTCCATGTGTGACCTGGGCATTCCATGAGGAGCTGGGGCAAATCCATGTGTGTGCTGGGGCATATCCATGAGGTGCTGGGGCAAATCCATGTGTGTGCTGGGGCATATCCATGAGGATCTGGGGCATTCCATGTGTGAGCTGGGGCATTCCATGAGTGAGCTGGGGCAAATCCATGAGGTGATGGGGCAAATCCATGTGTGAGCTGGGACATTCCATGAGGTGCTGGGGCAAATCCATGTGTGAGCTGGGGCATTCCAAGAGGTGCTGGGGCAAATCCATGTGTGTGCTGGGGCATATCCATGAGGAGCTGGGGCATTCCATGTGTGAGCTGGGGCATTCCATGAGTGAGCTGGGGCATATCCATGAGTGAGCTGGGGCATATCCATGTGTGCTGGGGCATTATCCATGTGCTGGGGCATTCCATGTGCTGGGGCAGTATATCCATGAGCTGGGGCAGTATATCCATGAGCTGGGGCAGCATCCATGAGCTGGGGCAGTATATCCATGAGCTGGGGCAGTATATCCATGAGCTGGGGCATTATCCATGAGCTGGGGCAGTATCCATGAGAGCAGCTGTGGCAGTATAGCCATGAGCTGGGGCATATCCATGAGCTGGGGCAAAATCAATGAGAGGAGCTGGGGCATTATCAATGAGAGCAGCTGGGGCAGTATATCCATGAGAGGAGTTGGGGCAGTATATCCATGAGAGGAGCTGGGGCAATATCCATGAGAGGATTTTTTTAAGCAAGCATGGGATAGGCATAAGGCTATCCTAAACAAAAGATAAATCCAGGTTAAGTATCCATGTAATTGGGCAGACTAGATGGGCCGAAAGGTTCTTATCTGCCGACATTTTTCTATGTTTCTATGAGCTGGGGCAATATCCATGAGAGGAGCTGGGGCATATCCATGTGTGCTTGGGGCAGTATCCATGAGAGCTGGGGCAATAGCCATGTATGAGCTGGTCTGGGGCAATATATCCATGTGTGAGCTGAGGCGCAATATATCCATGTGTGAGCTGAGGCGCAATATATCCATATGTGAGCTGGGGCAATATATATCCATGGGTGAGCTGCTGGGGGCAATATATAACTGTGAACTGGGGCAATATATCCATATGTGAGCTGGGGCAATATATATCCAGTCTAATCCAGAGCTGCTGGGGGCAATATATATCCATGTGTGCTTTCACTGCCTTCGAACAGGCAACGTACTTGCTGGCAGTTGGCTAAAATTTGTGTGAGCATATGAGAGAGCTCCACAGCAATAAACCTCACAGTAATGTGCGCTGTGTGTGTATGAGCATTCAGTGTTATATGGGAGGACTGATTTAGGAGTAAGAATAGTTAAAAAAAAATCTGTAAAACTCGGGGGGGGGTGACACCATAAATTACCGCACCGGGTGACACCAACCCTAGTGACGCCACTGCATTCGATTGCTTCATTCAACAGATTTATTCAGGCAAATCCCGTAGGCTTCAATGTTAAAAATAATTCCCATTTTAATGTAATATCTAATAAACCATTGATTTATAATATTCTGCAGTAGATAGTCTCTTTATTTATAGATTTTTCTAGGATCTTTTAAGCATTTTTTGGGATAGTTTTGAAAATAAATTCTGTTTTTTTTAAAAAAAAGAATTTGTAAACGTTTTTTCAGACATTTTCAGACATTTTCGCTCAGTAGTTTGTTTGCAAACAGCGTTTCACTTTTCAAACATTCAAGCGTACAGTTTTTTCTTTTCACTTCATTCGTCTGCGGTGTTGGGTTTTTCCGGCGGCTGCTCTGCGCTCTGATCGGCTCCTGTTCGGGTTTCTCCAGCGTCTTCGGTGGGATTAATCCAAATGTTTTTGCGGTTTTCGGTGTGCATTCGCCTGGGTTTTGCAGTGAGTTTTCGGCGGCTTTTCCCTGCATTGCGACGGCCCTGTGGTGCTTGCTGAATACACCAAGAAGAAGGTAGAGGGTAATCCTACAACGAATTAAAATCACTTAGAGGTGCATGTTAAATTTAACATGCACCTCTAAGTGATTTTAATTCGTTGTAGGATTACCCTCTACCTTCTTCTTATTGTATACTGCTTACGGGTTACCGGGAGCCCGCAGAGGGAAGATCCTAAGTGATTCAGGGTGTGTTTTTTTCTTTGCATATTGCTGAATACACCGCAGGGTCGCCGAAATGGGATCGCCGAATCAAGCGGTGACTTTTCGATTCTCTTTGAATATCCCTGATAGTCTTACGATAGAGGTTACAGTCAATCTCACTCTACATTAATTCATGTAAATGACACTTGACAATTGTTCTCAGTTTACGATTAAAAGTTTTAAATGGCTAGGGATTGATTTTGTTAAAAAAGATTGGAGAGGAGGGGATTTTATGAGATGTTTAGCTAAAAAAGAGACTGAATGGGTATACAGAATGGGTACATGGAGGCCAGGGGGTCTCAATATAGACATGGATATCAAGAATTGTCTCTAAATCATTATCTGACCAGTATGTAATTAGTATTTTTTAATGTGAGTGTTTCTGTTGTGTTTTTCTCATGTACTGGGAGAGTCTATACAGAATCCGTGTTTGGTCTTGGCTCCTGGACATCAAAGAGTTAAAACTTGCATATGGCACGCTCTCCCAAAAGGCTCTGATCGGCAGGAGCATGCGCCGTCAATCGGAAGATGGACATACAACTACAAATTTTGCTTTCGGGATGGTCCGCTATGTCACTTCCGTCTAGAACATTTCCAGACATGCGCGATAGATGGAACACACGGAACCGGAACCGCTGGCGGATTCGAAAAGCTGCAGATTGTTTGATAATCAATTGCCTGAATTAAGTCTTGTTAATTGTTAAAATGTTCATTATTTAAGAGCTAGCGTTGAGAGAAGTTGTATATGCTGTTTCTCCCTGATGAAGTCTGTTTAATTTATGGACGAAACGCGTTGGAGATTTGTATCATGATGTGTACCCAATAAATCATTTTAAACCGGTTTCCATGGTGGTCCTGTGACGGTAGAGTAAACCAAAGGATATCGGTGAAGTGGTAACACTAAAAGATACCTTTTATATGCCTACAACCTTTTATGCTCTGTGAGTGAATTGGTACGAAGTTACTGAGATCATGTTATCAACTATCCAAGGATAATATGGATTATAGGTACTCCCAGCTTTTTGTATGTTTATACTAAAGTTTGTGTGTTAGAGTTTACTGAAGCGTTGTTAGGTAAAAAACTTTTAAACAGTATTATATACCCCAGTGTGACAGCGCGTTTTTATTTGTTCACACATAGTGTATCTTCCATTAGTGTTGCCATATGCCATAGGGGTTTTTATATTAAAGATATTATAATTATTATTTTTGAAAATGCAGGCTTTTTTCAATGGCATCAGTGAAGATAGATGCAAACGAAAATAGGAACTATTTTTAGGGTCTACAAGTGAAGAGACAATAGTCCCGGATTTGAACAAATTGTTTGTACATATGGAACATCTTATGATTAAAGAAACTAAAAAATGGTGGGAAATCTCCCTTGAACAATATGTTCAATCTGAGAATACCTAGAGTTAGTCACTCATTGGCATATGGACAAGAGGATGAACAACTGGTTAATTAGTGGCAAAGTGCATTTAATGAATGCTCTCTCAAAATGATGACAGCTCTTATTGGTTATCAAAAACGGACACTAGAAAAGTTAGAAGACAAGATAGAAGAAGTAGAAAAGATTATTGTAGATATGAATTCACCAATTATTGCACAAGAAAAATTTGATAATTTAAAAACTAATATTAAAAAGGTGGATGATACAGGGGCGAAAAGAAAATCAGAGAAATTTAAAAGGGATGTAAAAGATTTTCTGGAAGGTAATGCCCATTTTTTACATAGAAAATCACCACTAGAGAAGAGAGCCTATTCAAATCACTTAAGAAAAGAAAATCATCAATTTAGGAATAGATTGGAGTCAGGCGAAAATAGGGTAGATTCCAAGAGAACCCAACATTGGAGATATGAGGGGGAAGGTGCAAAACCAAAAGGACGTTATAGAGAATGGAATACCCCCCAGAGAGTGAAAGATAAAAGACAAAAGAAAATATTTTTCTACGGACGAATGGTCCGATTCCCCCAGGCTCAAAATTGGGTACACACCAATCCATATGCTCCTTTACAACCGCCAGCAAAAAAGAGGTATCTCACGGACCAGTCAGATTGGGAAGAGGAATAAATGGATTAAAAGGTGGTAATAGAGAAGGTGTGTTCAATATCTCAGGGACAGAATTGTCCCAACATGAACTAAATTTGTTGGATAAGGGATTAAAATTTGCTCCTACTAGACAGATAAAAGATTTTCCACCGTTTTTAGCTGCCCATAGATTTTTACGACAACTGACGAGGAAAAGATATATTTTTTTAAAGAGATCAGTCAGTGATAAAGAAGTCAGAATACATGAACCGGATTCACAACTATCTGATGTTATTCACTCACAATTAAAAAAAAAATCAGATTTTTTTTCCCGGTTTGGGAGAAAGGGCCAAACTTGGAGGTATTTATGGATGTAGTGCTGAAAGATTTTGAAAAACTAGAATGACGTCCCTTTAGATCGAATTTGAGCTATAAAGAAAGAAAAGCTTGTAGAGATTTAAAAGATAACCACCAAATAGTTATAAAAACAAGCAGACAAGGGTAGGGGGGGGGGAACAGTAGTCAAGTCAAGAGACTATTATACTAAGGAATCACTTTGTATTTTGGGAGATGGGGCCACTTATCAGAGGTTAGAGAAAAATCCTACACCCATGTTTTTAAAGGAGTTAGAAACCCTATTGACCAAAGGTAGACATATAGAGATTATTAATGAAGAAGAATATAAATTCCTTTTCAATGAAAATTGCAAAATAGCATTTTTTTACTTTTTTACCTAAATTACATAAAAACATTCAGGCCCCTCCAGGAAGACCGATTATAAGTGGGATATATTCATTGACATGTAATCTATACCAGTACATAGATGGGGTTTTGCAACCATTCGTAAAGGAAACTAGGTCTTATATTAGAGATACAGGTCATATTTTAGAAGAGATACAAAAAATAGAATGGGAAGAACAGTTCTATTTAGCTACTATAGATGTAGTTTCCTTATATACCTCTATTCCTCATTTAGAAGGAGTTCAAGAAGTTTCCCTCAGTCTGAGAGAGAACTGTCCATTATCAGAAATTCAGGTTGACTTTTTGTCTGAAGCAATGTTGTTTGTATTAAAGCACAATTATTTTTGCTTTGATAGGAATTTTTATTTACAAGTTTGCGGGAAAGCCATGGGGACGAGGTTTGCCCCTGGTAACGCCAACCTATACATGGATAGATGGGAACATCAACATGTGTGGTGTGGCGTGGCCGGGGGCAGCCTCTTCCTCTGGCAAAGATTTATTGATGATATTATTCTTATTTGGAAAGGGGATTTGTGTTCTCTGAGGCATTTTATTGATTCTTTGAATGTCAATGATTTTTTTTTAAACATGTCTTTATTAGAATTTTCCATAATACATTGAATTATACAGTTCAAGTATGTTCTACTCTAAGTAGGCTCTATAATATTTGTGGATATTTAGCATGTGTAGGCCACCCTCTGTTTGCCTGTAGTATAAGAGGCATCTAGGTACTCCAGGACGTTTATGGTTCCAAACAAAGGTCATCAGGGCAGATTGTAACGTGTCCAAATAAATTCCTGGTAATGTAAGAGGAAGGGAGCGACAAATGTACAAAATTTTTGGAAGAATGCTAATTTTTACAGCCGCCATTCTGCCTAGCCACGACACCTCCAGGGATCTCCATTGAGACAACAAGGATTTCACCTCTGTCAGTATTCTGTCATAGTTGTGTTTAGTCAGTCCCCCCGGTCCCACGTTATACGCAGACCTTGGGTGATAGTGGGATCTCCAATCAAACGTGTATAGGCGATGTAATGCATTCAGTTGTTTCAGGGGGATATTATGAGGGAGAGCTTGTGTTTTGGTGACGTTGACCAGATGATAGCAAAGTTGGCTATAAGTCGCAAGTTCGTCTTGTAGGGCAGGAATGGAAGAGTGTGGATCTGTCAAAGTGATATCATCTGCATAATGATGAAGTTTATATATAGCCGGGGCTGTCTGTACCCCCCTAACCTAACATCATCATTTTGTCTAATAGCTTGTGCTAAGGGCTCCAAGACCCACGCATACAAAAGAGGGGATAGCGGGCAACCTTGTCTAGTTCCATTCGTGATCACGAATTCCTCAGACAAAAAGCCCAAAATGAGCACTCTCGCAGAAGGAGAATCGTACAGTGCCTGTTTCGCGGCTTGAAACTCGGTGGGAATGTTAAATTTAGTCATAACCTGGCTCATAAATAACCAGTTCACTCTGTCGAATACTTTTGGCATCCAACGAGAGTAATAGACTGGGTTGACCCGAGCGTCGCAGCACCTCCATAAGGTTAATCAGTTTTTTAGTACGGTCTGGCCTTGACGTCCGGAAATAAAACCCACTTAATCAGGGCCAATCAATTCTGGGAGAAATGTTTGAAGTCTGGTTGCTAAAATCTTACTGTACACTTTCAGGTCCACATTAAGGAGCAATATAGGTCTTAGGTTTTTACAAACGCCCGGAGCCTTCCCTGGTTTGGGTAGTGTGATTATATGTGCCCGTAACATATCTACTGGGAACGAGCTCATTTCTCTTGCTCGTGCAAATACTGTTAATAGGTGTAGTATCAGTATGGTGGAGAAAGAGGTATAATATTGACCAGTCAATCCGTCTGGACCTGGTGCTTTATGTTTAGGGAGGGCCTTAATGGCATCAGAGAGTTCCTCTGTTGATATAGGAGCTGACAGAGATTCTGCTTGCGCGGTTGTAAGCAACGATAAATTTAAGCTCGATAGATATGCATTAATGTCGTCGGCGATCGGGTTGGGCGTTGAGACGGCTATGGTCAGATTATATAGAGACTCATAGTAAGTAGCAAATTTGTTTGCTATAGGGTTATGAATCAGACCCTGCGCAGTTTTAAGTGCGACGATTATAGCTGGAGCACTAGGTTTAAGTCTACGAGCTAATAAGTGTCCAGGCTTATTTTGGAATGCATAAACCTTTGCTTTCAACTTGGCCATAGAGCCAAAATATCTATCAGCTTCCAGGGTTCATAGAGAGCACATAGCCGCATCCAACTCATCAGCCAAAGCAGGTGAGGGAGATAGTTTATTTTGTGTATCTAACACCTGTATAGTTAGGAGCTCTAAGTGCGCGGAGACCTAGCCTTTTCGCAACTTGGCAGCCCATTTTATGTATTCCCCACGAAAAACCGCCTTATGCGCTTGCCATAAAGTGATAGGATCTATGTCTGGGGTATCGTTTTCAGTGAAGTAATCTGTCAATGTTTTCGTCAGCGCTGGAGCAGCATGGTTGTGTTTAAATACGTGTTCTGGAAGTCGCCATGTTGGTCTCGTGTAATATTTATAGTCATCTGTCAGAGTTAGAAGCACAGGAGAATGATCTGACCATGTAAAGGGGAGGATAATACAGCCAATTACTTGCGGGAGGAGCGTATTTGGTATGAAAAAATAATCTAATCTGGTATAGCTATTATGCACCATGGACCTGAAAGTGTAGTCTTGTTCAGATGGGTGAAGGAGACGCCAGGCGTCAAATAATTGGCATTGTTGCAATAGGGACCTGAGGTTATTCGAAGAGGAAGTAGCGGAAGAGGAGACGTGCGAGGTTGAACGATCTCTAGAGGGATCCATGCAGATGATCAGATCGCCACAGAATAGAAGATCCCCCGAGAGAACGTCAGAAACCCTGCTAAGCAGTTGAGTCAAAAACCTTGTCTGCGACGAATTTGGGATATAAGCCGCTACTAGAGTATATAATTTAGAATTTATCGTACAAACCAAAATCACAAAACGTCCCCTCGGATCTTTAATTATTCCGATGTGTTTCGATCGCTACTCTATTATGGATTAAGATAGATACCCCCGTGACTTAGCTCGATATGTTGAATGATATTGTCTAGTGTACTGGGGAGCAAAAAGTTTAGGGTGGTCCAGCATGCGGAAAGGTGTCTCCCTAGGCAGACCACATCTGCGTCAGGAGTGCGTAGATCTCTATTTAGGGAGTGTCTGTTGACAGGCAGGTTAAGGCCTTTCACATTATAAGCGAGTATTTTCATAAAATGGTTCCAGTATAGTGACTGCTAATCGCGAAGCTTGAACAACACCAAGTACTGACATATGTATACGTCCGTCTGCACTATGTCTCCAGTCAGGGTAGATTTCAACTTCACCAGAAACCCTTAAAATAAGAGAGGGAGGAAATGAAGAATAGAAAGAACAAAGAAACCAGTGCCGGTGCACTGTAAAACTATATACAGTAAGAAACAAAAAATCTCCATCGAGTGTTCCCTTTAGGGAAGCCTGATCCCTTCCAATGAAGGGGGAGAAAGGGGGAACATATACTGCGGTAAACAGCGCCACAGTTCTGCGTTTAGAACATAGAAAAAACTACTTGTAGAATTATAGAAATGAAATTATAGAAATGTGAAAACCATACATTACTTTACAAACTAACCGTCGAATAGACTGAGAAAAAGGCAAGTCCACCTGTACCTACGTACGATGTAAGTCAGTACCAAATATCATTGATGTTACTACGATTCAACGGTTATGCCATTCCGCACAAACCCGTTTGGGTGTTTTGGAGTGTCCTCCCGGCGCCTCGGGTACTTTCAGCCCCCAGGCCTCTAAGGCGTTGCAGCCCTCTGCGGGTGATCCAAACACCGATGTGGGTCCATTCAGGGCACTATCAACTTTGTAGGGTATCCCCATCGATATACTACACCAGCTTCCCGTATTGCAGAGGTAATAGGGCGATACGAGCATCGAAGTTGGAGCGTAGCTTTTGAGAGATCTGGAAAGACAGCTAGGTGGCCATATTCTTCCCCGAGGGCCGTTGGGCTGCGTAGAGCTTTCAGAATGTCTTCCTTAGGCGATAGTAATAAAGTCGCAATATAACGTCCCTAGGCGCTTTTAGCGGTGCAGATGGTGGTTTTGGTACTCGCTGGATGCGATCCATCAAAAGGGATTCCGGATCTACAATTGGTAGTAAATGAGCAAAGAATTCTGAGATGTATGAGGACCGTTCCTTTGGAGATATAATTTCTGGAATGCCCCTCATTTTTAAGTTAATTAATAACAGTAAAAAAAAACTAGAGATCATATAGATAAGTGAGAAATTCAAATATTTTTTTTTTACGCAATATAACCCACATGCAGAACAACTAAGAAAAATATTGAAAAAACATTGGTCTATTTTGCAAGCAGATCCAATATTGAAAGATACTATTCCAAAGTCGTGTAAAAGTGTAGAAATTTTTAGGAAAGCTCAAAATCTGAAGAATGAGGCGGAGCTAGCTGTGGAAGCGAGCGGTCACGTTTTGCGGAGCTCCCGCTAGCTTTCTGACTTTTGGTGTTTTTATACCGCTCGTTTCCTCACAAAACTGCTTTTTAAACTCCCTGGACTATTTCCTGAGCACAGGGGGACATAATTGGTGCTGCTTGGTGTGCCCGGCGGTGGATTTCGGCTCCCGGGAAGTTTGGGACTATATTTTGGGCCTACCTCCTCTGCGTTCCTCAGAAGCCTCTGTGGAGTTTTACAGTGCCTCGTCGGATTTGATCGCTGGTATGGGTAAGAAACAACCCCCCGGTGCTTCCTCGAAGAGTGGCTCCCGACAGCAGGACATAAGGGAATCCATGAGGCATGGATCAGCTCCTCAGAGGGAGTCTGCCCCCTCCCCCTTCCCCTCTGGATATGAAACCTCTGACGAGGAAAATGCTTACTGGCTTCAAGATGCAGGGGCTGCGGTGTCCTGGCTCACCCCATCGTCTCAGCCGCTGGGTTCGCGACCTGTGTCCACAGCTGCCAAGAAGCGGGCGCAAAAGAAGCGGAGGGCTGAGATGGCGGCATCCCTGGCGGACGCACATACCTTACCGCAGGGGGACTTGCTGGAAGTACCGCAGCTCTCAGCGTCTGGTAGCGTGGTCTCAGACTGTGATGGCTCCTCTCGGAACCCCCAGGAACGGGGAGCCTTGGTGGGGGCACCCGGCGGTTCCGCTATTCCCCTGAATACTATGGAAGATGATGATCTCCCTTCCACGAAAGGGGATCTACGCAAGATCATGGCTGACATTAGGGAAATGTGGAGACCGGAGGTGGCGGCTGTTCGAGCTGAGGTAGAGGTGATCAAGACTCAGGTGTTGGCGACGCACGTACGGATGGAGGAGGTCGTATTGGAGCAAACAAGCTTATCTGGCCAGGTGGACAGTCTTCGCTCCCAGGTGGAGGTCCTAACACGTTCAGTGGAATCGTTGGAGTCACGTCATCGTCGCCGTAACATACGAGTCAGGGGTATCCCGGACTCGGTTTCCACGGAAGATCTGTTCCCATACGTGAGCCGGCTCGCAATCCAAGTCTCAGGTCTCCCTTCTGATACAACGGACTTAGTTGGAGCTGCATTCCGTGTCCGGAAGGCGGCTACGGCCCCCAAAGGGAAGCCGAGGGACGTCTTGGTGGTCTTTCGTGATGTGGCCTTGAAAGTCGCTCTTATGTCTGCTACGGGTGCACAGGACCCTGTGCAGTTTGAGGGAGTCCTGCTGGACCTATATCATGATCTCCCGTTTATGACTCTGTTGGCACGTCGCCGATTTCGAGAGGTGACGTCCGCTCTATGTCGTCGGGGGATTCGATACCGATGGGGCCTGGCTGGCTCCTTGGTGGTGACACATGCTAACATCCCGTACACGGTCACCAACCCTGATACGGCTTGGACCGCCTTAGCAGTCACGGGCATCTCACCGGACGCGCTGGAGATTCAGCCGGGATGAGACATTTTTGTTGCCTTTTTACTCTCGGTCTCCAGACGGACCTGGGTCACCACTGCTTTTCATTTTTATTTTTTATATAGCAGGGATAGCGGAGATCCCCCGGTCTGCTGCTTTTTCCTGTTGTCTGGACCACTTCCCGATTTTTTAGTCCCCCCCCCACCTGTTTAGTTTCGCAGACCGTTTTCTTTAGCTACATAGGCGATTACGCCTTCTTAAATGCAGAGGTCTTAAGCCTTCCTCTTAATCCCCCCCCTCTTTTAATTTTTTCTCGCCGGAGGACTTTTCGCTACTTGAATATGACCTTACTTACGCCGTTTCCATAATTTTTATGCATATTATTACATACTGTAAGGTTATCTTTTTTGATATATGTTTGCTGGCCCTGCGTGGTCGTACCTTGTTTGATTTCATGAGACTTGTTTTATAATTCTCTAAATAAAGAATTTAAAAAAAAAAAAAAAAAATCAGAAGAATAGTTTGGCTCCAAATCAACTCCCAGAAACGAGAGAAATCTGAAGGAATTTTTAACAGCACAAAACCTAAAGATTTTTTTTAAATGCGGGAACTGCAAAGCATGTGTAGATAAAGTTAATTTTAAGAGCAATGTTACTGGAAAGGTCTATGACAAAAGCTCCTTTATTAATTGTAACAGTATAGGTGTTATAGATTTGTTGGAATGTCCTTGTGGGGCACAACATGTGGGTAGAACGGCCCGCAAACTGAAAGTAAGAGTACTTGAACATTTAGGGAATATTGGCAGAAAATCACACGAGCGGGATTTAGTATAACCCTTTTCTGGAAAATTATGCATTTTCTTTGGATGGCAACACGGGCATAAATCCTTACGTGGTGAGTCTCGAAGGATGGTAAAGAAAACCTGGGTAGTGTAAACCCTGTATTAGCTTATAAGTAATACAATTTATCAGGTGTATCCCTTGTTTAAAAATTATTATAAAATATCTTCCGTCATGAGGTGCTTATGGTAAGCAATATTACACAAGATGATATATTACATTTATAGCAAATAAAAATGTATGTGCAGAAGTATTCATATAAAGAAACGTTTGCCTGTGTTAAAGTCTCGCAGTTCTTATGTATCGCTGCCACCTGGTGGTGAAAGTTCAGTCTGCAGGCGGTGGTTCAGTAGGAAAACAATTTTGCTGCTGCTTTTTCCTTTCCCTCCATGGCGGGTCCGGCTCTTATGTTAATAAAACAGAAAAAACAGATTCCATAGTGCATACCATTATGCAAAAAGAAAAGAGAAAGTTGTTGTGACAATTTCAAACTCACGTGGGCGGGAGCCGATATCTCTATCACGCTCACTCTATGCTCAAATCTGACCCATAAAGGTGGCCAGTTCCCTTCTTTTTTTTTTTAAATCAATCAATTTTTATTGGTGAAAATTTCACAAACAAGAGAATATACAGTCAAATGGCAGAGCATGTAATACATAAAGGACAAGGAAAGCATGAAACAAACAGGCAATCTCAGCCTTGTACCCTAAAGTTTGCAGGCAATAAATCGCAGTGACAGTCAAGATTTTATACAGTTCTAAGAAAGCAAAACAAAATGCAAAAAACCAAAACAAACGACAAAACCACAGTATAAACAAAGGGGTCCCCCTAAACAGGCAATCCTCAACTTCGAGTCAGCAGTGAGCTGGTGGTGGTTCGCCATCAAAAAAAAAAAAAAAAGGACAAGAGGGGGGTGATAAAGGAGATAGAGGATAACAGGAAAGAAGTATATGGGCAACATACAAGAGGAGCTCCGGGCCCAGTAGGGGGGGCACTGCCCGGGGAGAGGAGGCCGCCCCAGACACAAACCCAAACCTCACCGGTCAGGTGGTCCTCAGTCAAAAAAGCCAAAGCAGCAGCCGCAGGGGGGGGCAAACGTGTCTAGCCACGGAGACCACACCCGCCTAAATTGGGGAATTCTATGTTCAGCATAAACCAGATTTTGGCAGAAACTTGAGCCTGATCAGGTGGATTCCAGGTACGAGCCAGGCATAGTCTCACTGCCATACATATTTGAGTAATTAAAGTGGTAGCACACCGCGGCAAGTCTACTTCAGGATACTCTCGGCTGAGCAGCGCCGTCCATGGTTCTGGGACAAGACGCAGACCAAGGCAGCGGCTGAGGTCTCGGAAGGCGGCCTCCCACAGGGGACGGACTGCTTGCAGGTCCACCAAGCGTGCAGGAAAGTGCCCTCCTCCCCGCATCCCTCGAAGCAAAGAGTAGAAGCCCCTGGATTCAGGTGCACTAGACAACGAGGGTGAATGTACCAACGTGTAAGAACCTTAAAGCAGTTTTCTTGGATTGCCGCACAAGCTGTAACACGGGACGATCGCTCAAAGATCTCCCTCCACTCCTCCTCCTCCATATGGCCTCCCAAGTCCTCCTCCCACTGCGTGATATACCGGGGTCTGGAGGGAATGTCATACCCAGGCAGTGAGAATAAAGGTGGCATATCAACCCTTTCGTTCAGGAGGGTCGTCGGCAGTAGTGTTCGTAGAAAGTCAGAGAACGGACCGGGGCCTCCTGAGTCAGCACCTGAGCAAAGTGAACGAGCCGCGCAGCCCTAAAAAATTCGGACGGAAGCAAGTCAAGTCGGTCACGCAACGAGGACAGAGAGATCGAGATGTCCGGGGACAATAATTGTTGGAACTCAAGGATACCCCGCTCCGCCCACCAAGAGAATATACACAGGGGTTAAGTCCAGCCAGAAACCGGGGGTTGCGGAACAAAGGGCAGAGAGGAGAAGTCGTTGGGGACAGCTTGTCTTTCTTCCTGTAGCAGCGCCAAAGAGTCAAAGAGAAAGATAGAGTACAGCTCCGAAATGTATGGGGAAAGGAATCCTCATCGAGCCACATCAGATCACATAGGGGACGACCCCCTTCCAGCTCCTGCCCAAGTTGAACCCAGCGAGTCAAACGGGGGGTAAATTAAAGTGAGAGAGCATCGCAATCTGGGCTGCTTTAAAGTAAGTGAAGAGATGCGGGGTCCCCAAGCCTCCCCCTCGTCTAGTATGAAAGTAGCTGACCGCGGTAGCCTGGCCAGTTCCCTTCTTTAGCCTCTTTTCCCCTCGTGTCCTGCGGTCGTCTATCTGCTGGGCTGGAATCCTCGCGGGGTGTGCGCTGGAAGCCTCCCAGTGCAACGATTATGCTGCGCAGTGATCACAGAGTACAGAGGTGTATAGATAAAATAAAGGTATTTATTAGTAATGTAAGTATATAAAACAAAAAAATCGGGGATTTTCCAGAACGCGTTTCGCCGATAGGGCCTCTTCAGCTGGATAATCCCGGTACATGAATGTCCGTTTTTTATACACAGTTCGGTAATCCTGAGCGCTGATTGGTCTATCCGAGTTTTCCTTTCGTTTTACGCACGGAATTCATTGCGGATGCGTGCAGGGTTCTTGGTTGATGTTTAGAGTCATATGAGACCTGAGTGGGCACCCACCGTAGAGCAGAACATTAGTGCTGTTGCTCGGCCTCAGGATCCTCACACACCCCCTTTCACTAAAAGTATACAGGGTAATCCAGACGTGGACCCCTTGCTTGATGTGCCTAGAGGGGTGCCAGCTATACCCTCCTGACGAGGCCTAACAAGGCCGAAACGATCGTCGGGGGTTGCTGCACCTCTCGTGCAGGGATAACGTCTTTGGCAGTCAGTACTGGCCACCCTCATTGGGTGAGAGCAGACTGATTTGCATATGGAGCATTCATCCCTGTAATGGCACAAGCAAGCTAAAACCTTGTGAGACCTGAGCAGGCACCCACCGTAGAGCAGGCCATTAGTGCTGTTGCTCATCCTCAGGATCCTCACACCCCCCACTTCTCTGACTACAGAGGTGTATAGATAACATAAAGGGATTTATTAGTAATGTAAATATATAAAACAAAAAAAATCAGATTATCCAGAACGCGTTTCGCTGATAGGGCCTCTTCAACAAGATAATCCCGGTAAATGAATGTCCGTTTTTTATACACAGTTCGGTAATCCTGAGCGCTGATTGGTCGATCCGAGTTTTCCTTTCGTTTTTCGCGCAAATTCATTGCGCATGCGTGCAGGGTTCTTGGTTGATGTTTAGAGTCATGTGGTCCTTCTCTACCAATCACTATGCTCTTCCATTACATTGAGCGTCCATTTTGCTTTTGGGGAACGGTGAATAGGTCTAACTTGTAGCGTCATGGTAATGCCACCTCATGACGGAAGATATTTTATAATAATTTTTAAACAAGGGATACACCTGGTATTACTTATAAGCTAATACAGGGTTTACACTACCCAGGTTTTCTTCCCCATCCTTCGAGACCCACCACGTAAGGATTCATGCCCGTGTTGCCAAAGAAAATGCATAATTTTCCTGAAAAGGGTTATACTAAATCCCGCTCGTGTGAGCAGCGTTCAAACCAGAGATTAATTTTTATTTCTGCAAATTCTACCAGGCAATAGCAGTGCATTGCCCCACTATTTCTGGAGAGCAGCACACACGGCCCATACACTGTAGAACCGGCACCTATATTAGGACACTCTATCCACTTTTAGGGAATATTAGAAGAGAAAAACTGATCATAGTGTCCCAGTACATTGTAACAATTGTTCTCAGTATACGATTAAAAGTTTTAAATGGTTAGGGATGGACTTGGTTAAAAAAGATTGGAGAGGAGGGGATTTTATGAGATGTTTAGCTAAAAAAAGAAACTGAATGGGAATGGATATACAGAATGGGTACATGAAGGCCAGGGGGTCTCACTATAGACATGGATATCAAGAATTGTCTCTAAATCATTATCTGACCAGGATGTAGTTAGTAGTTTTTAATGCAAATGTTTCTGTTGTTGTTTTTTTCTCATGTACTGGGAGAGTCTATATAAAGGATCCGTGTTTGGCCTTGGCCCTCGGACATTAAAGAGTTAAAACTTGCATATGGCACGCTCTCCCAAAAGGCTCTGATCGGCGGGAGCATGCGCCGTCACTCGGAAGATGGACATACAACTCCGAATTTTGCTTTCGCTTTCAGGATGATGAATAAGAGGATGGTCTGCCACGTCACTTCCGTCTAGAACATTTCCGGACATGCGCGATAGATGGAACGCACAGAAACGGAAGCGCTGGCGGATTCGAAAAGCTGCAGATTGTTTGATAATCAATTGCCCGAATTAAGTCCTGTTAATTGTTAAAATGTTCATTATTTAAGAGTGGTGAGTGAAGTTGTATATGCTGTTTCTCCCTGATGAAACGCGTTGGAGATTTGTATCGTGAGGTGTACCCAATAAATAGTTTTAAACCGGCTTCCATGGTGGTCCTGTGACGGCAGGGTAAACCAAGGGAGATCGGCGAAGTGATAACACTAAAAGATACATTTATATGCCTACAACCTTTTATGCTCTGTGTGAATTGGTACAAAGTTACGGAGATCATGTTCTCAACTATCCAAGAATAATATGGATTATATGTACTAGTTTAGGGTGTAAGGAGTTGTGGAGTGGCATGTCCAACATAAATTCTTCTGGTGTAACCGTATGGTTATGCCCATTGCCTTGTAAATTAATGATGCAACCTGTTCCCACAATGATTTCACCAGTGGGCTTGACCACAATATATGGAGCATGGTTCCTTCCTCCAAGTGGCACTGCCATCATTTAGAGCAGTGGTTCCCAACTGCAGTCCTCAAGTACCCCCAACAGGTCAGGTTTTCCAGATATGTGAAGCACAGCACATGTGATATGATTCAGTGGCGGAAGTACCAGGGTCGCAGCGGTCGCACTTGTGACCGGGCCCTGGCATTCCACCACTGGAGGGGGGCCAGGCAGCCGCAGACGGCTCTTTAATTCGGTGGCAGATTCCGGCAATGAGCGCCGGAATCTGGGAGCAGCGCGACCGGCTGACCATGCCCACACACACATGTGGCCAGCCGGCGAGCGCGTCACACCAGGGGCGGATCAACAGGGCAAACCCCCCCCCCCCGAGAAAATCCCCGCTGCCGGCCGCTTTTCACCCTACGTGTGGCCTCCGGCATGCAGCATGGCCGCTCGCCTGGGATGGGAACCACCTGACCAGCGCACGAGATTGCGGAGTTCACGTGAACTCTGCGATCTCACGAGAACGTGGCTGCGCTGGTCAGGTGGTTCCCGGCGAGCGGCCAAGCTGCATGCCGGCGGCCGCTCGTAGGGAGAAGAACAGCCAGTGGGTACTGCCAGCAGAGGAGGTGAGAGCTGAGGGCAAATATATCCATGTGAGCTGGGGACAAATATATCCATGTGAGCTGGGGCAAATATATCCATGTGTGAGCTGGGGCAAATATATCCATGTGTGAGCTGGGGGCAATATATTTATCCATGTGAGCTGGGGGCAATATACAGTATATATCCATGTGAGCTGGGGGCAATATACAGTATATATCCATGTGAGCTGGGGGCAAATATATCCAAGTGAGCTGGGGCAAATATATCCAGGTGAGCTGGGGCAAATATATCCAGGTGAGCTGGGGGCAAATATATCCATGTGAGCTGGGGGCAATATATATCCAGGTGAGCTGGGGCAAATATATCCAGGTGAGCTGGGGGCAAATACATCCATGTGTGTGCTGGGGGCAATATATATATCCATGTGAGCTGGGGCAATAAATATATGTGAGCTGGGGCAATATATATCCATGTGAGCTGGGGCAAATATATCCAGGTGAGCTGGGGCAAATATATAGATGTGAGCTGGGGGCAAATATATCCATGTGAGCTGGGGGCAAATATATATATCCATGTGTGAGCTGAGGACAAATATATCCATGTGTGAGTGGGGGCAATATATATCCATGTGAGCTGGAGGGCAAATATATCCATGTGAGCTGGGGCAAATATATCCATGTGAGCTGGGGCAATATATATATCTGTAACGGGGGAAGTAGCGCCCACTACAGAGTAGCGTAGTTGAGATCCTTAAGGACTGATAAATCTTTTTGATGTTTAAACACTGCTTGGCATACACAGAATTATACACATGAGGCAGCGAGGATGAACCAAACACTGAGTTGCTACTAAGCACTAAAGGTTTTGAGACCGATAGAGCACGTTCAGAAATACACAGATACGTCAGACAGTTGGTGAATTGCGCGGACTGCAGGGCAGTCAGGAAATAAGCTGCGTTAACATTTTCTGATAAGCGGGAGCAGATCAGCAGTACCTTAAGATATTCAGCAGCAACACATACACCTCAAGGTCTGGCGTGAGTACAGTATCAAGTATGGTGAGAGCACACTGAACAGTAGTCGCATATAAACAGTACCTTTCGATCGCAGTTCTTATTAGGGATGTGCACCGATTTGTTTTTCGATTCGGTTCGTTCGGATTTTTAAAATTTTCGTTTCGGCTCGTTTCGGACGATTTTCTTTTCGGCTCGTTTTTCATATCGACTTTTTTTCCGTGATTGCGACAATTTTCGTGTTATCGGATCAGCTCGTTTTTCGTATCGACTTTTTTTCGTGATATCGGAAATTTTGGTGTTTTTCGGAACGTCTGTTCTCCTCGTTTCAAAATGTCTATTCATTTTGACTGAAAGTTAGGGATGTGCGTTTCGGGTTTCGGGTGTTTTCGGATGCGGCCGAATTTCTGAAAAATTTTAGATCCGAAAAGTTCAGATCCGAAATGTTTTCCGAGCCGAAACGAAATATTTTCGGATTTTTCAAATGGGCTTGAAATGTGGCAAACGAGGAGAACAGATGTTCGGAAAAACGAAAATTTTCCGAAAAACGAAAATTTTCCGAAAAACGAACATTTTCTGAAAAACGAAAAATTTTCGAAAAAACGAAAAGTCGATACAAAAAACCGGGCAAAATGACACGAAAAATACGAAAAATGGTCGATATGCCGAAAAATGTGCAATTCCGAAAAACGAAAATTTTGTAAAAACGAAAATTTTGTAAAAACGAAAAATTTTCTGAAAAACGAAAAATTTTCTGAAAAACGAAAATTTGCTGAAAAACGAAAATTTTCTGAAAAACGAAAATTTTTCGAAAAAAAGAAAAGTCGATACAAAAACCGAGCACAGTGACACGAAAATACGAAAAATGGTCGAAATTCCGAAAAAAAATGTACCCGAAAAACAGGTCGAACCGAATCGAATCGAAACCGAAATCAGTCGAAACGAGCCGAATCGAAAAGTTTAAAAATCCGAAAAATCGAACCGAATCGAACCGAAAAAAAAATCGGTGCACAAGCCTACTGAAAGTTACTAATGGTTTTTCGGATCCGATATTTCTGTCGATACGGTAATTCTGCCCATTCTATCGTTTTTTTTTATTAAATAAAGATCCTTTTTTTCTTCTGAATATGCATTGCACATCTTTATTTAATCATATTAAAATGGTATGAAAGGAACAAAAACAATTTAAAAACCCAAAACTGACCCAAGTGGTCTGACTTTAAAAATAAAGACCAGAATAAAAGGTTTTAAAAAACGGAAAAAAAGCTGAACAAAATTATCAGAACTGAAAAAATAAAAACCCAGAAAAAGTAAAATGATTTAGAACGAAAAAAAATGAAAAAAAATTAATGCAGCATATGAATACGCACAATGCGGGGAACAAGCGCCTCTCTGCGTGGTATGATTAATGCAGCATATGAATACGCACACTGCGGGGAAGCGCCTCTCTGCAAGGTATAATTAATGCAGCATATGAATACGCACAATGCGGGGAACAAGCGCCTCTCTGCGTGGTATAATTAATGCAGCATATGAATACGCACACTGCGGGGAAGCGCCTCTCTGCACGGTATAATTAATGCAGCATATGAATACGCACACTGCGGACAAGCGCCTCTCTGCATGGTATAATTAATGCAGCATATGAATACGCACAATGCGGGGAACAAGCGCTTCTCTGCGTGGTATAATTAATGCAGCATATGAATACGCACAATGCGGGGAACAAGCGCTTCTCTGCGTGGTATAATTAATGCAGCATATGAATATGCACACTGCGGGGAAGCGCCTCTCTGCGGTATAATTAATGTAGCATATGAATACGCACACTGCGGGGAACAAGCGCCTCTCTGCGCGGTATAATTAATGCAGCATATGAATATGCACACTGTGGGGAACAAGCGCCTCTCTGCGCGGTATAATTAATGCAGCATTTGAATACACACACTGCGGGGAACATGCGCCTCTCTGCGCGGTATAATTAATGCAGCATTGAATACGCACACTGCGGGGAACAAGCGCCTCTCTGCGTGGTATAATTAATGCAGCATATGAATACGCACACTGCGGGGAAGCTCCTCTCTGCGCGGTATTATTAATGCAGCATATGAATACGCACACAGCGGGGAACAAGCGCCTCTCTGTGCAGTATAATTAATGCAGCATATGAATACGCACACTGCGGGGAAGCTCCTCTCTGCGGTATAATTAATGTATATGTCTGTATTATATGTATATGTATCCTTTCTATATATTATAACTTAAAATGCAATAAAATTAGAATTTTCAATAATTTACAATGTGGAAAGTGTTTTTTTTTACATTTTAACATGCAAGCGTTTACGGTTACATTTTCTATGAGTTGCGCTTGTTAAAAAAATTACAGATGGGGCCTTTTACATACATTTTTTTGGGGGAAAATTACACAATTTTTAACAAACGCAACCCATACAAAAATCGTTAGTGCAGCATCATTGTTCACATTATAATTGAATGGGAACAATATTGCTGCATTAGCAAAACAAAACAAAAAAAACACCTTTTTTTACAAAAAAATTATTTCGTTTTTATATTTTATTTTCTAATTAACTTTTAACATGGTCATGTGAAACATCGGTACTTTGGATAAATTTAGACTATTTTATTTTTTTTAACTTTCGGATAGTCTAAATTTATCCAAAGTACCGATGTTTCACATCGGGACGTCGGATAGAGTAAATTCTGGAGTTAACCTCCTAGTTGCCACCAATGGTGGAGATAGGGGGTTCATTGGAAACCCCTATCTCCCGATCCGTGGCACCTATGGGGTTAATGTTTGGTAATGTTAGCGCAGCCAGAGCATGGCCTTTCCAACCATACCAAACATGACCATGTTAAAAGTTAATTTAAAAAAATTTAAAATAAAAAATTTAAAAAAATATTAAAAAATAAATACATTTTAAAATATAAGTTGTTTTGTTTTGTTTTTCTAATACAGCAATATTGTTCCTGTTCAATTATAATGTGAACAATGATGCTGCATTAACGATTTTTGTATGGGCTGCGTTTGTTAAAAATTGTATAATTTTCCCCCAAAAAAAGTATGTAACAAGTCCCCATCTCTAATTTTTTTAACAAGCGCAACTCATAGAAAATATAACCGTAAACACTCGCATGTTAAAATGTGAAGAAAAAAAACACTTTACACCTTGTAAATTATTGAAAATTCCAATTTTATTGCATTTTCAGTTATAATATACAGACAGGATACATATACTGTACATATAACACAGACGTATACATTAATTATACCGCAGAGTGGCGCTTTCCCGCATTGTGTGGATTCATATGCTGCATTAATTATACCGCGCAGAGAGGCACTTGTTCCCCGCAGTGTGCGTATTCATATGCTGCATTAATTATACCGCGCAGAGAGGCGCTTCCCTGCAGTGTGCGGATTCATATGCTGCCTTTTTTTTTTCGTTTTAAATCATTTTATTTTTTTTATTTCGTTTCATAATTTTGTTCAGCTTTTTTTCCGTTTTAAAACCTTTTGTTCTGTTATTTTCTTTTAAGTCAGACCACTTGGGTCAGTATTTTATTTTTGCGTTTTTTTAAATCATTTTGTTCATTTTTGTTCCTTTCATACCATTTTAATATGATTAAATAAAGTTGTGCAATGCATATTCATAAGAAAAAAAGGATCTTTATTTAATATAGATAGGATCGTATCGACAGGATGATCGTAGCGACAGAAATATCGAATCATTGGAAACGATACGGAATTACAGAATCAGCAATGGAACCGAAAAATACGAAATGACCGAAATGGAACCAAAATCACGAATGGAACGAAAAGGACTTGCGATATTACACATTTCACGTCCATACGAAAACACCAAAATCTTTTCGTATCGGACATTTTCGGATCCGATCCGATTCGGAAATTCGACCGAATCTGAAGCCACGAATCGGACCGATTCGTGAAAAATACGAATCGGTCCGAATCGAAACGCACATATAGCAAAAGAAAGAAAGGAAGACACTGTTTTATACCAGAGGTATATTGATGACCTGTTTATGATATGGAAAGGAGGAGAAGAGAGACTGAAAGCATTCTTGTTAGAACTTAACTCACGAGATCGGAACATCCAACTGGATACAACATGGAGCAAAGAGTCTGAATTATTTGGACCTTACCATTTTCCGGAAGGAGAAGTGATTCAAACCAAAACGTACATCAAACAGGTGGATACCAATAGTTACATCAACCAAGACAGCTGCCATCTGAGTAGATGGCTGGAGGGGATTCCAAAGAGTCAATACATTAGGATGAAAATAAACTGCTCCAAAACAACAGACTTCGACACCCAGGCCTTGAAACTAATGTAACGCTGCTTTAAAAACACTGTATTCAGGTGCATTGAACTATTGCTGCCACCAGAGGGAGACAGAGACATTGTTAGACTATGCTGGACAAAACAGAACTACATGTACATGGGACAGGAAGGAGGTGGTACAGGAAAAGGAAAGAGATCAACAGCCTCGTGCAAGGGAGAAGCAGTGTGAGCAGAGCAATGAGAGACGTAGGATGCATGCTGGGGCTGTTAGGGTTTGAAACCAGGCCGGAGTGTGGAAGTTATTACAGTCCTGTTAAAGATCGTGCTGTTCCCTGAGCGTTGAGAGTACAGAGTGTGCTACGCTGAACTGTTCGTGACAAAGTGCGGTTTTGGGAGAAGAGGGACATCGTGTGAGGAGAGGCTGCAAACTGGAGAGGAGTGCTGGCAGCCTACGATCAGGAGTGCAGGCGTTAACAGCATCGAGTTCCAATTGGCAGCGAGGACAGATCCTCTCGAGAGAGATCCCTTTCTTCAGCGTTCATCAGTCCAGGACAAGCGGTTACACCGGATGGGTGAGAAAGCTTCGGCCTGGTGAAAACGCAGAACATTGTGCACTTGTTTATCTGTTCCTTTAAGGGCCCCAACGGTGCCTAGTCGAAGATTGTTTGTTTCATTCACTGGCCAGTTGAACACAGTACCCGGGTACCCGAGACAACACACATACATATTTTTGAGCTATTATTCACGGGACTTACACTCCAGAACTGAGGGGGTTAACCGGTTTCTTTTACCGCCGCGTGTTTTTCCCGCGTTACGAATTCTTGTTACTCAAATACCGTATATGCATAATATATGCTGCTTTATTGGGATCAGTAAATAATATAATATATAAAAATCCACAATAGTGCTGGTGTATAGTTATTTCCTAGTGCGGTGAGACTAACCCGAGGTTTATTCAGCGGCTCCTCCGGGGGTGAGCGCTACACTAACAGTGGACTTCAAAAGATAAAGGATATGACCAAGCATCACTAGAAAAAGCGAAAAATGCAGTCGCCTGCATCAATTAGAGAATTCCTCAGATATAAAGACATAAAGACATACATCCACAAGATCAAATGCAGGCCGGGGTTCCTATCATTTTTACATACAGTCAACAAGACCAAAACTTCAAACAGATAATCAGGAAATTCTGGCCAATCCTATGAGAGGACGCTATGTTACAGGAAATTCTACCTCCCAAACCTAGGTTCATTTGTAGAGGAACCAGAAATCTTAAGTTGAAGTTAACCACAAGCGAGTACGCACCGATGAAAGCCACAAACCCCTTTAAACAAAATACAGGATTCTATGGGTGTGGTAACTGTATAAGTTGTAGAAGTACAGGAAACAAAGAAAGACATATCACCAAGATCAAAAACAGGAGAGGAGAGTGGAAGATCAAAGACATACTTACCTTCTTTGTCGTTTAATGTCATATACCTCCTGATTTGTACGTATGGATTAAAGTAGATCGGCAAAACCATGAGAGCTCTAGGAGTGCACATAAGGGAACACGTCAGAAACAGAGAAGGGTTTGGAATCACACAGCGTTCCCTACACACTTTAAAAAAAGCACACAACTGTAACTCAAGAAACCTAGAGTTTATGGCCGTAAAGAAAATACAGAACGGCAAAAAAGGCGGGGACCTGGCAAAAAGGATCAGACAAGAAAAGATTAAGTGCATCTACGAATTTGACACTCTGCACTCGAAAGGCCTTAACATGGACTTTGAATTATGCCATTTCCTTTAAATGTATATCATGATTACAACACCCTATTATCATACACAACCTATGTCATAAATATTAGGGTACTACGCACCTGCATGAAACCATCCCTCATTTTTACATTAATCAAGAGTCCTGACATCACAATTCAATCAAATCCTTGATGCGAGCGGCTGCATTTCCTGTCAGCGGCCGTTCTAGCAGGAAGCACGCGGCCGCCAGCAATCGTTCCCGCAGGACTCGGCTGCGCCCCTTCACAGCTGTGCACGCGGCAATGAGAGGTGAGCTGGGGGCACTATCCATGAGAGCTGGGGGGCAATATCCATGAGAGCTGGGGGCACTATCCATGAGAGCTGGGACATTATCCATGAGACTTGGGGCATATCCATGAGACCTCGGGGCCAATATCCATGAGACCTGGGGGCATATCCATGAGACCTGGGGGGGGGCATTATCCATGAGAGCTGGGGCATATCCATGAGACCTGGATGAGATCGTGGCAGGCTGTTTCATCGATCCCAGGTGAGCGGCTGCACTTCATGTCAGCGGCCGTTCTAGCAGGAAGCACGCAGCCGCCAGCAATCGTTCCCGCAGGACTCGGCTGTGCCCCTTCACAGCTGTGCATGCGGCAATGAGAGGTGAGCTGGGGGCACTATCCATGAGACCTGGGGGGGAACTATCCATGAGACCTGGGGGACACAACTTTGAAAGTTACGTCCCCAATACAAGGGGAATGCGAGGGAGGGGCAGCCACAGCGAAGAGTGAGGAAAGGAGGAAGAATAACACAGGCACTGTATACAACACTGTGTATTGTGTATATAACCCTGTACTGTATAACATGCATGTAATATACAGTACAATAAACAGTGATCTACATGTATGGTCTGGTGTGCCTGGGTATGTATGTATGTATGTATGGTCTGGGTATGTATGTATGCATGGTCTGGTGTGCAGGGGGTATGTATGGATGGTCTGGTGTGCAGGGGGTATGTATGGATGGTCTGGTGTGCGGAGGTATGTATGGATGGTCTGGTGTGCAGGGGTATGTATAAATGGATGGTCTGGTGTGCATGGGTATGTATGGATGGTCTGGTGTGCAGCGGTATGTATGGATGGTCTGGTGTGCAGGGGTATGCATGTATGGAATGGTCTGGTGTGCAGGGGTATGGATGGATGGTCTGGTGTGCAGGGGTATGTATGTATGGCAGGGCTTGAGAAATTTGCTCTGAATCTAGGAGCCAGCTACAAACCGTAGGAGCCAGTTTTTGCTTCAGACAAAAAAGCTTCACTTTCAACAACTAAAGATACACCAATACCAATTTTTTTTAAAAAAATTTAGACTGAGTATGAGTAGCAATATTCTTTTGCCAGGTACTCCCCGATACTTTAATGTCATGTGACGCTTTCCAATAAATAATTAAAGTTTTGGCTGAAAGCCTGTCCAATTTATGATGGTATTGAAATGTATGGTCAGTCACCCTATTTACCCAACTGCACACACACATACATACATGTATACCCCGGCACACCAGACCATTCCATATATACATACCCCTGCACACCAGACCATCCATCCATACATACCCCTGCACACCAGACCATCCATCCATACAAACCCCTGCACACCAGACCATCCATCCATACATACATACCCCTGCACACCAGACCATCCCATACATACCCCTGCACACCAGACCATCCCATACATACCCCTGCACACCAGACCGTCCCATACATACCCCTGCACACCAGACTGTCCCATACATACCCCTGCACACCAGACCGTCCCATACATACCCCTGCACACCAGACCATCCCATACATACCCCTGCACACCAGACCGTCCCATACATACCCCTGCACACCAGACCGTCCCATACATACAAAAGACAAAGAGATTGGGGAAGTGGACTCTAAAAAGAGATACAAAAAATATAGATCATGTGCAGTAAGTTAGTTGATAAGAAGGAAGCCCCCTCCTTTCGATAGCACTCACAAGATGCAAGATTGGTATAAGCACATCAAATGTTACCGCTCTATGGATCAGCTCAGCCAGAAAATGATCACCCCGCCGTCACAGGAAGAAATACCTCAAGCCAGCGCCAGTGGCAGTAAAAAGATATTTAATAAAAATGCCAACACGTTTCGTCCGTTGTTACAGCGGACTTCATCAGGGCAAAAGAAATCATACATACATAAAGCATACATTTCATTTATATATTGTCCATAATCAAGAAAGCTTTCAATCTGGTGTCTGATCCTGTTTTCCATATCCGGTTTCTCCCGAATCCGGAAGTGAGGTAACGGGTTAATTGAGTAGTTGAAAACACCTGCGGAAAGGCGGAAACGAAGGCGGACACAATCCCCCGTCCAAATCGTCAGTGTCTCACGGAAACTCTCCATTCTGTGCTCAAACCCGACCTCCACATCCGGTCTTCGAGTCCGGAAATGACGTAGCGGAAAGGAAAAACGGAAGGGAAAGCAAAACGATCGCGAAAGCTTCTGGGAAATGTAGTGCTTTTCGTTCCAGTGTCCTTAAAATGCACAGATACGGAGGATAAGAGACAGCCTCTGGACGGAAAATACTGTGCTCAATACTGGGAGGTTGAATTCAACCTAAATAAAAAATCATCATAATCAGAAAAACGCTTAGCAGCATTTATAATAACGGTCACAAACAGCAAAAAACAGTATTAAAAATGACTTTAAAAATGACATTGAAGGAAAAAGAATAAAACCAGAACTATAAAGAGCCATTTATATCTAAATCAACATTTAAACCAGAACTATAGGCAGCCCTTTATATCTAAATCAACATTTAAGCCCCCCATCTTCCAAGTCCCCATTCTATAAATCCACTCAGTCTCCCTTCTGGCTAAAGTCTTTAAATAATCCCCCCCTCTCCAGTTTTTAGCAATCTGATCAATACCTATACATATAAATCTAGATAGATTAAATTGGGGGCATTGATTGCAGTGGACCGGAACGCTATGGTCATTTCTTTTCCTCCTTATATTACCAAGATGTTCTAAGATTCTGGTTCTAAGTGCTCTAGTTGTCCTGCCTATGTACTGAGCTCCACAGGGGCATTCTAATAAATACACAACCCCCTTACTGGAACAATTTAAAAAGTTTTTGTCATGAGTCTCCCCTCTTGAACGAAAATCGTAAGATCCAGAAAATCAATAGAAACCTTCCGTATCGAATCCTTCCGTATAGTAATATCCTTACTATTTTCGTTAAAGTGGGGAGACTCATGACAAAAACTTTTTTCAAAGAAACCAGTGTTAATTCAGCCATCGATAGAAAGAGCGCGCATGATGCAAAATGGTTAGATAATGTGCCGAAAGGGCAGCTAATCAGGTTAAGAAGGAATTGTTCCGAACTTAAAGACTTTACAGATCAAGCACAGGGCTTGATGGGTAAATACCACCAAAAAGGCTATAAGATAGAACGAATTTCAAAAGAATATAGAGAAGTAATGAATCAAGATAGATTTACCTATTTAGTAAAAAAGAATAGGAGAACTACTGATCAAGACAAATTTAATTTTGCATTTACCACCCAGTATAATCTGCACGCTAAACAAGTTAGGAAAACGATCAACAAACACTGGCATATTCTGAGGGCGGATCCAGTCCTTCAGGATATTATTCCTAAATTTCCAGCTGTTATTTTTAGAAAAGCACAAAATTTGAAAGATCTTTTAGCTCCTAGTTTATTGCCTCCAATTCGAGGAATCGATAATGGTATTTTTAATTCTGAAAAACCACAAGGTTTTTTTCGTTGTGGAAGCTGTAAAGCATGCCAACACCAATTGAGAAAAACTTTAAGATTTAAAAGTAATCTCACAAATAAAGAATATGTAATCAAGTCCTTTATAAATTGTTCCAGTAAGGGGGTTGTGTATTTAATAGAATGCCCCTGTGGAGCTCAGTACATTAGGCAGGACAACTAGAGCACTTAGAACCAGAATCTTAGAACATCTTGGTAATATAAGGAGGAAAAGAAATGACCATAGCGTTCCGGTCCACTGCAATCAATGCCCCCAATTTAATCTGTCTAGATTTATATGTATAGGTATTGATCAGATTACTAAAAACTGGAGAGGGGGGGATTATTTAAAGACTTTAGCCAGAAGGGAGACTGAGTGGATTTATAGAATGGGGACTTGGAAGATGGGGGGCTTAAATGTTGATTTAGATATAAAGGGCTGCCTATAGTTCTGGTTTTATTCTTTTTCCTTCAATGTCATTTTTAAAGTCATTTTTTAATACTGTTTTTTGCTGTTTGTGACCGTTATTGTATATGCTGCTAAGCGTTTTTCTGATTATGATGATTTTTTATTTAGGTTGAATTCAATCTCCCAGTATTGAGCACAGTATTTTCCGTCCGGAGGCTGTCTCTTATCCTCCGTATCTGTGCATTTTAAGGACACTGGGACGAAAAGCACTACATTTCCCAGAAGCTTTCGCGATCGTTTTGCTTTCGCTTCCGTTTTTCCTTTCCACTACGTCATTTCTGGACTCGAAGACCGGATGTGGAGGTCGGGTTTGAGCACAGAATGGAGAGTTTCCGTGAGACGCTGACGATTTGGATGGGGGATTGTGTCCGCCATCGTTTCCGCCTTTCCGCAGGTGTTTTCAACTACTCAATTAACCCGTTACCTCACTTCCGGATTCGGGAGAAACCGGATATGGAAAACAGGATCAGACACCAGATTGAAAGCTTTCTTGATTATGGACAATATATAAATGAAATGTATGCTTTATGTATCTGATGATACTATCTGAAATCAGAAAAGAAGAAAAGAAGAACAAACCTCTAAGGAGAAGTAACATCACAAAGGAAGAAACACGAGCACTAAACTCCCTATGTAAAAATAAAGAGTTAATTATTAAACCTGCGGACAAAGGAGGGGGGGTAGTAGTCCTCAGTAAGGATAAATATGAGAGAGAGGCACTGAGGCTGTTGGGAGACACTACTACTTATAAACATCTAGAAGGAGACCCAACGACATCAATCGTTACTAAATTTTCCATTTATTTGGACAAAGGAAAAGAATCGGACATTTTAACAGAGAACGAATTTGAATATCTACATGTGCAACACCCTAAAGTTCCAGTTTTTTATTACTTACCCAAGGTTCATAAGGACCGAGAGAATCCCCCCGGACGACCTATAGTATCTGGGATAGGGTCAATTTCCTCTAATTTGTCAGACTATTTGGATCACTTATTGCAACCTTTAGTTGTTTCAACTCGCTCATACGTTAAAGATACTATGGCTATCATTAATACATTAGCAAATATAACATGGGAAGACACCTTCCAATTGGTTACCTGCGATGTTAACTCATTATATACCATAATTCCCCACCATCTAGGATGTGAAGCTGTGGAGTTTTTCTTAAGAGAGTTAGGTCATTTTGAAGAGGAACAAATAGACTTCATAATTGAGGGCATTAAATTGATACTGCAAAATAATTATTTTTGGTACGATTATGGCTTTTATTTACAGTTAATTGGTACGGCCATGGGGACCAGGTTTGCCCCCAGTTATGCCAATCTGTTCATGGCATACTGGGAGCACCAGATGGTATGGACCGGGCACTGCTGGGGGCAACACCTGATCCTGTACAGAAGATATATTGATGATGTTATTATCATCTGGAAGGGGGACTTATGTGCCCTGAATGAATTTTTAGTGTATCTTAATACTAATCTATGGTCTATGGGGAATTAAACTGGACTATAAAATTAGTAACCTAGAGGTAGATTACCTGGATTTAAAGATATATATTGAAGATGGGGATATGAAGACCAGAACCCACTTCAAGGATGTTCATGTTAATAGTTATATTAGTCTAGCAAGTGACCATTTCCCCCCATGGCTCAGAGCTGTTCCTAAAGGGGAGATGACCCGTCTCCGTAGGAATTGTACGGACATTCAAGAGTTTCAAAAACAGTCTAATAAAGTAGTGAATAATCTCATGGAAAAGGGATACAAAAGGATGGAATTAGAACGGACAAGGACACAAGTTCATAATACAGATAGGAATCTGTTATTACAATATAAAGCCAAGAATAAGTCTGACCCTATTGCATTCCCCTTTATTATGGATTATAATACTGGAAATAGAAACATGAAAAGACATATCCAAAAATATTGGCCATTACTTAGAGAGGACCCTATACTTAGGGATATCCTACCATTAAAACCCCAAGTCATATATAGAGGTGGAGGTAGTTTAAAACAAAAACTGGTAAAGAATCATATATGGGAAAATAAGACACAAACAAATTGGTTTGGACTTTCACCTGGTTTCTACGGCTGTGGAGACTGCACTAGTTGCAGAAAATCACATAATAAAAAAAGACACATAACTACATTCTGTGTCGCCAGCAATAGACATAAAATTAGAGACAAACTAACTTGCTTTTCTAAATATCTCATTTATATACTACGTTGTCCTTGTGATAAATATTACGTAGGGAAAACTACACGCGCATTACAAGTCCGAGTAAACGAGCACATTAATAACATCTTAAAAGGTTTTGATAGACACTGTGTCTCTAATCATTTTAAACTTAACCATAATAGCAGTCCCATTGGACTGGAATTCTTTGGTATTGAAAAAGTAACGAAACATTGGAGAGGGGAAAATCTCGATTTAAAATTAGCAAAAACTGAAATGAAATGGATATTTCAACTTAACACTCTTGAACCAAACGGCTTAAATGCCGATTTCGAGATCTGTCACTTTCTTCATTAAATTTGACATTATGAATTGCTATCCAGTTATGTGTATTATATGCACATCTATTATATCATTTCAGTCCCATACTACGAGTTAATTGGCTGATATGATTATCATTGTTTGCCGTTATCTAGTATCCGGTTGTACATTAGTATATGGTTTTCTTTTATTAGGCCTAATAATCAGGGCAAGAAATGAAGATTTACTATGAGTCTCATCTACAAGTGGCCACTGTGTGAAATGTATTTGTGGAACGCACATTGGAAATCTGCATTTATGGAACGCATATGAGGAACCGCAGTAGGACTCAATATCCGGACATGTGACCGGAAACTTCAGAGTGGAACGCACGTCGACATCCCACGTGACCGGAAGTCTCAGAATGGAACGCACGCCGACATCGCAGTTGACACGCAAGGTGCGGTCAGTAACTGCAGGTGCCGACAATTATGGTTTATTGCACAGTTATATAAATGTGCTAATGTGATTTTTATGTACAAGACTGAGGAAGTCTGCAGTGTGTGCAGACGAAACGCGTCTCTTTTTACTTTATTTTAAAATTGAGTTTTAAATAAACCTTTTGGTTTTATCTACGTTTTATCAACGTTTATTCATATTCCAGCCTGAGACTTGATTTCCATACATGCTTATTTACTGAGCCACTACCAACAGAGGCTCTGGTGACCGTGAGTACCCATCTGTTATTATATCTCCAAGACACATTTCTACTGCGCAATGGAGATTTCTTCTTGTTTCTAAGTAATAAGAAGCCATTACCATAAAGTGCGACGACGCTTGAACACTGAAGATATCTATATATCTGAATATCAGAAGATTTCTTCACAAGGGGTGTGACCCCCCAGAGTGGTCAAGAGGCGTATATCATCTGAGCCGATTAGGGCTCCACCCTTGTGAGTTTGTCATCATATCATAGTTTTCATTTCCACTACCTGTACATGTTCAAACGTTATTTTGCACCATGGAGTTGTCTCTATTTCTCAATATTAGGTCTATTTCACTCTGACTCTGGCATCAAAATTCCCTAGGATCACTGCTGAAAGATCTACTCTTGCAAGTTAAGTGCGCTCACACTGGGTATTATACCCAATTTTTTCTATTGTATATTGTTAAGGGTTAACATAGTGTTATTGAGCAGCACTGGTTTAATATCCAATTCATGATCGTAATTTAGCGCCGATTATCTCCTATATTGTTTTTATTCTGTGTTATGCAGTGTCTGGCAGCTTTCAAACTCCTGCCCCAGACTCCAGACGCACGTTTGACATATAACATGGCCGCTCCATCTAAAGGCTGCATGCTCCCATGCCAGAGGGAGGTGGTGGGCCAGGAGCTTTCTCCTGCACAGTTCGTCATACTGGAAGTCTTATACAATGTTTCAAACCCCTGCAAATGCGCTGGACGGACTCGGCCTGAAAAATGCAAACCCAATTGCATAGTGCCGATCCTCTCAGCGTGCGTTCAGCTAGCCAG
Source organism: Leptobrachium leishanense (assembly GCA_009667805.1). Lineage (NCBI taxonomy): Eukaryota > Metazoa > Chordata > Amphibia > Anura > Megophryidae > Leptobrachium > Leptobrachium leishanense. The sequence continues at coordinate 120,317,182 of CM019068.1, forward strand.
CCACGGGACAGAGCCTTAGTAGCAGCCTCTTCCAAGTTGTCGCCGGGGAACTGGGTGTCCGGCTATATGAATTGCCCACTCCTGCTGTATGCAAACTAGGACGCCAGGACAACATTTGTAGTCACCATGGCGACCTAGCGACCGGGGTTTGTCGAGCACTGATTTATGGATGGTCTGGTGTACAGGGGTATGTATGTATGGATGGTCTGGATTGCAGTAGAGATGCACCGAAATGGAAATTTCCGGCTGATACCGAAACTGAAAATTCGGGATCGGTTCAGCCGAAAACCGGTACTGAAACCGAAAATCAGACAGGAGAACCTGGGCCTGGAGGCCGGGCTGGGGACTCGCCTGATCTCGAAGGCTGGCTGAGTAAGCTGCTCAGCCGGCCTCCAGGCTCACGCGAGCCCCCGGCTCGGCTGGGCCTTCATGGCCCAGCCGAGCCAGGGACTGAGCCTGGAGGCCGGCCGAGCAGCTTGCTCGGCCGGGCCTCCAGGCCCAGGTTCGCATGACTGATTGGTTGCATCTACATCCGCCTACTTCGGCCCTGAGCTCCAGCGGTGACAGTCCTCCAGCTGTCGCAGGCTGCTCAGCCGTCCTCCAGGCTGGAGCTCAGGGCTGAAGTAGGAGGATGTAAGCGAGTATGTTGCCTACACATACTCGCCTACATCGGCCCTGAGCTCCAGCGGTGACAGTCCTCTGGCTGTCACAGGCTGCTCGGCTGTCCTCCAGGCTCAGATGAGCCGGCTGGGTCTGATGTCAAAATCTTGTATATGGTGACATCTGATAATTGATGTAAAATTTCTTGTCTGTAGTCAAAATAGTTCAATAGAACAATGCCTCCACCCTTGTCGACCGGGCGTATCACGATAGATGAATCCATGGATAAATCTCAGATTGCATCCCATTCTGCTCTATTGAGGTTAGAATATGTAGAGCGTTTGGTAGATGTGTGTTGAATGGCATTTTGTAATTGTTGTGAAAACGCGTGTATTCAAGGTTCAAGGTTTTCACATCATGAGTACTGTACAGTTTAGGTTCTTTATCGACATATGGTGTATAACCAATCTGTTCTTGAATGGCAAGGGTACGGTGTATTTTATATTCTTCAACCTCCATCATGAAGGGGGATAAAGCCTGTTTGGGAACGAATGTTAAACCTTTAGCCAAGTCAGTTAAATGGTCTGATGAAAGTTGTTTATTGGACAAGTTAAATATCGGTGTCAATTCTTTGTGGGTCTTCCCTTTTTCGCACCTGCGGGGAAGCCTGAATTTGCGGGATCGTGTGGGGTGTTGCGGGTGAAAAGCGTCGGGATATGTGGGCTCTTGTTGTGACGGGCCAAACCCTCCTCTAAAAAAGGCTGTTGGTCATGGGAGGTGGTCGCGGCAGTCTCAGTCTTCGACCCAGATTCTCCTGATGTAATATCAATGGTAGGGAATCTAGGTTTGAGATTCCTGGGAGCTGTACGTTTTCTGAATTGTCTGGGTTGGTCAGAAGATAGCCATCTGTATACGTGTTGAGACGTGTAGTCTGAGTTAACTTTGTCAAGTTTTTGCTTTTTAAAGTGGATGAGCTCAGCACGGTATCGATTAATGTCATCTTTAAGTTTATGCATTTGTGATTCAAAGGTTCAACAAAGCAAGGCTGTCTTATGCTCATCTTCAAACTTAGAAATGGACTCATGTACGAAGATGATTTCCTGGGAGCATTCTTCCACGACCAGCACAATCCAATCCAACAAGCATCGGTTAGCGACGGCAATCCATTTTTTGCAGAACTCTGGTTTATTCCTGCCGATAGTAGGTTCATTGGTGACTCTAAAACCTCGTGGGATCCGTTTCGCTCTATAATAATAGATCTGCATGGTGTTCCTGTCCTAAGTCGATCTCTCGACGCTTGAGTTTCAGCAAATCAAAATATAAATCCTTCGAAGTAAGTTGATGCTCGAGTTGCACTGGTGTTTGGGTCAAAGGACCTTGGATGCTTGTTCTTTCCGAAATTTGAAGAGTTTCAGCAAAATTAGTGTATGTTCCAGCACGTTGCAAATAAAGCCGGTAGTCAGCGAAAAATAAATGAAAAAAACGAGACTATTGATAAAAAAAATTAAAATAATAATAATCGGGCTGCTAGGTTGCTATCCACAATGAGTGGAAGATATATCAAGAGACCAGATGCAACCTGCACAAAGCCACAGAGAAAATGTGCCTGGGTGCAAACGTCCAAAAAGTAATACAAGAACCAAAAGGAATGGACGCACTCCGGGACTTCAAAACAATGTAGAAAATGATGTTTTATTAAATAGCCATATTAAAAAATGCCCATAAGCACTGACGTTTCGAACCAATCAGGAGCCTTTATCAAGGTAATGAGCATTGGGTACAAACAACACATATATATATATATATATACACACAAACAAATTCTTAAAAAACATCATTATGCCATTCACCCAGCTTGTAGTGTGCCGACGTGTGGATCGCCGAGTCCCCAGAGGGCGTGGCGTCCAACCCCGATCTGCACGCAAAGTAATTATGTCAGAGATCTGCTCCGGAGGCGCTCACTAGCAACAGTTGCTAGGAGGACGTGTCCAAGCTAATACAAAAGTTAAAACCAGCATGGAATGAAGATGTGCATATAGAAACGAAAAGAGGATGGCAGAGCATATGACAAAGTTTAACAGCTATTGTAATGTGTATAAGGCATGGAGATCGAATCCAATGGAGTTTTATGTTTTCAATTGAATATATAAGGAGTATACCACCGGTATGCAGAGATCAAGCGAGCTAAAAATAAAAAAAAAAACAATAATTATAAAGCAGCAGAAAAAAATGTTGTAGAATATTGCAGGGTCTAAACGGGTAAAAATAAATACAAGATAGACAAAGTATTATAAAAACATGGAAAAGAAGGTGTCCAAAGGCTCAGTGGTACACATGGGGAGGCAGTATTACATAGTTGGTGCTAACTTAACCAGAGCTGTTGTAAACTTAAAACCTCCATAGGCTATAACGGCTCTGGTAAGTTTACAACAGCTCTGGTTAAGTTAGCACCAATAATGTAATATGGCCCGGGGTGTGGAAAAAAATCAAATAATGTAAATGTGTGATGTGGACAAGATGTGGAGGTCGCGGCCTGCGTATCCTCCACCTCTTGGATGCGGTTCCGGAGGTCCTCCACCTGGGTCTGCGTCTCTGCTACTGCCGCACCGAGTGACTCAAAGTCTGCCATGTTTTCCTGGCATCCTCCAGCAAGTTGCGTATCTTCCTCCGCGCCTGATGGTGCCACATGTGAGACAGGAGGGACGTCCGTCTCCTCTGCCACCAGCTGAGCCCCCAGGTCAAGCGCCAAGTGTAGTGGCAGCCTCTGCCCCAGGCCCCCGCCAAGTGAAATACGGATGTCAGGGGTGCTGGGATCTTTCCCTGCTCCACCAGCTTTAGTTTCTTCCCCATCCGGGAAGACAGCAGCTCAGCGCGGGGCAGGAAAAGCGCACCAACACCAGGCCCCTAAGATGGCTGCCAACAGTCCGAGCAGCATAGCGGTACGCTCACCAAACGCAGGTCAAGAAGTGGGGGACCCAGCAGGCTCCGGAGTATCTCCACCTTATGGTCGACGGCTGAGTATCAATTGAAAGGCGGGTAGCCTGATCCAGAAGCGCCGTAAAATCCGTTGGTATGGGAAGGGGGATCAGAGCAACACTCGCACACGTCTGTCTCGAACCGCCGCCAGCCACGCCCCCCTCAGACCATTTAACTGTTTTGGCTAAAGGTTTAACATTTGTTCCCAAACAGGCTTTATCCCCCTTCAAGATGGAGGTTGAAGCATATAAAATACACTGTACCCTTGCCATTCAAGAACAGATTGGTGATACACCATATGTTGATAAAGAACCTAAACTGTACAGTACTCATGATGTGAAAACCTTGAACCATACTATACACGCGTTTTCACAACAATTACAAAATGCCATTCAACACACATCTACCAAACGCTCTACCTGCTCCTCAATAGAGCAGAATGGGACACAATCCGAGATTTATCCACGGATTCATCTATCGTGATACGCCAGGCCGACTAGGGTGGAGGCATTGTTATATTGAACTATTCTGACGACAAGAAATTTTACATCAATTATCAGATGTCACCACATACAAGATTTTGACAATCGGACACAACTAACAAAATACAAGCACCCATCTCTACCATATTAGACATGGGCCTTCAAGCTGGCTTTATAGATACCAAAACATATCAATATTGCATGGTATCACATCCAATTATGCGTATTTTATACACCTTTCCTAAGGTACACAAAGACCTGAAAGCCCCTCCAGGCAGACCATTGTCTCGGCTAGAGGTAGCCTTCTGGAACCATTGGGGAAATACATTGATTTTCATAGCAAAGACTCCATCCTATCTTTGCCCACGTGCCTCAAAGACACACATGACTTTTTGAATAAGATCCAACAAATATCATTACCATCTAAAGAAGTTATTTTGGTCACCCTTGATGTTAAAAGCCTATGCATAGTCATTCCACAGCAACAAGGCATTGAAGCATTGACCAAAGTACTGTGCAATTCTAAGTGCTATAAAGGCCCACCCATTCAGTTCATCGAGGAATTGTTAAGAATCACACTTGAATGCAACTTTTTTTTGTTTTGAAAAAAACATGCATCTCCATACCTCTGGAACATCCATGGGTGCGGCGATGGCTCCAGGCTATGCCAATTCATACATGTACTACTTTGAGATGGAACATATTCTTACACCATACAAGAATCAGATCATCTTCTATGCCAGATTTGTAGATAATGTCTTCCTTATATGGGGTGACACACTGCAATCCTTTGCAAACATTATCTCAACGTTCTCGATACTCCAATTACATTTTCAGCCGAATTTCAAACAGAGACCATCAATTTTTTGGATCTACAGATTCGGATCACTAACCAACAGATTGCCTTTTCTCTTTTCTGTAAACCAACAGATCGTAACACCATTTTACATGCCGGCAGTTTTCATCCATTACATTTGAGACACTCCCTTCCGATTTCTCAATTTTTGAGGGTGATGAGCAATAATTCAGACCCATCTACACGACAAATACAAATTGAAGAGATGTTTGAAAGTTTTCGCCAACGGGGATATAGCCAAGACATCTTGTAGAAGGCCTAGGAGAAGGCTCTTATAACATTTTCTTCACCAACTCAAACCACTAGGACCTTGGAACCACAGATTTTTCTTCCTCTTACACACCATGCTAACAGCAAAGCTATCTCAAATCCTATCCACCAACATTGGAAACTCCTTCAGGACGACGCCACGTTACCTAAAAAAATTTAGAAATGCTTCCATCATCAGTTATAAAAGATCAAGCAACTTACGAGATCTTCTTGTCAAGACAGATCCCATTACATCTTATTCCACTAGTAGTCGTCCACTTAAACCAGGAGGTTTCCGTTGTCCAAATTGCGTGAAATGTAGCCACATGGTATCAGCCTCTTCATTTCCACATCCCACCTCTGGGAAGCGTATAAAAATATGCCATCACATTTCTTGCACCACAGATCATGTCATCTACTTGATTACCTGTCCATGTGGACTGCCTTGTGTCGGCAAAACTGACAGAAAGCTCAGGGACCGCATCAGAGGACATCAATCCAACATCACTACTGCATTCAGAGACAATTTCTCCGATAAACCTGTCGCTAAACATTTTTTACAGCTTCAACATCAATTATCAGCTCTTAGGTTTATTGCTATCGACCAGGTTTCCCCCCCCCCCTATTGAGGGGAGGTAACCGTTCGAAGATACTTTTACAACGTGAAACGTTCTGGATCAAGACTCTAAATACATTGTCTCCTAAAGGTCTCAATGAATACATTTCATACACTTCATTTTTAGTTTTTTACAAGATCGTCCATGAATTAATACCATGTTTTTTCATACATACACCATAGTTGGCACTTCTACACATTATTGATGTTTTTTCACAATCCATTGATCCTTTTGCTCTATTGTTTACACCCCTCTTGATTTCACATCTCGCATCTTCCATCACACCGCAACACATATATAGTTTCATTTGTTTATTCATTAATTTTCCATCATTTCTGCACCAACTCTTTCACTTCACTCATTGTTTCACTCATCCACCTCATGTTTGTTCCATTTGTTCACTTCTTTTTTGCTCACGCCACTTCTTCACATTTCACCATATCCATACACATATTACACACATATATTTACACATAGCATCACATTTTTTACATTCTCACAATTTTTTCCATCTCTCCACACCACACATTTACATTATTAGATTTTTTTCCCACACCCCATGTGTACCACTGAGCCTTTGGACACCTTCTTTTCCATGTTTTTATAATACTTTGTCTATCTTGTATTCATTTTTACAAGTTTGGACCCTGCAATATTCTACAACATTTTTTTCTTTAAGCTCAATTGATCTCTGCATACCGGTGTTTTAAATTGAATAAATAACTCCATTGGATTCGGTCTCCATGCCTTATACACATTATAATAGCTGTTATGCTCTGCCATCCTCGTTTCGTTTTTCTATATGCACATCTTCATTCCATGCTGGTTTTAACTTTTGTATTAGCTTGGACATGTCCTCCTAGCAACTGTTGCTAGTGAGCGCCTCCGGAGCAGATCTCTGACATCATCACTTTGCGTGCAGACCGGGGTTGGATGCCACGCCCTCTGGGGACTCGGCGATCTACACGACGGCACGCTACAAGCTGGGTGAGTGGCGTAATGATGTATTTTAATAAATTTTTTGTGTATGTGTATATATATAATGTTGTTTGTACCCAATGCTCATTACCTTGATAAAGGTTCCTGAGTGGACCGACATGTCGGATAGTGCTTATGGGCATTTTTTAATATGGCTACTTAATAAAACATCGTTTTTTACATTGTTTTGAAGTCCCAGAGTGCGTACATTCCTTTTGAGATAATATATATATATATATATATTAAATAAATACAAAAAGAGAAACACAGGTTTCCATTATTAATATTTATATTGTCTAATTTAGACCTTTTCCTTCCACACATTTCTAGATAAGATTCACTTTTTTGCACTTGCACACAATAGAATATTACATTTCATTGGGCAATTTATTAAATCCCACAAAAATACCACTTTAAATTAGAACCAGAAAGGAATCACTACTAGTAACAGAGACACTGGACACTCTTGATGTTGTTTCAGAACTTTTTTTATTTATAAGATTATGTCCATTACAAAACACTTCCTCTTTGAAATATGTCCACTGGCTATAATACCTTTTTTTTAAAATAGATTGCCAGTGACTGCCATTAATTCTCTCTGTAGATGCCGAGAGTGAAACTAGATCTGCTGAGATCATGAACAATAAGCTTACAGCAGGATCGTCAAGATGCACACACACAGTACCAGATTATGTCACCATGTAATTCAGGGTGGAACACACACCAGGAACCCAGAAGACGTTGAGATGCAGCACACCTTTTTCCTATTAAGTTTAAATGTGCAGCAAGACCAGAAAGAACTATAAATAGAGACATACACCACCCTCTTTTTTCAGATTGACTTTAGAGATTACTCTGCCTCAAAAGGACACTCACTGAGGAAGCCTATAGGGCGAAAACGCGTTCTGGTGATCCTTTTAAAGCTTTTGTATTTTATACCAAAAAAATAAATAAATAAATTTTTAGATTTATTCCTGCCATATGGCTTTTTTAATTTAACCTCCCTGACGGTTATCCCGCGTGTGTCTCTGGGTTAAATTTCACCGCTGAGAGCGGTAACCCCAGAGACACACTCGGGCTGTATACATCACCTCTCCGTACGCTCCCCGATGATCTCTGCAGTCTACTCCGGCGATCGCAACGTTTTACTTCCTGGATTCCTTCTCGCGAGGAAGGAACCAGGAAGTATAAGGTCGCGGTCGCCAGTGGAGACAGCTGGGGACATCGAGGGATCGCAGGGAGAGGTGATGTATCCAGCGGCATCCCGAGTGTTGCTCGGAGTTACTGCTTCCAACTGTGACGGTTCCCGGATCCCACCACGCAGTCCTTAAAGCCCAACACTCCACAGAGCCCAAAAGCTACCAACAGAGTAGCCGTAGAAGAATCCCTAACTGTCTGGTCCTTAGAATTGGCCAGGTATACTAGCTAGACAGAAAGGGTTAATCAAAGACAATGTCGAAATACAAAACCAGGTCAGCAACACGGGGGTAGTCAGACGAGCCAGAATCAGGAATACAGAGTATAGAATAGTCAAATGAAGGGGGGGCGTGGCCGGCGGCGGAACGAGACACACGCATGGTGACTGAGCTCCGTCCCTGCTTTTACTATCGGCGGATTATTTGACTCTACAACGGACGGGAAACTTGTTTTCCTCGTAGCCCCGCCGTCGGTCATCAGGTGGTGCACCTCCGGAGCCTGCTTGGACCCCTCCTCCGGACCCGCAATTCAAGTGGAGGCCACTCGAGTAACGTCATACCCGGTCGCCGGCGGCCATCTTGGAGGCCTATCGTAGCTGCGCTTCCCTTATCCTGCACGAGGACGCACTCTTCAGGCGATGGGGAAGAAGGGTAGGGGCGCCGGTGGGGTGGAGGACCCCTGCACCCCTGACATCCGCCTGTCACTTGGAGGGGGCCTGGGACGGAGGCAGCTGCGCCCAGCTTCATCTGATGCGGGAGTTCTGCCAGTAGCGGCGGAGGCCAATGGTCCCCCTGTATTACACGCGACGCCGCCTGGTCCAGGAGACGACACGCTTCCCGCCACTAAAGGGGACATTCGAAACCTGCTGGAGGATGCCAGAAAAGCTTGGCAGGTAGACTTCCAGGCCCTTGGGGCGGCAGTCGAGGTGACCCAGGCCCAGGTAGGCGACCTGCAGGCTCGCATGCAAACAATGGAGAATGCACAGGTAGACGTTTCTTCCATTGTACACGCCCTACAACAACAGGTCTGTCATCTGCAATCTGCGGTGGTGACCCTGGAGTCGAGGCACAGACGCCGGAATGTGAAACTCCGAGGAGTCCCCGAGACCGTGCCGGACTCTGATCTTCTGCCCTATGTCACGCGCTTTATCGAAGCTGCTCTGGGTCCCATGGAACATATACAGGACTCTCTCCTCTCGGCCTTCCGAGTGCGGAAGGCGGCTTCGGCCCCCGAAAAAGCCCCACGCGATGTTCTCATCACCTTTAAAGAAGCGACCTTACCCTCAGCGTTGTTCCGTGCTGTGCGAAATACACCGACGATCCTGTTTGAAGAGACACCTATTGCAACATTCCGGGACCTTCCTTTTTTAGTACTGGCGGCTCGACGAAAGTTTCGTCCGGTTACGGTTCTCCTCCGCGCACATGCCGTAGGATATAAATGGGGCGCCTCCGGATCCCTTATTATTACCCCCCCGGGCGGACATGTTCTTGTGGCTACTACGGCGGAGGAAGCTGGGAATCATCTACGGTCCTTGGGCCTGTCTCCCATTCCCACGGGCCAGGAGGCTGCGACTCGGCCTGGCGGCCTTATTTCACCCCCTGACAATTCGGACTAAGATTACACCTCTAGAGCAACCCCCCCACGAATGGAGTTTTTGTGCTGCTGTGACTGTTCCTGCGGCCCTCCCTGGTGACCTGTGAATTTTTATTATTTTTTCTTCTTTCCCATGTTTTTTCCCCCCAGGGATGTTCATCCTGCAGGTGATGATGTTCACCTCATTCCCACTCCTCCCCCTCCCCCCCATTTTTTTTTTTTTTTTGTGGCATACACCGGGTGTACACGAGTTGTGCCATCATGGTCTGACATGCCGTGCCTGGCCCTCGCCCTCCCGGGCCTTGTGACATTACCCCTCCATGGCCTCCCTTGGGAGTGCGCCAGGAGAGTCACGATTATGGCTCTTGCCACTTCTCCTGTATCCCCCCTCCTCCCTTTTTTTTTTTTTTCTCCTCCAGAGGTAACATCCTCTCCCTTTCACGGCGAACTGTGATACACCCCCTATCTGTTTCCCTCTCCCCCCCTTTTTTGCATTTTCTTTGATTTCTTGTAGTTAGCGTATTAATGGGGATTTGCGGCCCCTGCCTATCGTATTGGACTTTTATTAAGTTTCATGTCATGACCTTTTGCGAAGTTGCTTCATGTTATCTAGGGTTCCCGTTTATTCTTGTTGTGGCCCTGTGAGTCCACTTTTTGCTGGTCGACTTGTGACCTGTTATTCAGAAATAAAAACCTTAAATGAGAAAAAAAAGAATAGTCAAATGAAATAGCCGGGTCGATATCAGTGCAGAAGTGTAGTACAAGAAAATAGTCTAGGGCAACAGAAGGCAGAATAGTCAGAAAACAAACAGAGGTCAATAACAGGTTAAATCATGAGAGAATTCAGGTACAAGCAGCTCAGGTATGGATAACCACGATCTGGCACTGCTTAGAAGGAACTGTTGGTTTTTAAAAGACCTTCACCAGACCGCGCCCCGCTCTCAAGCCGCACCTCATGCAGCCACCTCCCTGCCTGTTTCAATTTAAACCGGGTGTTGGTGAGCGAGCAGCATCAGACATGCTGCCTTCAAGCACACTGGAAAGGCTGGAAGCCCCCAACATTACAGTACCCCCCTCTCCACGGGAGGCCACCGGACGACCAACAGGACAAGTGGCAGGACGACCACCGGGGCGAGTGGCAGGACGACCACCAGGGCGATCGGGGTGCGAGGTATGGAACGCCCTGACCAACCTAGAGGCAGACATGTTGGAAGCCGGAATCCAGGACCGGTCCTCTGGACCATAACCCACCCAATCGACCAGGTACTGCAGAGCACCCCTGAACAGCCTAGAATCCAGATCTTTCCTAACCTCATACTCCGTCTCTCAACCTGAACAGGTGGAGGAGGAATGACCCGCATGTACATGTTGCACAACAAAGGCTTCAGTAGGGAGGTATGGAAGACGTTGTGCAAGCGAAGATGTCTAGGAAGGGCAAGAGCATAAGCCACAGGGTTAACGCGGCGAATGATCTTGTATGGACGGATAAACCGAGGTGCCATTTTCATAGAAGGCACCCGCAAGTTCACATTCCTAGTGGACAACCAAACTCTATCCCCCACGTTGTAGGAAGGAGCTTGTAACCTATGCCTGTCAGCCTTGCGTTTCTGGACAGCAACATTGCACTCCATGTTTTCGCGAATCTGTCTCCAAATATCCTGTAGTTGTGTGAGATGTTCATCGAGAACCGGGATGGCCTGTTCAGCAAACTAAACGGTAGAGCCGGAGGGGAAAAAACCATAGATAGCAGAAAAGGGAGAGTGGCCAGTGGTCTCGTTATCGGCGTTATTACGTGCATATTCAGCCCAGGGCAACAACTCCGACCAATTGTCTTGTTGTTGTGTGGTAAAGCAACGTATGTAATGCTCGAGACCCGGATTTGCCCTCTCTGCTGCCCCATTGGTTTGTGGATGATATGCTGAAGAGAAGGCCAATCACACCCCCATCTCCGCACAGAAATCCCTCCAGAAACGAGAGATGAACTGAGCTCCTCTGTCAGAGCCTATTTCAGACGGAACCCCACATGTATTCGTACAATCTCTCTAGCAAAGACGACCGCCAGTTCTTTGGCTGTAGGAAGCTTAGGTAAAGGAATAAAATGAGCCATTTTGGAGAAGCGGTCTACAATTGTCAGAACCACAGTATGACCCTTGGACTTCGGCAAGTCCACAATAAAATCCATGGATAGAGGAGACCAAGGCCTATTAGGAATCGGTAAAGGCTGCAATAGACCGACAGGCAAGGTTTTACTGGTTTTGCTTCTGTTACAGACTTGACAAGCCAAAACAAAGACGTACGTCCTGTCGCATGGTGGGCCACCAGAACTGTCTGGAGATACTGGTAAGAGTCTTAGTAATACCAGGATGACCTGCTGGTTTTGAATCATGAAACATTATGAGTAATTCTTGTCTTTCCTTTTCAGGCACAAACAACATATCTGGAGGCTTGTTAGGTGGAGCCCCCATTTGAGCTGCTTGGAGGCGTTCCAGAAAAGGCGAGGAAACAGACAAGACCGTGGAAGCCACAATACGTTCAGGAGGAACTATAGGATTGTGGTCTTGTGTATTTGATTCATACGGGTCATATTGACGAGATAAGGCATTAGCCTTTACATTGCGGTCACCTGGTCTGTAAGTCAACACAAAATTAAACCGAGACAGTAGTAATGACCACCTGGCCTGTCTCGAGTTCAAATGTTTAGCATCCCCGATGTACGTAAGGTTCTTATGATCAGGGATTATCAACAAAGGGTCAAGAGCACCTTCCAACAAATGTCTCCACTCTGACAGGGCAGACACAATAGCAAGCAATTCTCTGTTACCAATATCATAATTGCGTTCTGCTGGTGATAATTTTCTTGAAAAGAACCCACAAGGATGTAGAGGCTTCCCTGGAGACTCTTTGAGATAGGCATTGGGGCTGTCCTATCTCGGAAGCATCAACCTCAAGAACAAATGGAATTCTGGGATCAGGATGCCGTAACACTGGAGCGGAAGTGAAAGCCTGTTTGAGAGCTTCGAATGCCTGTTTGGATTGTGAAGACCAGACCTGGTTCTTCAGACCTTTATGTGTCATTAATGATAGGGGAAGCTACAGCAGAATAATTCTTGATAAATCTCCTATAATGATTGGAAAACCCCAGAAACCTCTGTATGGCTTTGAGGCCTTGAGGGAGAGGCCATTCTGAGATGGCCGTGAGTTTGGAAGGATCCATCTCAAAACCTTCTGGAGTGATAATGTACCCAAGAAATTTTACAGTAGTAATGTCGAATAAACACTTCTCCAGTTTGCAATAAAGACCATTGTCTAGTAGTTTTGCTAATACCTGTCTGACATGTTCATGGTGGGTTATAAGATCGGGACAGTAAATTAGTATATCGTCTAAGTATACGATAACAAAGGATTGCAAAAAATCTCTGAGCACATCATTAATGAAATCCTGGAATACAGCTGGAGACCGAACAGCATGACCAGATATTCATAATGCCCACTCCTGGTGTTAAATGCTGTTTTCCATTCATGCCAATCTTTTATACGCATCAGGTTGTAAGCCCCTCTCAAAGCGAGTTTTGTGTATACTGCTGATCCCCTTAACCTGTCGAACAGTTCTGATATAAGAGGGATAGGGTACACATTCTTGATGGTGATCTTGTTAAGCCCCCTATAAGCGATACACGGGCATAAATCTCCTTTAGATACAAAAAAGAACCCAGCCCCTGCTGGAGAAGAGGAACGTCTGATAAAACCTCTCTCCAAATTCTCCTTTATGTACTCCATGATTTGGGTTCTCTTTTATGGATAAAGGTTATACTTTGCATCGAGGAGGCATGGTACCTGGATGAATATCTATTGCGCAATCATACGGTCTATGTGGAGGTAGTTTCTCTGCCTCTCTTATCAAATACAGCCCTGAGATCGGCATACCAGTCAGGAACCTCTGTAGACAATGGAGGAGCTGTAGGTGTGTTCAGGGCACCAATATGCTGAATGGGTATTAAACAAGTCCCAAAACAAGCAGGACTCCAAGACAGTATCTCTCATAATCAATAACAGGATTATGTTCCACCAACCAAGGGAAACCAAGCACAACAGGATTGGAAAGTGAACGGATAACCGGAAATATGATCTCTTCTTTATGCAAGAGAGTGTGGTAAGAACCACTGTAACAGTATCGTGAGTAATTCTGGGACAGGATAACGGCCTACTGTCTATGGCTTCAACGGCCAAGGGTGTCTCTCTTACAACCAGAGGGAGAGAAATGGAGGAAGCTTATTCAACATCAATGAAATTAGCAGCAGCCCAAGAGTCAACAAAAGCGGTAGTATGCGTTGTCTTAGTCTCCCAAGCCACGGATACTGGTAACAAGAGTCTAGTGTCTTTGACAGGAGACATGAACGTCACACCCAAGGCCCGTCTCCTCAGTTGCCTTAGGTGCGGTAGTTCCGACTTATGCATTCTAGGGCGAGTGGGACATTGTAGTCGTAAATGTCCTTTTAAACCACAATACAGGCACGATCCCTCACAAAGACGCCTTGTTCTCTCTTCCTCTGTAAGCCTAGTATGGCCTAGTTGCATAGGCTCAGAGGGAGGGGATAAATCTCTTGGTGGTGCCTGAAAGACAGGGGCCAACCTTGGTAACGGTCTCTTAGGTTTCTCTCTTGGAGTTCTTCTGTCTCTTATCTGATCATCCAGATCTGTACAATAATCTATAAATTCACTCAACACCTCAGGTAATTTACAAAGAGCCAACTCATGCATCAATGACTCCGATAACCCCTACATAAAAGCCAGAACCAGAGCCTCATTAGTCCAGTTCACATCAGAAACCAACGTTTTAAATTCTATAGCATAATCAGATACAGTCCTGTTCCCTTGACGTATGCGGAACAAGGATTTGCCAGCTACCTTGGCCTTTCTGGTAGGATTAAACGTACATTTTAACTCGGCTATGAATTCTTTATAGTTCAGTACGATAGGCTTCTCTGCCTCTCATAAAGGATTCGCCCATGTCAACGCTCTGCCAGACAGATGGTTAATAATGAACCCCACTTTGGCTATGTCAGTGATAAACATTTGTGGATTTAATTTAAAATGAATATCCACCTGGACCAAAAATCCCCGGCACTCCAAGGGAGTACCGTCAAACCTCATAGGAGCGGTCATGTGTACCTGGGATGTCTGAACAACAGAGGACACAGGTATAGCAGGCGGAGGTGCAACCCCAGCTGGTTCCAGGTGAGCCGTACGAGTCAGGATAGTTTGTAATGCGAGAGCAAACTGATCCATCCTATGGTCCTGCTCGTCCTGTCTGGATACAAGGTTACTCAAAAGCTGTGTTAAGTCTGCGGGATCCATTTTGGCCAGATCGTAATGTCACGGTTCCCGGATCCCACCACGCAGTCCTTAAAGCCCAACACTCCACAGAGCCCAAAAGCTACCAACAGGGTAGCCGTAGAAGAATCCCTAACTGTCTGGTCCTTAGAATTGGCCAGGTATACTAGCTAGACAGAAAGGGTTAATCAAAGACCATGTCGTAATACAAAACCAGGTCAGCAACACGGGGGTAGTCAGACGAGTCAGAATCAGGAATACAGAGTATAGAATAGTAAAATGGAATAGCTGGGTCGATATCAGTGCAGAAGCGTAGTACAAGAAAATAGTCTAGGGCAACGGAAGGCAGAATAGTCAGAAAACAAGCAGAGGTCAATAACAGGTTAAATCACGAGAGAATTCAGGTTCAAGGAGCTCAGGTATGGATAACCACGATCTGGCACTGCTTAGAAGGAACTGTTCGTTTTTAAAAGACCTTCACCAGACCGCGCCTCAAGCAGCCACCTCCCTGCCTGTTTCAATTTAAACCGGGTGTTGGTGAGCGAGCAGCATCAGACATGCTGCCCTCAAGCAAACTGGAAAGGCTGGAAGCCCCCAACGTTACACCAACATAGGAATTTAACCCCGAGCCACACTCGGGAATACCGCTGGGGGGGTAAATAGACCGCTTTTAGACATGGTTTTTCACAATAATTAGACCGCCAGGGAGGTTAAATAAAAGTCTATATTTTTTATTCTTATACATGTCTTGCTGCCTGGTCTTTTCCATCGATACACATTTTTGAGCCCACTTATTCGTCCATCCCACCCTGGAATCTGGATTACATCGCTGGAACCAAGGAAAAGAGAAGAAATCAACTAAATATAAGTATTCCAATCTTACAGTACTTCCATCCTATGCGTGAATTATTCATTATATATAAAAAAAAATCTTGCAAATTGCTCATATATATATATACACACAGTCATGGCCGAAATTGTTGGCTCCCCAGAAATATTTCCAGAAAATCAAGTATTTCTCACAGAAACGTATTGCAGTAACCAATGTTTTGCTATACACAAGTTTATTCCCTTTGTGTGTATTGGAACAAAACAAAAAAAGGGGTGGCCCATCCTTTCTTGAAAGGTATTGAGGGAAGGTGGATCCTTTGATGGTGCACCCGGATTCTAATCTGCTCGATATTTGGCTTTCATGGTGTAGCCACGCATTGTTTTGATTTTTCAGTTGTACTTCAGACATCTGGCAAACCTGACCTGTTGGAGGTACTTGAGGACCGTGGTTGTGGACCACTGACCTAACTGATAGAACCCTTCTCCTGAGGATAGAGATTATTTTTATTTGTTTGTATACTCAAGCTTGTGCCTCAGAGTTACTAAGCTGATGAAATCTTCCAGCTAGTCTCCTGGTGGACCGACGCAAAGTGATGAATGAGACTGGGATCTGAAAGAGCAAGAAAGCGGTCAATATCCCATGTGCAGCCAGCTCGAGAGGAAGGGGCTGTAACCCAGGGTTAAACAATAAGAAGAGTAGCAGTGGCAGCTGTAAAAGGATGCTGAGCAGCCAAAATCCAGCCAATTCCGGCACCTGTAGTGAACGGGAAAAAAAAAAAAAAAAGATAAAAAAAAGTCATATATACAGCACAGAAATATCTGGAAATGAAATCATATATGTCATGTAACATAATAACTAATAACATGGAAAAAAGACACAATGTAACCAGCTAGCTAATATTTTGTCATTTATAAACACAAAGGTCATTTTAGAGCAGCAAAATGGATGCTGTATTTCAGAAGGGAAAAAAAAAAAAGTTAAAACCACACATAAAGTGATACACCAAGGTTAAAACAAGAGGAAGATAAATAGTTTAGTTAAACATCAACCTCTCCTGGTCCCCCCTTTTAACATTTTAACCTGTTTGTTTCCAGCGCTGGGATCACTTAGCACTCCTCCAGCTTCCTGTAAACTGCAGCAAGGATCCCCCTATCTCCACATGGCAGCTGGGGGGTTAACTGGCCCAATGATATCTTCACCATATGTGTGAGTATGTCAGTGGGTGGGGGGTGACCTGGAGGCTTGACTGACATGCAAGATGTCAGCCCCCTCCAGGTTTGAATCGCGATTTGGCGCAAATTTGCACCGAATCGCGATCCGGCAGCAAAACAGTTAATGTTGTACACCGCTCAAAAGGGGAGACTCTCCCCTTTCCAGCGGTGGAACTTGCATCACTGTATCTTAAACCGTTGGGGAGATAGAGGGCTCCAAACGAGCCCCCCCTCCCCTTCCTGATTTCTCACCACCGGCGCCGGCCGATGACGTCATCACGCAGCTTGATGACGTCATCAGATCGGCCGGCCCCCAGGAAACACCAAGGCAAGCTTCAAGTTTGCCATAGATGTTGTGTGAACCGGCGAGGAAGGTGAGGTTAGGAGCCCACTGACGTACTACGTACGTCCGCGGGTCTAAGGGAGACCCATGGGCAGGACGTACATGGTACGTCAGAGGTCGGGAAGGGGTTAAACTCCTGCTTTGATCAGCACACAGCCAATCAATGAGCAACTTGCGAGAATCCCACTACTTGCATATAGTCGACTCACACATGGACTGGCAGTGTGCCAACAACAGCGTGCGTTGATGTGTGAATTTTAACTTGGCCTTTCCAATGAATTTTAACTTGTTTGTGAGGAGTAAAACACAAGCTTCCTCAGGCCCGTCAGTCCAAAATATAAACACAATTTGGATCTGCACTCGCCATAAAAAATAAGTTATTGGCTCAGAGTGGCCACACACCTAAAGAAAAAACAAAGTCAACGTGGACCAGCAGCACCAGCATTCCACTGTGAAAAACAGTTTATAGGCAGGCCTGGACTGGGCCGAAAAAAATAGGCCTGGGCATTTCGGACTGAGCAGCCCACTTTTTTTTTCCTGCTTTAATACTACACACACCGCATATTACTGGGAGTGTTATTGCTGTGGTGCTCTGTGATATGCTCATACGCACTGCACATTACTGTGTGTTTTATTGCTGTGGAGCTCTGGGATACACTCATACACGCTGCACATTACTGTAGGCCACGTAGAAAAAAGGTAGAGACAGCACTGTTTCTTCAAAAGGTGCACTAGTGTCACCTGTGTTTAATACACGATACGAGATGAGTATCAAAAACAAACGTTTTGGGTGTGGAACCCTTCTTCAATGTAATGCCCATACAAACTGAAACAAGTGATCACATTTTATACAAGTGTCCAGCCCAACAAACCCAAAATAACCCCTCCCCCACCATGAGGTGGGCCTATAAACTGGATACGGTACATCCAAATGGACTAAATGAAAGAATCAGATGGCATTGGATTGTCTATCTGTAGAAGGGTAAGTATATGATGCTGTCCGTTTTAGGTTTTACGTTATGTACCCAGCAACCAGCAACCTTATTATTTCGTTCCAGTGTGGTTTTGTGTCTGTCTCATAGTTGTTTCTATTTACGTTCACCTTTAGATCATTCTCGCTGATAGGTTACAATATTGCACATTTTGAAGAAACACAGCGCTATCTCTACTTTTTCTGCATGGTTCCTGCATGTTTGGGAGACGTTGCAGCGTGTTTGGGAACATCAATTTCTTGTAGTGGGACTTTTCACAGTTTGAGCACTAGGCTGTCTGTGTAAACTTGACAATGAATAGAAAATAAAATGTAATTACAAACAAAACAGATAACGACAATAGACAGCGGGAGAAGAATGCTTATACAAAGAAACACCACAACATGAGCATTTAATGATAAAACCACTCATATCTAGTACAGCTGTAAAACAAAAAATTTTGTCACAGGAGAGTTGAAAAGCGCCTTCAGTGACAAATACAGTACTGATATTAAACACAATAAAATACAAACGAATTTGTTGGGAGCGCAAAAATGGGAAGTTAGCGTTTCTTCCAAGAGTTGGTCTGATGATCAGCTGTATCCAGCAATAAGTACTAAAATATACAAAAGTGCAAAATAATCGCGCAGTATTGTTACATGCAATTAATATGATTGTATTAATATATAGAAGCACTCACAAACAAGGAGCCTGCTGGCTCGTGGTAATGCGCCGATGAGCCTCTATGGGGGGCTCCTCCCATCAGCTGATTCTCTGAGTGTACTAAATCGTGTGGCAGCGGTCTATCTTCATGGTGCAATTATCTCAGATATAATAGAGATAGACATAGCACAATACCTTTGGTGAATGGAAGTATATATTAACGTAGATCAGAATACTCCCGTATTCCTGAGCCTCCCTTTCAAGTGGCTCAGTATAAAGGCATGGGACCACTTAGTTTCCACGGGGGGTCCTACCCCTGATCGATACCCAATATTCTCTTGAAGGAAAAGGTCTTCTGAGAGGTGTATGCAGGAAATTTGTTGAGGACCCAGTATTCTGATCTACGTTAATATATACTTCCATTCACCAAAGGTATTGTGCTATGTCTATCTCTATTATATCTGAGATAGACCGCTGCCACACAATTTAGTACACTCAGAGAATCGGCTGATGGGAGGAGCCCCCCATAGAGGCTCATCTGCGCATTACCACGAGCCAGCAGGCTCCTTGTTTGGGAGTGGTTCTATATATTAAAACAATCATTAATTGCATGTAACAATACTGCGCGATTATTTTGCACTTATGTATATTTTAGTACTTATTGCTGGATACAGCTGATCATCAGACCAACTCTTGGAAGCAAGAAACGCTAAACTTCCCATTTTTGCGCTCCCAACAAATTTGTTTGTATTTTTTTGTGTTTAATATGGGTGAGGGACACACCTTGTGGTGAGCTGCATGACTGTGGAATAATCACTTTAATATCAGCTATTGTATATAAATAACCACAGCGCCAAACACTTTAACACTGTATAGGTGTTTTTTCCATATCTTGATATTAATATTAACAACACAAAAACCCAGACACCCTGCACCTATAAGGAGTCACTAGGACATAGGACACACCAGAACCTGCAGGCCCACACCTCCTAACAGTAACTCCAGGTCCAGATACAATAAGTTCATAATGGTTTTATTTTACAACCAACACATTCCCTGGATCATAGGGACAGAAGTATCATAGCAGAAAATTTTAGCATTCTACACAACAGGGAAGGAAGGCACCACCCACACAGCCATCCAGGTCCTCATGTACATGAAGGAGCTAAAAGGTCACAGAACAGATTTTCCAAAAATGATGTACATGGCACTCAGGAAGTCTCTATAAAGGAGATTTATTGGGACATCCATTGGCAACGTTTGAACCTTTCCTCAGGTTGTATACTGCCCTGCAATTGTATATGGTTATAAAGGCCAAGAAAAGCTCCGGCACGGGTTGAAACCTCCAATAAATCTGCTTACAGAGGAGAATTCCTGGGTGTCAGCTACATCACTTTTTGAAGTACAGAAGTACCATCTGCAAGGACTATATGTACAAATGTACACACAACATGTTGTACCTTTTCTTGAAGGTTTCCACTGTATCCAAGATAAAGTCGAATAACTTCGATCAGAGTCATGAGAATGAGAATAGTCACCAGGATGAACTTGTAAAAGTCAGGAAGTAGCTGGTACTGCGAAGAATTTTTTTTTAAAAAAACAAAAGTAATAAACATAACATATTATAGACTTCGACAAATGTCAATCACTTTCTGTTACAACACCTCAACTACTCAAATCAGATTACACAGCAATGCTAACAGGCAAGTATCGACCTCTTATTTCTGGATATTCCACACAATCCCTTCCTTTCCTGGTATTATTGATCTGGATTTTACAGCTGTCAATACGGATCAGTAATATTATTTTTATTAATAATACCAATGATTGACTATGTCCAATATCGGGCACATTTCCAATCCTGATGGTTTCTTCTCAGAGCCATTGAAGTTTTACGAAGTTGGAAGGTTTACAGCAGCACTGATTAGGTTTATGCCAGGATTGAATACAGCCAGTCTTGATTTGAAAATCTACAGATAATAACCCCACTCCTCCACACTACTGACCCAAAGGAGAGTAAAGGCTTTTCTAATTGGACACACGCAGCAATTATTCATATAAAAGAGAAAAAAAAAATTGGTTTAGATCTCCCAGTAATCAGTTCAACTTCCACATAGAAATACTTCAGGGAAGGGAGGGGAAACACCTTTCATTTGATTATCATTGATGTTTGCTGCCTTCCCGGGAAACCCAAGGCACATGGTCTGCCAATAAATTGTCAGAAAAATCACCCCTGGTTAATCTGCTCCTGGGGAGATCATATCGAATGACCGGGAGCTGGTTTCAGGCTCTTACAGCTTGAGGTTTCAGCTTCAATGAAGCTCTAGTTCAAGACTTTTGAAACTCAAACCGGACCTTAAGGCCGGCTGTCCACTGGCACCGTATTTCTGTGATGGTGCAATCATCTGAAGTTGTCTGACCGATCCTACAACATGCAGGTGTATTAGCCCTCTTCCACTGCAGCCGACCGACGATTTTTTGCGATTACAACAGACTAGCGATCTTTCCAAATTATTTGTATTCATCAGACGATGCTGGGACAATCTGTTCCAAGTTTACAAGAAAAAAAATCCATTATATAGTTAAACAGCTGTGCCGCGGCAGGAAAACGTGTAATGCATTGTATAGTATAACCGCAGTGTGCAGGGGAAATGTGAAAAGATACATTGTATGGAAAACCTCCACCGCTGTGGGTTGAGCTCATTTTTACCACTTTTGCTCATCATGTTTAAACGCGATTTGAAGCCACATTTTATTATATAACCCAGACATATTATAGATCGTTCTTTCCAGCAGACTCGGCAGATTCAGAATATATCATTATTATATGTATACATCATGTCCTGCCTGTATAGTATAACAAAAAATGCAATAAAATTTGAATTTTTAATCATCTACAGCGTGTAAAGTGTTTTTTTTCGCATTTTATCACATGAGCATTTGCGGTTATATTTTCTATGGGGTGCGCTTGTAGAAAAATTAGAAATGGGGACTCGTTACATTTTTTGGGGGGAATTACGTAATTTTTAGAAAACGCACCCCAGAGAAAAAAAATCAGTAGTGCAGCATCATTGCTCACATTATAATTGAAATGTGAACAATATTGCTGCGTTAATAAAAACACACACAAAAAAGTTGTGGTATCATGCTCAGGCCTTTCGAATGACACCCTCCATGACCCCCTAGCTGCCACGGTTCTGGAGATATCAGGGTATAAAGGAACCCTGTATCTCCACCAGGGGATTTCCTTGGGAAATCCCTGGGCAGCTAGGGGTTCCCCGGCTATCTGACGTCATCGTGCTATGCGCGATACGTCAAGAGGCGAGGGGGGACCCAGAGGTAGAGCCGCCATCCAAGATGGCAGCCCCCAACGGAGCTAGATTGCGATCTGGCGCTGAACAGCACTGGATCGCGATCTGGTACGTAAGGGGTTAATAAAAAGGCATTGCTTTAAAGGGCAGACACTGCCCTTCAAAGCGGTGCTTTTTTTTGTTTCACTTTAAAACCTCCCGATTTGGGAGGGAGAGGAATCGAAAAGGACTTCCCCTCCTTTCAGACGATCTCCCGGCTTTGCCGGGGGGGGGGGGGGGTGTCGCCTGGAAATGACATCATACCGCATGGCGCGATGACGTCAGGGGCCGACCTATATTCAGCGTCTGGCTTCTCTGAAGCCAGAACGATGCGGGACCCAGGACAGAGAGGGGAGTATCTCCGCCGGGGCTCCCGCTTGTGAGTGACGTGTGGGGAACGTCCTCCGCATATAGCAGGTGTCAATGAGGACATTCCCCACACGTCATCCACAGCGAAGGGGTTAATCCGCAGCAAAAAGCCTTTTTATTTATTGATTTTTTTTGGTATTTTTCAGGCAAAACTTTAGGTTCCGATTTTAAAAAAAATTTTAAAAAAAGAAAAGTATCGGGGCGTGGCCAAGTTTCATCCAAGATGGCCGCATAGTCTCCGTACTCCGCACCATCCACCCTGTAACCCGCTGATTCTCCCTCTCCCCCCGGGACCCACTCATCTGCCTGCTGGGTTCCGATCGCTGCAGGAGCATGCCGGGCATCGCAAAATCACCTCGGAGGGCGAAATCTAAGGAGCCCCCAGTCACCCCGCTGTTTGCAGGCTGGAGGACTCCGGCCAGCCAAGATGGCGGCAGCTCGATTTTGCAGCCTAGTCCAGCGGTGGAATCGGATTCGGAGGAGCAGGAGGAAGCGGCTTCACGCTTGGGCGCATCAGAGGTCTCCACAGTCCTGGGCAGTAAGGTATTTCTGGTGGGGGAGATGGAGAGGAACACAAAGGCCTTGCAGCCCGATATACAGGCCCTGGGACAACGTACTGCTGATCTGGAGCAACGTACTAAAACTAGCTCAGGAGCTCACAGTCTTCTGGTGGATCATTTTAATGCTAGGTCTCACAAGATCGAAGATTTAGAATCCCAGCTAGAAGATTTGGCTAACTTATCCGAAGATTATTCCTGCGGGATCTGAGGGCTGCCTGAGGGTGCTGAGGATGATCCACTTGGTGACTTTGTGGTTGCTATGCTTCGTCCCATGGCTCTGGAGCTTCCTGATCACGCCTGGGAGCTTTACTGTGCACAGGGCCCTACGTACCCAGGGTACAGCGGAGGACAGACCGAGACATCATCGTGCGATTTCTTCCCTTCTCTACAAAGGAACTGATTCTACATAAAAAACGTACTGTCCCTGTGCTGAAGGATGGCACACCCCTACATCTATATCAAGACATCTCTCCGAGCACCCTCCCTCGTCGGCGACTCCGGAAACCAGTTGCAGACCTTCTCTGCGAAAATAAAGTGGCATTCGCCTGGGGATACCTCTTTAAAATCTTGGCCTTCCGAAACAGAAGAACACATGTCCTTCTGCCACATGCTGATCCAGACAGATTGTTCCAGGCACTGGATATACGGCCCCCTGACGGTTTTGTGCCACCAGAGGGTCCGGTCCCTCCGCTCCTTGGCCTGCCCAGGAAATGGGTCCAGGTGAAGTCGCCGCAACGTGGCCCTCCTGCTTCGGCCTGGGCTGAGTCTCACTGGTCCTACTTACTGCTTCCATTGTCGCCACCGTCCTCGCATTGACATCCTCGAGCCACCTTTAATTCCGGAACACTACACTTTCGATGGTCCAGGGGGACGGGGAGTTCCCTCTTTCTTTGCCTACTCCACTTTCGGGTGGATGGTAGCGGAAGCGTGGCTGAGTTGGCCTTTCAGACCCTTCTGGTTCTTCACGGCTATGAGGAATATTTTTCCCTCTTCCCCCACGGCTCCCTGCGAATGCTAAGCCCGGGCATTTTTGTGTTTTCGCTTCTCCAGTTTTTTAAGTTTGCTCTGTTTGTGGTTTTTCTTTTTGGTGTTTTTCTTTCCGGCCGGGTGGTGTCCATCTCTACCTCTATGCATAAAACGACTTTGGGACTATGTACCGCATGATGGGAGCCCTCAACCTTGGGGATTTGGACACTGTTTGACCGCGAGTTCTTATTATACCAATCATGGCTCTGAAGATTACGTCCCTAAATGTGAAGGGACTGAACTCGCCCAACAAACGTAGGCTTCTTTTGCGCACTTTAAAATCTGATAAAGTAGAGATTGCTTTTATACAGGAGACCCACTTGGATAAATATGTAAAAACGCCATTGACTGATCGGGTCTACAGAGAGTTTTCCTCGAGAGCATTGGGCAAACATAATGGAGTCTCCATTTTAATTCGTAAATCGTGTCCCTTACAAGTGATATCGTATAAGTGTGATGTTGATGGCCATTATGTTTTACTTTCTGGCTCGCCTGTGTTCCAAAACCTATCATTCTCTGAATGTTTATGCCCCCAACACCTCCGCTACGGATTTTTGGAGCTCCGTACGTACCATTCTCGACTCCTTACCCCATGGGGAGGGGATATTGAGGGGGGATATGAATGCGACACCTTGCCCTGCCGTTGACAGAAGCGACCGCCCTACCTTGTTGGGCCTCCCCTCTGTGGGCGGACAAGATAAGGAGTTTGCCCGGTTTCTTAAGCAAGCAGGATTGATGATTGGCGCGTTACTAACCCGAGCATGAGGGATTACACCTTTTATTCAGCTCCCCACGGTTCCTACTCGCACATTGATCTTTTTCTTCTTAATGGGTTGGCCATGTCTCATGTGATCCGAGCAGAAATTAACTCCATCTCGTGGTCTGATCACGCTGACATTGCCCTGTACCTTCATGCTCCGAGGGTGGCGGCTCCCTGGACGTGGCGACTGAACTCTTCCCTACTGAAAGACCCTGAGGTAGTTCAGCAATTGCATGACCTGTTATTACAGTATTTCACTGAAAATCCCACGGGTGACGTCTCACCTTCTATGGTATGGGCTGCTCACAAGGCAGTCTTGAGGGGTCATTTAGTTAAGATTGCTACTTCTCCCTCCCCAGAGGTTTTAGAAGAGCTATTAAAAGCCTGAACCTCTATAAAGAAATTGTTGGTAGATGATGTTGCCAAAAAATTCTTTGGTCCCGATGCCTCTTCTATGAAGAGGCAAATAAAATGGACACGTTACTGGCCCGTTCTCTGAAACCTAAGGGGCGGCATCCTCCTATAACGGCTATATGCTCCACTACCGGGGCGCTGGTGACTTCCCCTAAATGATATTAGTATGGTCTTCACCTCTTATTTCACTGCACTTTACCAACATTCCCCTCACCATGACCCTACCGACACAACTTATGTGTCTGTATTGATTCCTTTCTGTCTTTTGTTCCCCTTCGGAGATTGGACTCGGAACGGATTAGTGATCTGAGAAGCTGTATTACTGAAGATGAGATCCATCGAGCTATATCAGCGTTGGGGGGCAATAAAGCCCCAGGCCCTGACAGGTTTTCAGGCAGGTACTTTAAAATCTTCCACGAGAAACTGGTCCCCCCCCCTCACTAAATTGATAAATGATTGTGCTGACAGAGACACCCGGTTATATCCTCAGCCCCTGCTGTGCTGCCTGGGGGGTCTGGGCAAGGTTCTGTGCCAAGAGCTGGCTGAATGCCAGCACCAGGTAATGGCTGAGCGGCATCCAAGGGGGCGGGGCCTGGCATGGTCACGAGGAGCAGCCGGGTTTAAAAAAACAGGGCACGAGGAGTTGCCTCGTCGCCCTGTCGTGGAGTTCTGTTCCCGCATCGCTAAGCTGATCCTATTGTTGATTCTGTTGCCGACCCATTTCTGTATACGATTTCTGCTCCTGATTTTGACCATTCTGTTGCTGTTATTATTTATTATGATTATTATTCTTTATTTATAAAGCGCCAGCATATTCCGCAGCGCTTGCGATCGCCAGTGTTGTACTTTGGTGGTTTAACCCCATGTTTGCTGCTGGGGCTTTCACTCGTTATTGGGGTTTTGTCCCATCTCGTCTTGGGGTATCGTCTGTGGCCTCATTGGGTTACTATACCCGACCAAGGGCTCATGATTCTTTGCCACGAATTTATAGGAAAACCACGATCGAAAAATATTGTTTTTCAGCCTACTGTATGTGTATTGTGCTCAAACCAACAAGTATACTCGATACTGTACCCGCTGTAAACCCATGTGTGTCAATCACCTCTGATGAGTATAAGGTACTGTTGACCTGCTCAAGCTTATCAGCAAACGTAAAATCTGCTCATTTTCTGACTGCCCTGCAGTCTGTACAATTCATTTACTGTCTGCAGTATCTTTGTGTTTCTGAACGTGCTCTAAGCGGTCTATCGGTCTTGAAACCTTTAGTACTTAGTAACAACTCAGTTGTTCTCTCATACTCCTTGACTTTAGAGTATAAGTCTGTATATACCAAGTGTTGTGTCAACGTCAGGCAGATATTTCGGTCCTTAAAGATTTCAACCTCACTACTCCTTGGTGAGCGCTACTGCACACCCTCCACCCAGACATGTTACTGGCAGATATCGCTTTAATCTCCAAGGAAGGGAAAGACTTGACGAACGTGGGGACCTATCGCCCGATCTCGCTCTTGAATTTTGACGTTAAGGTACTGGCTAAGGCAGGGCTCAAATTTTCAAGTTCCGAGCTACTAGCCAGGCCTTAAGAGTTACTCGCCACCAGTTGCCACACCTACCCTGCACTTAACCACGCCCCTAAACACACCCTCTTAAATTGTCATGACATGGCACTGTTTAATATTTTTTTCAGAATAAAGTTACAAAAATAAATAACATTTAATACCCTGACATCAGACCCCAGATACATGTATACCAAGAAGACAATTATGTGAAATAGATAGATTACATATTATATTCTGATTTCAGCACAGGTAGGGCTGGGTTTTCTAGATGTACACCTGCTCTGCTCTTACAAGCAATGTGGGGATCATATAGAAAACCAGATCATTCCTTTAGAAAGAAAACGTGGCTAGTAGTAGGAATGTTTCCTGTGTGACAGAGCGCTTAGGGTGGATACTCCGATGAACTCTTATACACGTCATGTAACCAGGGCTCGAGTCCAGCGGGAACGCAGGTTCCCGCTGTGGCCCGAGCCCAGGCATGTACCTATGCAAGCCCCAGGTTTAGTCAGGTGGCCGGCCGGCCCACAGGAGCTGCTATTCGTCTGTTCCTCTCCTGACTCCTCTTTCTCGACGCTGGTATCATGTGACTCAGCGCGCCGGCGCCAAGCATTGCGGGAAGGAGCAGGAGGCAACTCTAGGCTGACTGGCAGTGCGTGCACTACATGAATGGCCCAAACCGACCATGGCTCTGCAGTGGCTGGCAGGGAGCTCGGGGGTGATCGGGTAAGTAAGGCAGCCTGTCCCAACTCACACTCTCTGTCAGCACCAGTCTCCCCGTCTCCTCTCACCCGCAGCGCTTCAGACCACCTTGCTCCTTGCTGGCTGCACCCCCACACACATTGGATCTAGAGGGAGAGGGAAGTCAGGCTGCTGCGTGAGATGCTCACCTCGGCCTCCCTTTCTGCAGCTGTGACAGGCAGCTCAGCCTCTGACCCACATGGCAGGTAGGAGGGGGGGATAGTCGAAGGGGAGACATGCAGGAAAGAGCTGGGCTGCTCCCTGGATGAGCTTGTAAAAGGTTTGTGGAGACAGGCTCTTAAGCCAGACCTCCAGCCTGTGCCTGTCCATGCACAATGACTTATGCCTCTGTTACTTTCTGTGCCCAATTTGTAAACCAGCCTGCACGTGGAGGTCTGCCTGGCATCATGCACATACTGTTATCTGCTTAGTGCACCCAGGGATTAGTTTACAACCCTGCTGTGTGTGTGTGATATGCTTTGCTCAGTGCATAAAATTAAGATTTATTTTATATGCCTGTGTGCACAGTATAACAGTGTGTGAGTGTTTAGAGTGAGTGACTATTAATATGAATTGGGGCAATAGAGGGGGCTATTAATATGAATTGGAGCAATAGAGGGGGCTATTAATATGAATTGGAGCAATAGAGGGGGCTATTAATATGAATTGGGGCTGTTAATATGAATTGGGGCGTTAGAGGAGCTATTAATATGAATTGGGGCTGTTAATATGAATTGGGGCTATTAATATGAATTGGGGCAACAGAGGGGGCTATTAATATGAATTTGGGGCAATAGAGGGGGCTATTAATATGAATTAGGGCAATAGAGGGGGCTATTAATAGGAATTGGGGCAATAGAGGGGGCTATTAATAGGAATTGGGGCAATAGAGGGGGCTATTAATAGGAATTGGGGCAATAGAGGGGCTATTAATATGAATTGGGGCAACGGTTTCAGTGACTCCATTTTCGACAAAATACAATGAATTCACTGTATTTTTGGCAAAATGGAATCATCCAAAGAGCGCTGAAATGCAGGGAAAAGCAAAGCACCGAAATTGCACACAATATAAAATAATAAAAAAATATGTATTTTCATTAAATGTCTAAAAATCCAAACAAAATCTTTTGCTCCGGCCCATAGAGATCTTAATGCGACCCTGCGTGTTTGCATACTTGGATTGGGCCACTCTCATGGATGAAGTCCAGGGCCAATTTTTTGTCCTAGTCCAGTCCTGCCCTGTCTGAGCCCAACACAGTTTAGCTGGCCGCACAGTGTGCTGCCTCGCGCGGCCACCATGCTCTGAAGGCTGTGACACGGCCTACAGGCAAGATCTTGCGAGAGCTCGTCACAGCCTTCAGTAGCCGGCGGCCGCATGGAGGAGCAGGAGCACGCTGGTGCAAGCGGGACCCTATCTGAATCTAAAGGTCTGAATGAGTGTGCTGCTGGCTGGATATATATACAATCCCGGGGGTCCGGTGTATATTGGGGGTCCAGTGCCTCTGTATATTGAGGGTCCAGTCCTTGTGTATATTGGGGGTCCTGTGTATATTGGGGTCCAGTGCCTGTGCATATTATTCTGGGGGTCCAGTGCCTGTGTACATAATTCTGGGGTCCAATACCTGTGCATATTATTCTTGGGGGGGTCCAGTGCTTGGGTATTTAATTCTGATGGTCCAGTGCCGGTGTATATTGGGCGTCCAGTGCCTGGGTAGATTATTCTGGGGGTACAGTGCCTGTGAACATTATTCTGGGGGTCGAGTGCCTGGGTATATTATTCTTCTTGGGATCCAGTGCCTGGGTATATTATTCTGGGGCTCCAGTAACTGTGCATATTATTCTTGGGGGTCCAGTACCTGTGAATATTATTCTGGGGGTCCCGTGCCTGTGCATATTATTCTGGGGGTCCAGTACCTGTGCATATTATTCTGGGGGTCCAGTACCTGTGCATATTATTCTGGGGGTCCCGTGCCTGTATATATTATTCTGGGGGTCCTGTGCCTTGGTATATAATTCTGGGGGTCCAGTACCTGTGCATATTATTCTGGGGGTCCAGTACCTGTGCATATTATTCTGGGGGTCCAGTGCCTGTGCATATTATTCTGGGGGTCCAGTGCCTGTGTACATAATTCTGGGGTCCAATACCTGTGCATATTATTCTTGGGGGGGTCCAGTGCTTGGGTATTTAATTCTGATGGTCCAGTGCCGGTGTATATTGGGGGTCCAGTGCCTGGGTAGATTATTCTGGGGGTACAGTGCCTGTGAACATTATTCTGGGGGTCGAGTGCCTGGGTATATTATTCTTCTTGGGATCCAGTGCCTGGGTATATTATTCTGGGGCTCCAGTAACTGTGCATATTATTCTTGGGGGTCCCGTGCCTGTGCATATTATTCTGGGGGTCCAGTACCTGTGCATATTATTCTGGGGGTCCAGTACCTGTGCATATTATTCTGGGGGTCCTGTGCCTTGGTATATAATTCTGGGGGTCCTGTGCCTTGGTATATAATTCTGGGAGTCCTGTGCCCGGATATATATAATTCTGCGGGGTCTGTGCCTGGAATATATATATATATATATATTATATATATATATATATAATACTGGGGGGTATCTGTGCCTGGGTATACAATTTTGGGGGGTCTGACCCTGGATATTTATTTAATACTGAGGGGTCCGTGCCTGGATATACAGTTGTGTTCAAAATTATTCAACCCCCAATGCTGTAAAGGGTTTTAGGGAATTTAGTGTACATTTGTAATTGTATTCAGAATGAAATCCTACAAGGACTTTTTAAAGCACATATGCAACTAAAATGACATCAATTGGTTTTGTAATACAGTAGTAAAGGTTTCTTTTGTGAATTCTTCATTGACACAATTATTCAACCCCTTAAAGACTACCACTCTGAAGAACAGAAGTTCATTCAAGTGTTTTCAATCAGGTATTGAAAACACCTGTGGATGTCACGGAGCAGCAATAAAGCATAATAAGCACCAATTAGGCAGCTTTAAAATGACTGTGATACTCAGCTCCTTCTAGACATTTACTGGTGTGGTTACAAACATGGTGAAGTCAAGAGAATGGTCCAGGAAGACAAGAGAAGAGGTGATTACTCTTCACAGGAAGGGCAATGGCTATAAGAAGATTGCAAAGATGTTAAACATACCAAGAGAGACCATAGGAAGCATCATTCGCAAATTCAAGGCAAAGGGCACTGTTGAAACGTTACCTGGTCGTGGCAGAAAGAAGATGCTGACTTCGACTGCTGTGCGCTACCTGAAGCGTAGAGTGGAGAAAAGTCCCTGTGTGACTGCTGAGGAACTGAGAAAAGATTTGTCAGATGTGGGTACTGAAGTTTCAGCTCAGACAATACGGCGCACACTGCGTAATGAAGGCCTCCATGCCAGAACTCCCAGGCGCACCCCCTTGCTGTCTCCAAAGAATAAGAAGAGTCGACTGCAGTATGCCAAAAGTCATGTGGACAAACCACAGAAGTTTTGGGATAGTGTTCTGTGGACTGATGAAACAAAATTAGAACTGTTTGGGCCCATGGATCAACGCTATGTTTGGAGGAGGAAGAACAAGGCCTATGAAGAAAAGAACACCTTGCCTACTGTGAAGCATGGCGGGGGGTCAATCATGCTTTGGGGCTGTTTTGCTTCTGCAGGTACAGGGAAGCTTCAGCGTGTGCAAGGTACCATGAATTCTCTTCAGTACCAGGAGATATTGGATGACAATGTGATGCAGTCCGTCACAAACCTGAGGCTTGGGAGACGTTGGACCTTTCAACAGGACAATGATCCCAAGCATACCTCCAAGTCCACTAGAGCATGGTTGCAGATTAAAGGCTGGAACATTTTGGAGTGGCCATCACAGTCACCTGATTTAAATCCGATTGAGAACCTCTGGTGGGACTTAAAGAAAGCAGTTGCAGTTCGCAAGCCTAAGAATGTGACTGAACTGGAGGCTTTTGCCCATGACGAATGGGCGAAGATACCCGTAGATCGCTGCAAGACACTTGTGTCAAGCTATGCTTCACGTTTAAAATCTGTTATAACTGTAAAAGGATGTTGTACTAAGTACTAAGATTGAATGTCACTTTGGGGTTGAATAAAACTGATAATGATGTGAGCACAGAAAAGACATTTGTGGTTATTTCATTATAAATGTTATGTTAGATTTGTCTGACCTACACGTGCCTCTTTGATTTAATTGTAAGCAAGATGACTGAATGATCAAAATCAATGTCAAACTGGCCAAAACACTCAATTTCAGTGGGGGTTGAATAATTTTGAACACAACACAACTGGGGGGGGATCTGTGCCTGGGTATATATATATATATATATATATATATTTATTCAATAGGCTGTGTTAGTCCAGTTGACAAAATCACGAGTATAGCAGTACATAGTGATACCTTTCACAGATCAGTAAGCTTCCAGACTTGAAGAGCATTATACTCTCGGAAGCTTGTCTTTTACATGTAACGTTAGTTGAATAAAAAAGATAACACTCCGTACTTCTATACTCGTGATATATTTCAGGTAATGGGGGTTGTAGAATTCTTGGGTGAGTTCCCTCACTTTTTTTCCCAGGACTTGACCCCTGCATGTAACGTTCAGGTGCTGTCAGGGTGGCAGGAGGCGCTGTGCGTGCTGAAGTGATGCATGTTGGCGGCGCTTTTAGGGTGGCAAGGGATGCTGTCTGACAGTCCGTACATGTTGCAGTAACAGAGGCTGGCAGCATTGACCCCTCCCTGGTGCCGCTCAGTATTAATGAGGGCCGCACAGGAAGGACAGTGTGTGCGCAGGGCTGCCTTCAGGATTTCTGGGGCCCCATGCTGAACCCCTAGTCAGGGTCATTTGTAATAGACCGGGTAACAGGGAGCAGCTAAGGGTTATTAGTTCACTGGGTTATTTTCCTTTAGCAGCTCCCTGTATCCAGCAAGATCAGAAAATGTGTGCAGGGACTGGATGGAGTGGCTGGGACAGCTACTGTAAATTGGGCTGCATTTGTGATTGTGGTGCAACTACCACAATTCATGGAGGGCTTGCAACTCAAAATCTTAAAGTCGCTAGTCAACTACTAAAGTCAACTACTGGCTGTGCACATGGCATCTATGTATGGGAAAAGAAACCATTATAAAAAATTGAGTACATTGAATTTTTACCCATATATTAAACAGAATTAATTTGGAAACTGGGATTTTCTCATTTTGGGTGTAAAGGGAATTGTACCAACCGCAAGAAACTTTCCTTTAATCAGCAAAAGTATAACACGGATGAAGATATGGTGTCCAATTAAAAGCAATTAAAGGTGAATTATTTTACTTACAACTAAAAGCACAAAGACATCTTTTAAGAGTTGTTTTTTGTCTGTTTTTCTTACAGAAAAGCAGACACTTACTGAAGGCAGCAATACAACAATAAATCACCTGGACTCAGGTTGTACTTGAGAAGTGGTTTTGTATCTACAGCTGATTGGCTGTCAGTGTGCACTGACCCATAACTTTGTAGCTGAAGCCAGCAGAATGCAGGGAGGTCAGGAGGGATCTGCTTATAGAGCAGTAAAATAACGTTGGCTGTGCCTGCCATGTGTATACCCTCCAAACATCATCTGTGCTCTGCAAATTCATGTTGTAGACCAGGACCTTTAGCTCCTGCTGTCTGGGTGCTGGATGCTCAGTAGTGATGTCAGACTGTCTGAGTCACACTGACAGCGCCCATTAGTGATTGTTGGCAGGTTCTTGGTCAGCACCTGTGGGGAGTGGAGATCGTAATCTCCTTCCACAAAGGGCATCTGGACAACCAGGGAATTGGCAGCACACCACAGGGGCCCAGACACCTGGCGACAGTTTGCTTAAATACCTCCCGGTTTTGCAGGAGCCAAGGCCCCCCCAAAGCACTGTCTCCACGTAGAACGCTCGGGGCTGGTAGCAGGGAGCAGCCGGGATTCCCCCACCGAGAGAGGACAAGAGGCTCCCGCGCACTGATGACAGCCTGGCTTTTCCAATGCCAGCCTGCCTGTCAGAGACGGGAAGTCTCCCACCGCACACATAACTGGCCAGCAAGGGCTGGAAACACTGCTTTCACAGGGCGGGTGCAATGCTTGGGGCCAATCAGAGGGGGCCGCTGGCCATTTTGGATTTTCCGACCGGCGGCCAGGCTAAAAAAAAACAAAAAAAAACACAGCCGCATCCTGAATATGCAGCATTTGCATTTCCATTTTGAGCTCTGGGCTAAGGTACTGGTGGATAGGCTGAATCCCCTCTTGCAGCATTTGATACACCCAGATACCTTTACGATAATACCAGGAGAGGCACTGATCTGGTCTGGTGGCTGTCTGAACATACTGACCCTTCTCTAGTGCTGTCTCTTGATGCTGAGAAGGCTTTCGATAGGGTGGAGTGGCCGTACCTATTTGCCACTCTAGAACATGCAGGCCTCCGACAAATTTCTTAATTCTTTATACTAATGTATTAGCCCAGGTTCGGATCCAGGGCTGCTATTCTACACTGTTTCCCATCCTGAACGGTACACGCCAGGGCTGTCCCCTCTCACCCTTGCTATTTCTCCTCTGACTGGAACCTCTCTTAGCCACACTCAGGAGTCACCCAGGTATAACAGGGATTGAAGTGGGAAAGGAAGTTTTTACTGTCTCGGCCTACGCAGACGACATCCTTCTCACACTCGCTGATCCGCTCTTCTCTCGCTTGCCTGCGGGGCATTTTGGAAAAGTTTGGCACGCTCACGGGTTTTAGAGTCAACTACACCAAATCTTGTACCATGCCTTTCCATATGTCCCGTGCTGCGGTAGGCATGGTGGGGACGGAGTATAAATTTCAAGTAAGACACACTGACATACATCTTAAATGGGAATTTTTCGAACTGGAGATCCTGGGGATTTGTTTTCCCGTAACCTAACCTCCTTGATTTCAACAGTTTAAAGTGGATTTAGAATGTTGGGGAGATAAACCCATATCGTGGTTGGGAAGAATCCACAGTGAGAAAATGAATGTTCTCCCACGCATTCTATTTTTTTTTTAGGCCCTCCCTCTTATGATCACCCGCAGAGATTTAGTGGGACTTCAACAAGCGATAGACTGTTTTGTGTGGCAACACAAGCGACATAGGGTGGCTAGGCGGTTACTTTAATCACCCAAGGATACGGGGGGGGGGGGGTTAGGTCTCCCGAACCTTTACCTCTACTACTGCGCAGCACAATTGGCCCAGATTGTCGCATGGGACTCCCCTATAGAATCTAGGAGATTGGTTGCCCTGGAGTCCGCCTTTATGTCCCCAGATCACCCTAGGTTTTACATCTGGATCCCCAAACGTTTTAGACCCCTTTTGCGCATGGTATGCCCGTCGATACTTACTTCTCTACGCTTATTTGATGCCGCCAGGTGGAAAATCACATCACGGGCGATTCCTCTCCTCTCACCCCGTGCCTGCGTAACCAAACATTTTCCCCAGCACTTCGAGAGAAGGACTTTACAGGACTGTCCGGGGCTGGGCTGAGACGCTACCGTGATTTGTTTGAAAATGGACAACTGATCACGTTTCAAATGTTGCAAGAACGGAGGAGTCTCTCCCCGTTTGACCTCTTCAGATATATGCAACTTAGGCACTTTGTTTTATCCTCGAACTTAATGACTGCCCCCTTACGACTTACGACAACTCTGATGGTAGATCTTTCGGATCCTGCCAAAAAAACTCTTCCTCATGTAGGGCATTATATCTGTTCGATATAGAGGTCTGAAATGGCTTCCCCCTTCTACTTGTATTCCCTATTAACTGACCTCTTCTATTTTGGAGGTGGCCATTTCCTCTAGTGGGGTATTCATAATAATTACGTAAGGACCTTTTTTGCTGTCCTTCATAATTAGAATAGTTAACTCTAGGAGATGAGTAAGTATCCTTTCTCCATGATAGCCGTCTTGGTCAAGTAGATGAATCCTTCTTCCATGATGATTTTCGTCCCGGTTTTTTAACCTGTTGCCATCCTGGAGTATACCCACTTTGTTGATCCCTTTTGAATAAATCTTTTTTTAAAGTGATTATCCAAAGTGACTACATTATTTTCAGGTTTTTCAATATGAAATGACTGCTTACGGATTTTTCTTTTTTCTCCTCCATAATTATGGATCTCACCTTTTTGATAATCTTCCTGATCTCTAAGGAATTTTCTTTTCTTAATAATTAGTACCTCTTTTTCCTTTTTAAGGACCAATTCCTCTAGATCTTGAGTGAGGGTAGTGAATTTATCTGGGCTGATCTGAGCAGTAATAACCTCTACCAATCTATTAATATCCCCATCCAATTCTGGAAGTTGACTTTTCCTAAATTCAATAATATATTCCATTGTTTTATTCGCAAAGCCCTACAACATACAGTTGTGTTCAAAATTATTCAACCCCCACTGAAATTGAGTGTTTTGGCCAGTTTGACATTGATTTTGATCATTCAGTCATCTTGCTTACAATTAAATCAAAGAGGCACGTGTAGGTCAGACAAATATAACATAACATTTATAATGAAATAACCACAAATGTCTTTTCTGTGCTCACATCATTATCCGTTTTATTCAACCCCCAAGTGACATTCAATCTTAGTACTTAGTACAACATCCTTTTACAGTTATAACAGATTTTAAACGTGAAGCATAGCTTGACACAAGTGTCTTGCAGCGATCTACGGGTATCTTCGCCCATTCGTCATGGGCAAAAGCCTCCAGTTCAGTCACATTCTTAGGCTTGCGCACTGCAACTGCTTTCTTTAAGTCCCACCAGAGGTTCTCAATCGGATTTAAGTCTGGTGACTGCGATGGCCACTCCAAAATGTTCCAGCCTTTAATCTGCAACCATGCTCTAGTGGACTTGGAGGTATGCTTGGGATCATTGTCCTGTTGAAAGGTCCAACGTCTCCCAAGCCTCAGGTTTGTGACGGACTGCATCACATTGTCATCCAATATCCCCTGGTACTGAAGAGAATTCATGGTACCTTGCACACGCTGAAGCTTCCCTGTACCCTGGCAAAACAGCCCCAAAGCATGATTGACCCCCCGCCATGCTTCACAGTAGGCAAGGTGTTCTTTTCTTCATAGGCCTTGTTCTTCCTCCTCCAAACATAGCGTTGATCCATGGGCCCAAACAGTTCTAATTTTGTTTCATCAGTCCACAGAACACTATCCCAAAACTTCTGTGGTTTGTCCACATGACTTTTGGAATACTGCAGTCGACTCTTCTTATTCTTTGGAGACAGCAAGGGGGTGCGCCTGGGAGTTCTGGCATGGAGGCCTTCATTACGCAGTGTGCGCCGTATTGTCTGAGCTGAAACTTCAGTACCCACATCTGACAAATCTTTTCTCAGTTCCTCAGCAGTCACATGGGGACTTTTCTCCACTCTACGCTTCAGGTAGTGCACAGCAGTCGAAGTCAGCATCTTCTTTCTGCCACGACCAGGTAGCATTTCAACAGTGCCCTTTGCCTTGAATTTGCAAATGATCCTTCCTATGGTCTCTCTTGGTATGTTTAACTTTTTTGCAATCTTTTTATAGCCATTGCCCTTCCTGTGACGAGTAATCACCTCTTCTCTTGTCTTCCTGGACCATTCTCTTGACTTCACCATGTTTGTAACCACACCAGTAAATGTCTAGAAGGAGCTGAGTATCACAGTCATTTTAAAGCTGCCTAATTGGTGCTTATTATGCTTTATTGCTGCTCCGTGACATCCACAGGTGTTTTCAATACCTGATTGAAAACACTTGAATGAACCTCTGTTCTTCAGAGTGGTAGTCTTTAAGGGGTTGAATAATTGTGTCAATGAAGAATTCACAAAAGAAACATTTACTACTGTATTACAAAACCAATTGATGTCATTTTAGTTGCATATGGTTCTTTAAAAAGTCCTTGTAGGATTTCATTCTGAATACAATTACAAATGTGCACTAAATTCCCTAAAACCCTTTACAGCATTGGGGGTTGAATAATTTTGAACACAACTGTACTTAGCCATCCATCCATAAATGGCTGGTTATTTTTATTATGTGTTGGGCTGATTTTTTCACTTAAGTATTTCTCTAGAGTGGCTATTTCTAGTTTAGTATTGACTTCCTGGGTTAGGTGTCATTTAAGAGATATAATATTTGTAACACTATCAATAATCCCTCCTTGATCTATAGGGATATCCTCTCCATTTGTGAAATGATTATTTAAACTTTCCTACTTAATGACCTCTCTATCATTTAGACATCATCAACAGCTGACTCAGGAACAAGATAGACAAAAATCAAGCAAGAAGAAACGGTAGCGCTGATAACAGAAAAACAGGAATCGCTAAAAAAAACACGCAAATGGTCCTTGTCCGTAACCATCAAAGAGTAAAATAAAATAAAAAAGAAGAGTGTAGCGATGGCAATGTCCTTCTTGAGGAGAAGATGAGAGTTTCAACGATATTTCTTGAGAATCTCCTTCGTCCAATATCCAATACCCGTCTAGCCACAATGGGTAGATGTGGGGGATGCTCAGGGGCGCATGCGCGATTTCCCTATGTGCGCCTGTGTGTACTTTCACTTCTAGAGAGTTTCGGTACATCCTGCGGGTGCGCTATCGGTTTCCCCATGGCTTGAGAGAGAGATTGGGCACCGTGACGTTGCCCATTGGGTGGTGATTAAAGAAGGCGCAAGTACGCATGTCTCTAGAATGGGCAGTGCTTGTGCGAACAGGTTTCGGTTTGGGCGCCACGTGATGTTGGCGGATCCAATCGATTCTAGTGTTTGAATGGTCATGTCATATTGATAGAGGTCTACAGAACCCAATGAGACTTCTTGCTCTTGAGTCATCATATTATATGGGGTATAACTCGAGTTGGGTTTTTGGTGGCAATATAGGAGCTTCGATGTGTTCTGTGGGAGTGCAATCTGGTATCCCTTATGTATTTGGGTGATCGGTGAGGTGCCATGATGTCCCATAGAGTACTGATATGAGATCATGGAGTTATGGGGAATTGTAAACAAACACATTCCATGTGAACTGGTTTCGATTTTAAGCACCACATGGTGCTGGTAGATCCAATCAGCTCCAGTCTTCGACTAGTCACATGACAGTAAATACAACTTAATGTGTTTTCTCTAGACCAATTAAGATTAGGTAGTCCTATTGGTTAAATGAACTGAAAGCTCCAATTCTAGTGGTAATACCGATTTCCCACCAAATTTAAATGATGGGATTGGACAATAGTAGATTGATGATAGTATTTAAATAACAAATAACTCATTCGATATCAGCAGCCAGCTGAGGAAGCCTTGAATATATATATGAACAGGCGAAACGCGTTCTGGCATATTTTATGTTTGTTTTACTTCATTTTATTAAAAGAATCTGTTTTTATCTACTATTGGAGCCTTTTTCTTGGAGTGATCTCTTTTCAGTCCGATTGTACTCTGTCATACGGTACACAAGAATTTGGAGACTGGAACATCTTGGATCCTAAAGGGCAATTGGGTGGCCGGAAAGTACCCAGACGCAATTTTCCCTAGAACCAGGAGGGTTCTACTCCGTGTGAGTGCTTTTATTTCATCCATATTTAGCTACAAGTTGATTATGGGTCGCACTATGATGTTTTATCTGTGTTTCATTTGAGGATATTGGACGAAGGAGATTCTCAAGAAATATCGTTGAAACTCTCGTCTTCTCCTCAAGAAGGACATTGCCATCGCTACACTCTATTTTATTTTACTCTTTGATGGTTACGGACAAGGACCATTTACGTGTTTTTTAGCGATTCCTGTTATCAGCGCTACCGTTTCTTCTTGCTTGATGGTTGCATTCAGCGTTACTGTCCCTGGTGCTGAAGCCTATTAAGCAGCAGGGACAGGGGAGGTGACCCACCTGCAACCTAGCAAGTTTTTTTTAATGGGGCAGTCCTTGGTGCTCCAACTTGAGTTTCAGCACCAGAGACAGTTTTTTTCTCACCGCAGCAGGGTTTTTCATTTTTTTTTTCTGTTAGCCTGCCTGTCCATCAGCCGATCTGGGTCGTTCACAGACGCTTCCAGTGGATGACCCTAAATCGGCCGATGGCGTTGTCTGTAGTCGGATGACCAAGTCGGTCGCCCAACTACGGTGCCAGTGATGGCCAGCCTCAGTTCCAGCACACGGACTCCGCAACACTGAGGTAACAGAGGCAAAAGCATCTGATGTAGGGATATGAGGGGGGAGAATAATTAAAAGGATAGTCTAAAGAATAACCCCCCACCACCACCTTTTTTGCCCGTAAATAAGCACCACAGGTATGGCTCTTTATATTAAATTGCTACATTTGTTGCAGACTTTGCAAACTCCAACCATACAATACCTTCAGCTGAAGCATTAATATGTCGCAAATCCACCAGAAAGGAAAATAAAATGCATTGAAATACAGCGACATCTGCAGAGGTAAACTGGAGACCAGGTCCACTTCTGAGTAAAACGAGAAGACAGAACAGTAGATCAGAAAGACAAAAAGTTAAATAGAAACATGTCGGCAGATAAGAACCTTTCGGCCCATCTAGTCTGCCCAATTACATGGATACTTTACATGGATTTATCTTTTGTTTAGGATAGCCTTATGCCTATCCCATGCCTGCTTAAATTCAATTACTGTTTTGGCCTCTACCACTTCAACTGGAAGGCTGTTCCATGTATCCACCACCCTCTCAGTAAAATAATGCTTCCTGATGTTACTTTTAAACCTTTGCCCCTCTAATCTGACTATGTCCTCTTGTTTTGCTACTTTGTTTCCTTTTAACCACTTCGCTGCGGTGGACGCGCTCAGCGCGTCCAACCGCATGTCACGTTCCATGCGGTGGACGCGCTCAGCGCGTCCAGCCTTTGGGGTCAGCGTTCGGCCGGGTTCCGGCCGATCGCTGGCCCCCCCGGTGCGGGCTGACATCCTCGATGTCAGCCCAGCATCCGGAACCGCCGCCGGGCTAATTAGGTGTCATCGCGGGGGCGCGATGACACCTAATTCAGGCGCCCCCCCGCATGTGCGAAGGAGGCGCCTGAAAGGGAGGGGGGGAGGTCCTTCGGACCTCTCTCCTCCCGATCGGCGGCGTTGCGGGGGTTAACCCAGGCACCATTTGGAAGGGCACAGCCTGCCCTTCCAAATGGTACCTGGCATTAACCCCTGGGGAGCCGGATCACGAATCGGCGCTGAAAAGCGCCGGTTCGTGATCCTTTCCGGAGCTGGCCGACATCTTGGATGTCGGCCAAGCCTCCGGGAACTCCCCGAGGACTGGCGTCATCGTGCATAGCACGATGACGCCAGTCCTGGAGTTAACCCCTAGCTGCCACCAATGGTGGAGATAGGGAGTTCATTGGAACTCCCTATCTCCGATCCGTGGCAGCTAGGGGTTAAAGTTTGGTATTGTTGGATCGGCCAGAGCATGGCCGTTCCAACGATACCAACACGAAAGTGAAAAAGTTTGTAAAAAAAAAAAAATTAAAAATAAAAAATATTTAAAAAAAAAAATTATAAAAAGAAATAAACAAGTTTTTTTTCTTTTTTTTGGTTTGTTAAT
This sequence comes from Leptobrachium leishanense, assembly GCA_009667805.1. Lineage (NCBI taxonomy): Eukaryota > Metazoa > Chordata > Amphibia > Anura > Megophryidae > Leptobrachium > Leptobrachium leishanense. The sequence goes on from CM019068.1 coordinate 120,358,416, forward strand.
GCAGCAATATTGTTCCCATTTCAATTATAATGTGAACAATGATGCTGCACTAACGATTTTTGTATGCGGTGCGTTTGTTAAAAATCGTGTAATTTTCCCCAAAAAAAAATGTAACGAGACCCCATCTCTAATTTTTTTAACCCTTTCGCTGCTGAAGCTTTTCCCGCCCCTATGCTGAGGTCATTTTTACCTGTTTTGCGCATCATGTTTAAACGTGTTTTGAAGGCTTATTTTAGTATATGACCCAGACATATTATATATCGTTCTTTCCGTCAGACTCGGTAGATTCATAATATGTCATTATTATATGTATACGTTATGTCATGTCTGTATATTATAACAAAAAATGCAATAAAATATGTATTTTCAATAATTTACAATGTGTAAAGTGTTTTTTTCCACATTTTAACATGCGAGCAATTGCGGTTATATTTTGTATGGGGTGCGCTTGTTAAAATAATTAGAGATGGGGTCTCGTTACATTTTTTTTTGGAAAATGACACTATTTTTAACAAACGCACCGCATACAAAAATCGTTAGTGCAGCATCATTGTTCACATTATAATTGAAATGGGAACAATATTGCTGCATTAACAAACCAAAAAAAATAAAAAAAAGTGTTTATTTTTTTTTTAAAAAATTTTTTTTTTTTTTTTTTCATTTTTTTTTTTTTTTTTACAAAATTTTTCACTTTCATGTTTGGTATCGTTGGAACGGCCATGCTCTGGCCGATCCAACCATACCAAAATTTAACCCCTAGCTGCCACGGATCGGGAGATAGGGAGTTCATTGGAACTCCCTATCTCCACAGTTGGTGGCAGTTAGGGGTTAACTCTAGGACTGGCGTCATCGTGCTACGCATGATGACGCCAGTCCTCTGGGGGAGTTCCCGGAGGCTTGGCCGACATCCAAGATGTCGGCCAGCTCCGGGAAAGGATTGCGAACCGGCGCTTTTCAGCGCCGATTCGCGATCCAGCTCCCCAGGGGTTAATGCCAGGCATCATTTGGAAGGGCAGGCTGTGCCCTTCCAAATGATGCCTGGGTTAACCCCCGCAGAGCCGCGGATCGGGAGGGAGAGAGGTCCGAAGGACCTCCCCCCCCCTCCCTTTCAGGCGTCTCCTCCGCACATGCGAGGGGGGCGCCTGAATTAGGTGTCATCGCGCCCCCGCGATGACACCTAATTCTGGCGGCTGCTGGTCCGGATGCCGGGCTGACATCCAGGATGTCAGCCCACACCGGAGGGGCCAGCGATCGGCCGGAACCCGGCCGAACGCTGACCCCAATGGGAGGACGCGCTCAGCGCGTCCTCAGCACACCAGCGGGACTGCTGAGGACGCGCTGAGCGCGTCCTCAGCAGCGAAGTGGTTAACAAGCGCACCCCATACAAAAATATAACCGCAATTACTCGCATCTTAAAATGTGAAAAAAAAACACTTTACACATTGTAAATTATTGAAAAATCATATTTTATTGCATTTTTTGTTATAATAAACAGACAGGTCATGACGTATACATATAATAATGACATATTCTGAATCTGCCGAGTCTGACGGAAAGAACGATATATAATATGTCTGGGTCATATACTAAAATAAGCCTTAAAAACACGTTTAAACATGATGAGCAAAACCAGTAAAAATGACCTCAGCACAGGGGCGGGAAAAGCCTCAGCAGTGAAAGGGTTAAATATACTCCCTCTACCTTGTGGATTCCCTTTACGTATTTAAATGTTTCTATCATATCTCCTCTGTCTCGTCTTTTTTCCAAGCTGTACATGTTAAGATCATTAAGCCTTTCCTGGTAACTTTTCTCCTTTAAGCCATACACCATTTTAGTAGCCCTTCTCTGAACTCTCTCTAAGATGTCTATATCCTTCTGGAGATACGGTCTCCAGTACTGCACACAGTACTCCAAGTGAGGTCTCACCAGTGCTCTGTACAGTGGCATGAGCACTTCCCTTTTCCTACTGCTAATACCTCTCCCTACACAACCAAGCATTCTGCTAGCATTTCCTGCTGCTCTATTACATTGACTACTTACCCTTAGATCCTCTGAAATAATAAACCCTAAATCCCTTTCCTCAGATGTTGAGGTTAGGACTGTATCAAATATTCTATATTCAGCCCTTGGGTTTTTACGTCCCAGGTGCATTATCTTGCACTTATCCACATTAAAACTCAATTGCCACAGCTCCGACCATTTTTTTAGTTTACCTAAATCATTTGTCATTTGGCTGATCCCTCCAGGAACGTCAACCCTGTTGCAAATCTTTGTGTCATCAGCAAAAAGACATACTTTTCCATTAATACCTTCTGCAATATCACTAATAAAAATATTAAAGAGAATGGGTCCAAGTACTGACCCCTGAGGTACCCCACTGTTAACAAGACCTTGCGCCGAATAAACTCCATTTACCACAACCCTCTGTTGCCTGTCACTCAGCCACTGCCTAATCCATTCAACAATATTGGAATCCAAGCTCAAAGATTGCAATTTATTGATAAGCCTTCTATGCGGAACAATATCAAAAGCCTTACTGAAATCTAAATAAGCAATGTCTACTGCACCACCTGTGTCTATTATTTTTGTTACCCAATCAAAAAAAAAATCAATAAGATTAGTTTGGCATGATCTCCCTGAGGTAAACCCATGTTGTTTCTGATCCTGTAATCTATGTGTTTTTAGATGTTCAACAATCCTTTCCTTTAACATGGTTTCCATTAATTTCCCCACTACTGACGTAAGACTAACTGGCCTATAGTTCCCGGATTCCTCCCTACTACCCTTCTTGTAAATGGGCACAACATTTGCTAATTTCCAGTCTTCTGGGACGACTCCCGTTAACGGTTTTGCTATTACATCACTGAGCTCTTTTATTAATTTAGGGTGGATCCCATCAGGCCCCATTGATTTATTTGTCTTTACTTTAGAAAGCTGCTGTAGAACCTCCTCCTCTGTAAACTCATATGTAAATGTCTCGTTAGTGACCTAACTGAGGTCCCTTTCCTTCCTTTTCTTCTGCAAAGACTGAACAAAAATATTCATTGAGGCAGTCAGCGAGACTTTTATCCTCTTCTACATACCTTCCTTCCTTTGTTTTTAATCTAACTACCGTATTTTTCGCTCCATAAGACGCACCTGACCATAAGACGCACCTAGTTTTTAGAGGAGGAAAACCGGAAAATAAATATTCTGAATGAAATAGTGTAATAATGGATATTGCCCCAGCTCGTGGATATGCCTTAGCTCACACGTGGATATGCCTTAGCTCACACGTGGATATGCCTTAGCTCACACATGGATTTGCCCCAGCTCACACATGGATTTGCCCCAGCTCACACATGGATTTGCCCCATCAGCACATGGATTTGCCCCAGCTCACACATGGATTTGCCCCAGCTCACACATGGATTTGCCCCAGCTCACACATGGATTTGCCCCAGCTCACACATGGATTTGCCCCAGCTCACACATGGATTTGCCCCAGCTCACACATGGATTTGCCCCAGCTCACACATGGATTTGCCCCAGCTCACACATGGATTTGCCCCATCAGCTCACACATGGATTTGCCCCATCAGCTCACACATGGATTTGCCCCAGCCAGCTCACACATGGATTTGCCCCATCAGCTCACACATGGATTTGCCCCAGCCAGCTCACACATGGATTTGCCCCAGCCAGCTCACACATGGATTTGCCCCAGCCAGCTCTCATGGATTTGCCCCAGCCAGCTCTCACATGGATTTGCCCCAGCCAGCTCTCACATGGATTTGCCCCATCAGCTCACACATGGATTTGCCCCATCAGCTCACACATGGATTTGCCCCAGCCAGCTCACACATGGATTTGCCCCAGCCAGCTCTCACATGGATTTGCCCCAGCCAGCTCTCACATGGATTTGCCCCAGCAGCTCACACATGGATTTGCCCCATCAGCTCACACATGGATTTGCCCCAGCCAGCTCACATGGATTTGCCCCATCAGCTCACACATGGATTTGCCCCATCAGCTCACACATGGATTTGCCCCATCAGCTCACACATGGATTTGCCCCATCAGCTCACACATGGATTTGCCCCAGCCAGCTCTCACATGGATTTGCCCCAGCCAGCTCTCACATGGATTTGCCCCAGCCAGCTCTCACATGGATTTGCCCCAGCCAGCTCACACATTGATAATCCCCAGCTCACATATGGATATGGCCCAGCAGCTCGTGGATGTGCCTCCGCTCACCTGCCGCCGCCGCCGCCGCGTTTGTCTCCCTCTGAGCATGCGTCCGGCGGCAGGAAGCTTGGGCACTCGCCTGGGGGAGCCACGTGACCGCGATCTCGGGAGATCGCGGTCACGTGGCTCCCCCAGGCGAGTGCCAAGCTTCCTGCCGCCAGACGCATGCTCAGAGGGAGACGAACGCGGCGGCGGCAGGTGAGCGGAGGCACATCCACGAGCTGCTGGGCCATATTCGCTCCATAAGACGCACCCACTTTTCCCCCCACTTTTTGGGGGAAAAAAGTGCGTCTTATGGAGCGAAAAATACGGTAATCCTTGTTTTACTTTTCTCTTCTCGTTTATGTATCTAAAAAATGTTTTGTCCCCTTTTTTACTGACTGAGCTATTTTCTCTTCTGCGTGTGCTTTGGAAGCTCTTATAAATTGCTTTGCCTCTTTCTGCCTAATCTTATAGGTTTGCCTATCTTCTTCACTCTGAGTTTTTTTATAATTATTGAATGCTATCTTTTTGTTCTTCACTATTTTGGCCACTTCTGCAGAGTACCACAGTGGTTTCTTTCCTTTTTTGTTTTTGCTAACAAGCCGAATGCAATTGCCTGTGGCCTTCAATACTGCTTCCTTTAAATAATCCCATTTCTCCTGGACTCCCTTTAAACTCCTCCAGTCTGATAATGACTCCTTCACACAAAATCTCATTTTAGAAAAATCTGTTTTTTTAAAGTCTAAAACTTTTCTTTTTGTGTGGTGCGGCTCCATCCCTGTTCTTATATTAAACCATACTGACTGGTGATCACTAGATCCCAAATTTTCACCTACAACAACTTCTGATATCAAACCTCCATTTGGGAGTATTAAATCCAATATGGCCTCTTTACGGGTCGGCTCCTCAACTACTTGTGTTAGAAATAATCCCAGTAGGGAGTTTAGAATATTTGTACTCCTGGTGCACCCAGCTGTTTTGATTTTCCAGTTCACATCAGGAAGATTAAAGTCCCCCGTGATAATAACTTCCCCCTTCATTGCCATTTTGGCTATTTCCTCAAACAGCAGATTATCTAGCTCTTCTACTTGTCCAGGGGGTCTATAGATCACACACCTACACGAGCTACTGTATGATTGCCAAATGTTAGCGTAACCCAAACTGACTCTATGTTCACCTCGCTCACTTTAATTTGGTTCGTTTTTATGTTGTTTTTCACATACAGGGCCACTCTTCCTCCTTTCCTACCTTCTCTATCTTTTCTATATAAAGAGTACCCCGGTATTGTTATGTCCCAGTTATTTTTCTCACTGAACCATGTCTCCGAAAACCGCCACTAAATCTACTTTTTCAGCTGCCATCATTGCCTCCAGTTCATTGATTTTATTGACTAAACTTTGTCTAAAAACATTAGACAGAAGGTAAAGCAATGGAAGAAAGTGCCTGAATAAACAGATTTATTTTGTAGATTCAGGAGGACTTTGGGTTTAGACTAAAGCAGGGATGTCAAACTCCAGATGTTGATGGCCTACAATTACCAGGGATGGCCAGGGAACCATGGGAGTTGTAGTTCAGAAACATTTGAGGTGGGGGCAGAGATTGGCCGCCCTGGACTAAAGGCTATTTAGAGGTTGTGGGCACTGAAAGGGTTAAAAAGAAACCTGCCTCGCTTCACAAAATATTTTGTAGCAAAAAATATCTGTTTACTTTTTGCTTTAGGTCCAAAAGGTAGATAAGAATATTTACCTGTTCCCGGGACTATTGAAAGAAGACTAGTCCCAAGGTTGGAACGTTATTTCTTCCATTGTCATGCAGTTTAAACCAAATATATTTTATCATATGCGTTAAATGTTCTTTTTGAGAATTGTTTGTCAAGCTTGAAACAGAGTATTCAGCATTTCTAAAATACGCAATGTAGACGGTTTTTGATTGGTCCACATAACCAGGAATATAACCAGGAGTAAACAAACTGCTCTTTAGAAGGGCTGTGAAGTAACCGCAAGTTGAGTCTGTGTGTCTTTCATACAAGCAGCTTGTGTGACTCCAACCCTTCCCAGGATCCTGTGGGCGCGATAGAGCTCAGATAGAGAGGAGAAGTCTGCAGCAGTTGAAATGGTCACCCAGGTGAAGAAATATTGGTCTATCAGGCACCTGCCTTTAGGTCATTACTGCAACATGTAATAACCAAAGGTTATATTGCAGGCTCGCCTAAGAGAATAATGGATCTATTCAACCACTTATCTGCACAGTGGTAAAAAAGAAATGAAAGGGTAATGGGAAAATGGCAATTCGTGCGCACGCAACAGTGTGTGTGACCGGCCCAAGCGAAGCATCACAATGTTGCGATGGACGCCTAAAAATTAACCTTTTTTCCTCAACATGCTACCAGTTAATGTTATAAGCTCTATTAGCATTCTTTTTAGAGATTATGACAGAAATAACTCCCACCACAATCCTAAATGTATCTGCTTAACAGGGGGAAGTAAGAAAGAAACTAAACAGCATTTTGTTGGTGGAGTTATAATATCTGTTCTACAGCCACTTTTTGACAACAACATTTTTTAAAAAAAACCTTTTGAAACGCTGAGACAGAAGTCATGTTTTCCTCTGTAACAGCAATGACGTTTCTGAAATTCATGTCCCATGATGCTCTGCCAGCCTTATGCGTGTCTAAGCACCATGGGATGTGTAGTTCCAAAACATTTAGGTGCCAAGGTTCACCATTACAGCTCTATAATCATAAATAAGCTGAAGTTATTATAGTGCCTAGAGCGTCCCTTTAATTTGAAGCGGAGAGAGTGAAAGATAAAGGGGGAGATCAGCATCCACCCTACACACATACCATGCATTAGCAAGCGGAACGTTCATGGCATGACGTTCACTTGTCTTGCAGGGTTATTCAAAGAGATTTGAAAAGTCACCGCACGTTCGGTGACTTTTCGTTCTCTTCAATTCGGTTCCTTTTGCCGATCCCATTTCGGTGACCCTGCGGTGTATTCAGCAAACACCACAGGGTCCCCGAATTGCAGGGAAAAGCTGCCGCAAACCCGACGAAAACGAACCGCAAAACCCAGCGAATGCACGCCGAAAACCCTCAAAAACATCTGGATTAACCTACCGAAAACCACGGAAAAACCCGAGCAGGAGCCGATCACCCGCAGCGAAGCCGCTGGAAAAAGCCGAGACCGCAGCCAGAGTGAAGTGAATAAATTAGAAAAACAGTTTGCATGAATGTTTGAAAAGTGAAACACTGTTTGCAAAGAAACTACTGAGCGAAAATGTCTGAAATTTACATATGGAGGTCCAGGGAATGATAATAAAGAGGGATGTTACAGAAAAAATAAGTAAACTTAAAAAAAATAAAAAATTAAAAACAAGATTCAGAAAAATGCTTAAAATATCCTAAAAAAATCTGTAAGTAAAGAGACTCTTTACTGCATAATTTTGTAATGAACGGTTTATTAGATATTGAATTAAAAAAACGGGAATATTTTTAACATTGAAGCCTATGGGATTCTCCTGAATAAATTTGCCGAATTAAACCACCGAATGGCAGGGCATTAGGGGAACCTTTCACTGCTGGTTTGTGTTCTCTGAATAGCCGAAGCAGTGCTTTTTCATGGGGTTTTCACTGCCCTCGAACAGGCACCGTATGTGCAGGCAATTCGCCAGGATTTGGCATATTGCCTGCTCTCTGGATAGCCGAATGGTCAAGAAAGGTAACAGAACGCTGATTTTCAGCGTTCGGTTACCTTTCTCAAGCAATTCGGATCTGTTTGAATAACCCTGAATGTTGCTCATCTCCCTATAGTTCATTAGGCCCTAGCAGGATGAATTACAATTCAGTGAGTGTCGCTAGAGGTGAGGCTTGGAACTACATCTCCCATGATCCTCAGCCACTCATTAGCTTTGCCTTGTGGAAAATGTACTAAAATATCTAGGAGGGCCAAAGTTGTGGAGCCCTGCTTTATGTTAGAGATGACATAACAGTCTACCCGAGCTCGTTAGTGACTGTACACAAATGCATTCTGAAAGCTTTTCTGAAAAATCACCAACAGGACTGGCCAAGCTCTGTGATGATGGGAGATCTGTTTGTCGTCTGGTCCAGTGATCACATAAAAAAAACTAACGCGAGTGAGAATAAAGAACAACAGACACAAGTTTCTGTCTTGAAGATTTCTCTATTTCTGGGGGTCTGCAAGCATGCAACCCAGTTTTGTTACAGTGGGAGGGTCGTAGAATCATGGATTACAAACCAATAAACACTTTAAACGTCAGACAATTTCAAAGAAAAGTTTCAGCCCACACATATTTGTCAAAACTAATACATTCTGACAGGAAAATAGGAATGGTCTTTTTCTATATCTGAACCATTACATAGATTTTGCGGGCATTTCTACTTTGCCTGGAAACACAGGATGTCGGTTTTTAATCAACATCCTTTGGCTAGCTTCGAGAGGAAATGTGTACTTAGAAAATATGTGCATGTAGTATTGAAACAAAGGGGGAAGGACCAATATATATATTTGAATACAGGAATACCAGGAGATATATATATATTCATACAAGAAATTAAAAATATCTATCAATTCTCTTCTTTGATCACATATCACCTGTGATCACTAATTAAGAATAAAACTAAACTGTTACAGTTGGGGTGACAGTTTCATCATGTAATACCTATAAGTCATTCGGAATGCTCAAAAGGGAAGAAGGAGAGGTTAGTAACTACTCATAAGAGGGGAACGATGGAAAGGAATCCAGGTAGGTGGGGGTGGAAGTGCAGGATAGGCTGGCATCATAGGTGATTTAGAAACGCAACATTTCTCAAGGCACAGCATCAACAATTTGTAAAAAATGGTAATAACAATAACAATCATAGCGAGATACATTAAACCATGTAAAATAGTTGAACCTAGGCTACCAAAAACAGAACTAAGGCCAAAAGTCCAATCAAATCCATCTAATGGACTTGATACTTTCCTGAGTTGGGACTGAATTTCCTCAATATCATGTATATCCTGAGAAACGTCACCTGAAATGTCAATGTGAAAACAACAATGGGTCAAATTAAGACCGCATACACCACCATCCTTCATTAACAAATAATGAAGGGCCATACGATTCTGGATTACTGCATCTCTGATATGACATTGCTCAGCAGAAAGAACTGCTAGAGCATGTGTAGTGTGATTAAACATGTCATCAACTAAGTCTACAAAAAGGTTCATTTTAGAATACAAACGAGCAATACCATATGCGGGTAGCATGATCCCGCCAAATCGCTCTGCCTCAGAGGTTTTGACAGATATAGAGGAACGACGAGAGCGATGTACAGTGTTATGGACATACCATAAGAAACATAAGGATGAATGGTATAGGATGGACCAATAAGACCCAAAACACATTCACCAATATAGGTTCTAGGTATTACCAGATATGTGTAACGTTGGGGGCTTCCAGCCTTTCCGGTGTGCTTGAAGGCAGCATGACTGATGCTGCTCGCTCACCAACACCCGGTTTAAATTGAAACAGGCAGGGAGGTGGCTGCATGAGGTGCGGCTTGAGAGGGGGGCACAGTCTGGTGAAGGTCTTTTAAAAACCAACAGTTCCTTCTAAGCAGTGCCAGATCGTGGTTATCCATACCTGAGCTCCTTGTACCTGAATTCTCTCGTGATTTAAACCTGTTATTGACCTCTGCTTGTTTTCTGACTATTCTGCCTTCCGTTGCCCTAGACTATTTTCTTGTACTACGCTTCTGCACTGATATCGACCCAGCTATTCCATTTGACTATTCTATACTCTGTATTCCTGATTCTGACTCGTCTGACTACCCCCGTGTTGCTGACCTGGTTTTGTATTACGACATTGTCTTTGATTAACCCTTTCTGTCTAGCTAGTATACCTGGCCAATTCTAAGGACCAGACAGTTAGGGATTCTTCTACGGCTACCCTGTTGGTAGCTTTTGGGCTCTGTGGAGTGTTGGGCTTTAAGGACTGCGTGGTGGGATCCGGGAACCGTGACAATATGCCCATTTACCACATAACCAATAAAAAAAAGGGGGGTTAAGAGGCAAGGTAGCATAAGCATTATTAGAATATGTTGCAACCATTATAATACTAGATTATGTGCCATCTTCCACATGCAAAGTCCAATCTTGTGGACTGTTGGAATTACGCATGTTAAATTTTCCAAAAGATGCTACATTCCACACGGTATTTTTATACAAAATAAGGGTAGCATTAATACACCCAAACATGAAATCAGCATAGTTGGCGTTGCCAACACTTACAGGGAAGGTTTTATCCATCCATTGCCATAAACTTACACATATATTGGGTATACCTGGGTTAGAACAAAGGGGGAAGGACACTAACTTGAAGTGCCAAGGGGTGCTAAACTGAGGAGAAGAAGAACTATTACTGTAAATAAAGGAGACACGAAAAGGTGACTTGTGTATTCATCTCGGAATTATTGGGGACATACATATGATCTATTATACAAGAAAGGAAACAGTGAAGCGCCTTCAGAAAAAAGGATTAAACGTACTCGCTACACATTGAACATGGAGGTTCTCCTAAAAACCTGAAAACAAGTATTATAGATAGTCAATGGAGCGCCAGCGAACTGGATGTACGATTAGTCATTATACATGTCCAATCAACGTCTTCTAGTCCATTCAGAAGAAACCCCTACTCCAGATGAGAGAAATTTCTGCAGAAGAGAGAAAGTATAATCGCGCAGTATATCGATCCACCATCAGCGGAAAATGCAACAGTTGTAGTCCTACTCACATTCTATTGAGCCCAACCTTGGCTCTAGGATGGATAGCAATTATGGGTCTTCAAAAAGATGTCCAGGTGCCCATAAACCCGCAACGGAGTTCTTCAAATACTTTCCCCTGCAGTGGATCAGAAGAAATACCAACGCACTATCTGGTGCAATATCGTTTAAATATAATGGTGAAGTTGGTACTTATATATGGTCACACTCACATGTTAATGAGCCGCATTGGCTCCAAGATGTCACATAGGAATATTAAGGTAGTTCCAAAACCTCTTCTTAATCACGTTACAGGAAGCAGTAGTTTAAAATAAAATAAATTTATTAATACATAAAATATATTACCAGAACGCGTTTCGCTCCTCAGAGCTTCTTCAGCTGGTATCACTGGTCTTATGTCTGCTGCTTCCTTATATATTGTTTCAAATATCTCATTTGGTCATTCACAGTTCACATCAGGTAAAAATCATTAGGACAATTAAAAACAATTAAAAACAATTGGAAACAATAGGAAACAATTTGAATCACATGTGGCCACTTTGTAACTAAACTAGTGGGCGCCTGTGTGTTGACGCTGTCTCTCAATGTGGGACGCATAGTCATTAACCCTAATTGTATAGGGGATTTCATTTTCCACCGTATATTATGAAAACTGGGCGGATCACCGCAACTGCGCATGCGCAGGACTCAGCGTATCAAAACGTGCGTGTCATTCACACACAACTCCTATTGTGTGTCCTGCACATAGCGTCTGCGCATATGGGTCAAATACTAGCACCCCGCATCGGCTCATATATCGCCCTAATATTCTTAGATACTGTTCAGGAGGGGTAGATCTATAGATTAATGAAAACCATATAAAGCGAAAGCTACATAGTAAATGTAGCCATCTGTGTATGAATATAAATTATATTATTATCTTTGAATACAAAATATATAACTTTTAGAAAATTAAAATGACATATTGGCTTTAAAAAGTGATGTACAACGTGAAGCATTAGTAGACTTACTAACCACCTCATTAGATCTATTATAGTATTGATGCCTAAATGGCATAGAGATCAATACTTTTATTATACTTTTTATTTTTTATTTATTTATTTATTTTTGGCGTTAACACCGCAATTACGTCTGCGTGAAGCCCAGCATTCATATCGGGCAAATGCTTGTGCGCAGTTCTTACTGCGCATCCTGCACCTAATATGCATATGGATCTGAAAAGGGCATCCTGCATCGGCTCGTGCAACGCCCCAGTATAGGGTGGTGAATTAAAACACTGTAATAGAAGTCCGTTTATAATCGTGAAGCTCCTAAAATCTATTTTATAGTGAAGTTGTGTACTCAGTGGAATCATCATATATATGTATAGCCTATTCGGCAAAATGACTTATTAATAAAGTGCTATGTGACGCATATAACTGTTTTTTTGTTCATATTAAAGTGCTAAATAACAAAGTGCATGAGGGTATAGTAAAGTGCTATTTATATTGAATCATAAACCATATTAAAGGTGACTCATTGTGATATAGTGCGGTACTACACTAATTGAACTTAGATAAAGCCTTATAATTACATTATAATGATGAGAATTATCTTATCTATAATGGCAGTGTGGACTGAGTTATTAATGTCTAAATGGCATAAATATTAATATTTTATATTATATTTTTATTTTTTATTTTTTAATTCTTATTGCATTGACACCCCGCAATTGCGCCTGCGCAGAACCCCTATATTTATATCAGACACAATAATAGTGGGCAGTACCTACTGCGCATCCTGCGCTCAACACTTGCTGCATATATGGATCTAAAACAGGGCACCTTGCATGGGCCAATACAATCCCTCAATATTGGGTGATAAATTGAATCATTGTAAATAGAATCATTGTGAATATAATCAGACTATGTAAAGTGACATGATATTGAATGTGCAAATATGCAGTAACAAACGCATAACAATGTTATATAACCATAAAAGTGCTATTTATAATAGATCATAGACCACATTCTAGGTGGTGAATTAGAGTAAAGTGCAATAATGCACTGAATAGGTTACAATATGGAGCCACATATTAAAGGGTAATAAAGTGATTTATCCTTTATTTCTTCTGATCCACTGCAGGGGAAAGTATAGAAGAACTCCGTTGCGGGTTTATGGGCACCTGAACATCTTTTTGAAGACCCATAATTGCTATCCATCCTAGAGCCAAGGTTGGGCTCAATAGAATGTGAGTAGGACTACAACTGTTGCATTTTCCGCTGATGGTGGATCGATATACTGCGCGATTATACTTTCTCTCTTCTGCAGAAATTTCTCTCATCTGGAGTAGGGGTTTCTTCTGAATGGACTAGAAGACGTTGATTGGACATGTATAATGACTAATCGTACATCCAGTTCGCTGGCGCTCCATTGACTATCTATAATATGATCTATTATGACCTGGCAAGGAGGTTCCTTTCGGTTAGGTTCTGGGAAAGGCACTTTACCAGTAGTATTAAATCTCATTCGTATTACTGCAGTACCGCAAGGTTTCTGTAGAAGGGGAGCACAGATAAAAGTGGCACCTGTATGGTTAGTAGTTTTAGAAAAAGTAGGCAGGGAAAACAGATTATCATCAAAAAGACTGCTAAGACTTAAAGCAACTCCCTCATATGGTATGCCATATTTAGAACTAGTCGGTTTGGCCATACATATCCAGCAGGACTTGTTGAAACCTGAAAGTTCATATATAGTCTGAGCAGCGTGTGCATAGTTATTAGGTCGATGCAAGTCTCTACTATTACCAGAAAGTCAATTATTACCAGAATGTATTTCAGGTTACCTTTTGCAGTGGGCATGTGTGTGAAATCAATCTGAAGTTCCTGGAATGGGCCATTAGGGTGCGGTAGGTGTTCGGTTTTAACTTTTGGGCCCTGCGTATTATTTCTGGCGCATACAAGGCTACGAGAAAGTTGGGAATTAATCATAGCCTTAAGATTACAAACAGAAAAATGTTTAGCCATTTCGCTGTATGCGAGTTTGGAAGATCTGTGACCAGGACCATGAAAAGAAAAAATAAAGAGGGGGGCTGCTGCAGCTGGTAGGCCCACTCTTCCTCCTTGCTCATAAATTCTAACATCAGGTGGAATTTCTTGATGATTCACAAGACCTTCTGAGGCCCAATGAAAAACATCAGCTTCAGTAGCACCTGCCTGGAGTTCTTTGAGCATCCATTTCTGGGGTAGCAGAAAGGGAGAAAAGTAGCAGGTGACAATTGGAGGGTGAGGGACAAGGGAAATGGTAGGGGATGAAAGAGCAGCAGCTTTAGACGTAGCATCAGCAAAGTGATTGCCACGAGAAACAAAAGAGTCAACAGGGTCATGAGCTTTGCATTTGACAACAGCAAGACGAGAAGGCAATAGAATAGCAGACAGGAGATCAGAAATCAGATCAGAATGAGAAATAGGACGACCATCAGCAGTAGTAAAACCACGGCGGTGCCAGAGAGCACCAAAATCATGCACAACACCAAATGCATACCGAGAGTCAGTATAAATTTAAAAAGAGTTTACATGCAGTGGTTAAAGCAAACAGTTCCGCAGCTTGAGCAGAATTTGAAGGAATAGAAGCAGATTCATGCACAATGTCAGGCAATTCAACCACAGCATAACCAGTCAAATACTGGGAATCAGAGGGACGAGAACAGGAGCCATCAACAAAGATATGACGAACATCAGGACCTTCTAGAGGAGTGTCAGAAAGAACAGATCGAGGAGAGGTTGTTAATTGAATAAAAGGAAGACAGTCATGTAATTCGCGAGGCTCCTCATGGCCTTCGCGTAGGCCCAGAAGGGTGCTAAGGACAACAGAGGGACCAGAAGTGACAAGAGTATTTGACAGACAAATTGGAGGTGGAAGTAAGTATAGTTTCATAGCCGAAGAAATGTTGGGCGGAAATGTGGTGTGGAGAGGTTACGAAGTACATGCAAGGCATTTTGTTGGGTATGGAGAATAGTGTCAGTACCTAGGGTTAAGGAATGAACCGTTTCCACAGCCATGGCACAGGCAGCCAAGGAGCAGAGACAATTGGGCATTCCCTGGACAACAGGGGGCAGGACTTTTCACAAAAATGCAGTTGGACGCAGCGCCCCCCCCCCCCCCGTGGACCTGTGCAAGAACAGCTGCCATTATGCGGCCATCCTCCCTACAGTAAAGGTGGAAAGGCAGTTTATAGTTCAGTAGCCCCAGTGATGGTGCAATGGCCAACAGTTCCTTTACCATATCAAAAGCAGACCCCATGTCTGGAGACCAAACAATTTGGTCAGGAGCTGTGCGAGCAACAGATGCACGAAGAACAGAGTCAGAATAGGAACAGTCTGGTATCCAGTGGCGGCAAAAGTTCACCATCCCTAGAAAAGACAACGTGTCTGTTTTGGAGGCAAGACGCTTGAGCTGGAGCAGGCTCTGAATGCGAGACGGTGAGAGGACGAGAGATCCCTGAGTGAGAATGAAACCTAAATATTTCGACAGATGTGGAGCAAAATTGCATCTTTTTCCTGGACACCTTGTGGCCTTCTGAGTGTAGGTGGTTGAGGAGAGCAACATAGTCGGCGTGACATGCAGCTTGGCTGGGGCTACAAAAGGAGGAGGTCATACACATACTGTAGTAAGGTGGAGCCTTCCGGCAGACTGTAATTCAACAGAGTCTCGCGGAGAGCTTGAGAAAAAACAGCAGGGCTATCGATAAATCCCTGAGGAAGGACAGACAAAGAATATTGGGAGCCTTTAAAAGTAAAAGCCAAAAGGGGCTGTGTATCTGGATGTACTGGGACAGAAAAAAAAAATGAATTTTTTAGGTCCATGACTGTAAAATGTGTAGAGTCTGGGGGTATGGAGGTGTCATGGTTCACGCCGTCGCAAGAAGGCCAAAGGTGGTACTGCACCCTCCTGACTGGACCTATACAGCATCTTTCTTGCTACGCCACCTTGTACTTTCCCTCAGGCTGTGTTAACTTCAGGTGCTACCAATAATAGGCCGGTCATTCCCTTTATAAGGGTCGAGCACCCATGATCCAGTGATGCATGGTCCCATTTGTTTCCTGGTAGCCTTTCTCCTAGACCTGCTCCCATCCTCTGCTGTTATTGATTCCCCGTGTACTGACTTCTTGCATATGGACTTTAACTACGTTTGCCAGCCGCCTGCCACGACCTATTGCATGGACTATATGACTACATATACTGCCTGCTGCTGCCAAGCATCCCGTGCCTGCTGCTGCCAAGCATCCGTGCCCGCTGCTGCCAAGCATCCCGTGCTCTCTGCTTCCAAACCTCCAATGCCCTCTGTTTCCTGTCTCATATTGTATGTAAGTCTCCTGCGGTGTTTTCCCCTCAGTGTCTGCATCCTCGCTGCATTGCCTCCCCAGACATCTCCATTCCTGCCCGGTCCATATTGCTGTACACTTACAATAAACCCCCTTTTTACTTCATTTACGTGGCTCAGCATCTTTATCACCGCATATCGGGCTCATACCCTATTCCCCTCTGCCAGGACCGTGACAGGAGGTGAGAAGAGTTGGGAGGTCAGGTACAATTGGAGAAATAGGAATTATGGTTTCATTGAGAGGTCGGAAATCCTGGGTAAAGCGATATCCATCTCCTTTAGGCACAGGATTTACGGGAGTGTTGTAGGAACTTACAATGGGACGAAGAATGCCAGTAGCAAGGAAGCGGTGAATGAATTCACGTATTCCTTCAATTTTAGCAGGTGACAGATTATACTGCTTGTGATAGACAGGAGAAACCGATGCTTTTAGGTTAGCAGAGTAAGGAGTGCAAAAGATAGAACCAACATCATAGTCATCAGTGGCCCATACATCAAAGGGAACAGACAATTCAAGATCAGCAGGCATGGAAAGCAAAACAGAAGGAGGGGGAGAGGAAGAAGGAGGGGGAGAGGACAGTGCTAGGAGCAGTTTCAAGCTCAAAAAAAATGGCATGCAGGATATAGACACAGCAAGCAAAAAAAGAAAATCTCTACCTAACAAATTAACAGGACAGGTAGGGAGAACATGAAAAGAATGGAACACCGAGGCAGGGGAAGAAACTGAAGAAATAGCAATAGGTGGGGTGACAAAGGTTTCGGTTAGTGCCTCTGGGCCACATCATTCATTTGACTGATTTTTCAAGTCAATGTTATGACGAGGTGGATTAAAGGAATTGTTAGGGGAGGTATCAGCATTGCTTGTCTGAGGACGGGGGTTCATAGCAGTATTGCCAATGTTCATGGGATTATGAGGGCATTCGTTACGCCAGTGAGTTGGATCACCACAAATGAAACAAGTACCTGGGGTACGTGTGGGGTGTTGAGGATAATAAGTCTGTTTAGGGCGATGGCCAGTATTACCTGGGGGATCTCTATGACCTGAAGGACTGTTAATGGCAGCTAGCATATATTTAGAATGCTGCAGGTCAAAGCAACCAGCAGAATCTTTAACAAGGAGCCTATTATTAAGATCAAAAGGAATAACAGTTGGCCAGTTATCAATAACTGGTTTAGCAATTCTCTGGGTATCTCCTCTGAGATTACCAATTAGAGTCTGGGTGTAGAGGAGACCCATATCTCCATCTATTGTCATACCGGCATCCTCCTTCCAGTTCTTATGGAACCGGTGGACGAATTCGGTGACAGATTCTTTGGCATTTTGTTTGCATGCTATGGCTGCAACCATGGAACGACAAGCTCCATAATTACGAGACCATTCAATACAAACTTCTGTCCACATATCATCAATCTGGACCGACGTTTGTAAGGGCAAATTTTGGGGTGTAATAGGGGCACCCATTAGAGGAGCATGGGGGGGTTGGAGTGAGAGCACACGAGTCCAATCAAAACCAGTGTCATCAGCATATCCCATGACACCGTTAATGATCAACTTGTAATCTGAGTTAATTGCATCCCTCGTGTCGCCCGTTTAAGATACTTGGACTAGGGGAACCCTTAATTATGGAATTTAAGGTTCCTACATCAGGGGGCATAATAATGACATTATTACCTGCAATTAAATAGGGCATCTGAAATCTAGCAGGGGGTTTAATAGTTTTACCAGCTTGGGTTCTAGTAAGTACGCTCTGAAGTTGGTGGTCAAATTGGCCAATAAAAGATTGCATTTGGGGAGAGTATCCTGCATGGGTGGGGTTGGTAGTGGATAAACATGAGAATGTACTGAATTAAGGCTAGGGTCAGACTAACGCATTTTTCACGTTGTCCGTGAAAATGTGCGTTCGAAGAATGGACGTATTTTTTCACGGAATACGCAATAGCGGTCATACGATGCGCAGTTTCATCCGTGATTTTGTACGGATCATCAATAAAACACTTCCTGCATCTGGACGTTATGTTGGCCGGACATTAGCAGCGTCTGATGTCTCCAATTCACGCACACACGCCGCTAGCGGACGCAGCGCACTCTGTACGTCAGTACTAGTGGTTTTACGTTCTCGAAAAAATGCGTTCATTTTCCACTTGCGTTGTGCAGCCGGACTTTTGTGCGACCGTACTTCGTATATTGGCCGTCATTGCCCGGCATCTGCTGCTAGCACGGCCGTGATTAAGTGCGCCAGAACGCGCGTTCGCACTGCCTCAGTCTGACCCTAGCCTTAGACATAGAGGTTTTATTTTGCAAATTATATGTGCTGGATTCAAGGGTTTCCTCTTGTTCAATGTGTCAGACTCTGTATCATGTGGGAGACCCACCATGGCACCTAAAGCGCCTAGGTTCTGTGTTAGGGCTTCGGGGGAAGGAAGGTAGTTGTAACCACAGCTGCCAAAGTCTTAGGGTCAAGACTGGGATAAAGGGAAGAAGGTTTGGGAGTAGGTTGTGAAAGGGCAGGAGGAGGGGAATTATAAGGTGGGGGGACTATCTATGGACCAAGATACATCTTTAGGAGTTTGGGAAATGGGGTTGTATGATGTGGACAGGTGAATCCACACTTTACCACATTCTTTCATATTCCAATTTGGGTCAGGTTGAAAATATGGGAAGGCTTTTTGGTCCCCAAGGCATAAGCCTGTTATTGACATATGATAGGAAGAGAAGCTTCCTGAATTTGGAAATGGGTCAAAAGAATGCATGGCTGTAGTTCAACCAGCAAGACAATCTACAAATGGCGTGGTGAAATAGCTGCCAGCAACACGTTGCACAAAATCGGTGGGTGTTTCAGCAGGGCCATTTTGGGGCATTAACTTCTTATTGAAGTTCTCATCTAGTTTGCCCGTTGTTTTTGGGTCTACATGGGAGGATTTTTGGGCACCCATATAGCAAAAAAAAAAAAAAAAAAAACACGGTGGAGAAGGGCAAGCGCAATTAAAAGGGTAAAGCGGAAGGGTTTGCAAAAATGCACAGTTTCTTTTATTCTCACTGGGCCAAATGCAAAACAAGAATCTCCATTCTATTTAAAAATCTGTTTAACTACACTAGCAGGGAAAAACACGCACAAATAGGAAATAAGTGGCTAGGTAAATAGAGACCCACTTTCCATGGGCAGGACAATATCTTAACTTAAAGACATTACAGGGTAATTCAAAGAGATCCGAATTGCTGGAGAAAGGTAACCGAACGCTGATTTTCAGTGTTCGGTTACCTTTCCTGGCCATTCGGCTATCCAGAGAGCAGGCAATACGCCAAATCCTGGCGAATTGCCTGCACATACGGTGCCTGTTCGAGGGCAGTGAAATCCCCATAAAAAAGAACTGCTCCGGCTATTCAGAGAGCACAAACCAGCAGTGAAATGTTCCCGAAATGCCCTGCCATTCGGTGGTTTCATGCGGCAGATTTATTCAGGCGAATCCCATAGGCTTCAATGTTAAAAATATTCCAGTTTTAATTCAGTATCTAATAAACCGTTAATTATAAAATTCTGCAGTAAAGAGTCTCTTTATTTATAGATTTTTTCGGATATTTTAAATCATTTTTCTTGAATTTAAAAAAAAAAAAAAAAAACGGACCTTTTTTTTTAAAAGTTTACTTATTTTTTCTGTTAACAGCTCTTTTTATTATTCTTTCCTTGGACCTTATATGTAAATTTCAGACATTTTCGTTCAGTAGTGTCTTTGCAAACAGCGTTTCACTTTTCAAACAGTCAAGCACACGGTTCTCCTAATTTATTCACTTCACTCGTCTGCGGTGTCGGCTTTTTCCGGAGGCTGCAATGCGTGTGATTGGCTCCTGCTCGGGGTTGTCGGTGGGTTAATCCAGATGTTTTTGCGGTTTTCGGCGTGCATTCGCCGGATTTTGCGGTTAGTTTTCGTCGGGTTTGCAGCAGCCTTTCCCTGCAATTCGGGGACCCTGTGGTGCTTGCTGAATACACCGCAGGGTCACCGAAATGGGATCGGCAAAACAAACAGAATTGAAGAGAACGAAAATTCACCAAACGTGCGGTGACTTTTTGAATCTCTTTGAATTACCCCGATTAGTCTTTACAATAATAATCTTTATAATACAATACACACGTGAGTCTCAGACTGCGGCAACATCAAACGATTTCTCTTAATCAAGGGACATTAACAAAGGAAAAGGATCACTATACAATACCCAGACCAATTGCAAAAACCTATATTTCATCATCAGTCATTCAAATACCAAAAGAACCCTTGCAATCAACCAGAATGGAGCGCCTTTTTAAAAAGGCTAGTCCATAAGATCGGGTCGACTAGTCAGATGGCTTATAAAAATGATCTTTTCGCTTGAAGCTGCCAGATCATTCAAACAGATGAAATAAGTTTTTGCACCATCAAGTTAGATACTGCGAGTTCGAAAATTTGAACAAGCAACTTATCCAAAAAGATGAATAATAGGTTCTCGATATTTAAACCTGTACTCACCTTTTTGTTGTCCTGAAGTGGGATTTGACGAATCAACTTATCACAACAAATTGAAATGTTTTCTGCAAAATCACCAACAGGACTGGCCAAGCTCTGTGATGATGGGAGATCTGTTTGTCATCGGTCCAGTGATCATATAAAAAACTCGAGTGAGAATAAAGAACAACAGACACAAGTTTCTGTCTTTAAGACTTCTCTATTTCTGGGGGTCTGCAAGCATGCAACCCAGTTTTGTTACAATGGAAGGGTCATAGAATCATGGATTACAAACCAATAAACACTTTCAACGTCAGACAATTTCAAAGAAAAGTTTTAGCCCACACATTTGTCAAAACTAATACATTCTGACAGGAAAATAGGAATGGTCTTTTTCTATATCTGAACCATTACATAGATTTTGTGGGCATTTCTACTTTGCCTGGAAATACAGGATATCTGTTTTTAATCAACATCCTTTGGCTAGCTTCGAGAGGAAATGTGTACTTAGAAAATATGTGCATGTAGTATTGAAACAAGGGGGGGGGGAAGAACCAATATATATATTTGAATACAGGAATACCAGGATATTTATATAATATATATATATATATATATATTCATACAAGAAATTAAAAATATCTATCAATTCTCTTCTTTGATCACATATCACCTGTGATCACTAATTAAGAATATAACTAAACTAGTGAACCTGTTACAGGAATACCAGGATATTTATATATATATTGTGACATAGGTCTGTATATTTCCTTGCATTTTTTTAAGGTTTAGGCAATAACCCTCAGGAGGGAATGTGTTTGTGTTGCTGCAGGTGTCCCTGCAATTAAGGGCTTAAATAGCTCCTGCTGGAGGGAGGGGTAGATTAGACTGTGCACTAGATGAGGATTCCCACACAGGGGAAGGATTAGAATGTGCACTGGATGAGCTGAGAGACAGACACTGATAAGCACAGAGTGCTGCTGCTCCAGACTGGGAGAGGCGTGATGACCCAAAGGTTGGTCTGAATGTTCTGTTTATTTGATTTATGGGATGCTGAAATAAAAGATGGAGTATTTCACCATTTAAAGGACTTTCTGTACCATACTTTGCCCTAGAGAACCGCGCTATAGCGCCCCATGTGACAATATATATATTCATACAAGAAATTAAAAAGATCTATCACGTTCCTTGTAGAATACTCTAATCTACTGAATAAATTGTATGACCCCCCCCCATAGTGTAATTAAAGAGTGCTGGTGTTTACCGATGTTGCCAACAAGGTAACATATGCCTGCATTATACAACAAAAAAGGAAATTTAAACAGCAGCAGGGGAAGCTTCACAGCAGGGGTTATTCACTAACCTCCGAACTGGGCCCACAATTGCACAGAACTGTGAATTTCAGGGCAATTTGTGTATTTGCAAAGCGGTCCATTTGCCAAATACAGGCGTATTGACAGCGAAATACGGTTCAATTCACCATCACCAAAATTGTCCCACAGAAGATAATCGTGTCTTTTATTCACAGCAGGCTGAAATTGCACCATTATTGCAGCAAAATACCCTGAATTTTTGGTGTTTCAAAAGGTGCATCCCATAGGTTAGAAAGACCAATTTATTATTTTTTTTTTAAAAAAAAAATTATAAAAAATTTTTAACCTCTTCACTGCTGAGCTCATTTTTGCTCATGTTTAAAGGTCCTTCCCTATTATTTTGACAGTTTAATACCTTTTATTGCTTTTAAACAGATATTAAAATAACTAATTATAGTAACTATTAAACCTCCCTTCGCAAGATGGGAACCAGGATGCTGTGATTGGACAGCAGTGACTGCGGGAGGACATCGAGGGAACGCAGTGACAGCCCGAGTGTGGCTTGGGGTTACCGTTTCCGGCATTGAAATCTAACCCAGAGCCACACTCGTGAATACTGCCAAGGGGCTGAATAAATGTACTGATTTTGACATATAAGAATGTTAAAAATCAGAGGTTAGACCTATTAGGAGTGGCTCCCCCCCCCCCCCAGTTCAGCAGAATTTGAGAGGGCAATTTCACTGCAATTCTGGACCCCCAGGGTCATATGCAAGAAGTGCGTGTCACTTGCAGGATATGATTGAAGTTCGATAGCTTAACTCATCCCCATTTAAAAGCACACAAAGTCCTTTATATTTTCTTCACTTTATGGAGAAAGGAACAGCAAATAAAAAGGTGTCTTGTGGGAAGAGCATGCTTCTGAGGTATACCTTGTTATGGGAGGACAGTAAAAACCAGTTGCAATCACCTGGTACAGACCAGGATCTTTACTCCTATGCCTCTATGGTAGACTGGGGGATTGACCGCTTGCTTGAAGCAGGAAATGAGGTTGAACCAAACTGTGAGGTCTATTCACTAACAGGGTTATTCACCAAGAGCCGATCTGGCCCCGGACAGTGAATTTCCCAGTACAGTGACATTTCTGGGCCTTTCGGATATTCAAAAAGCAGGCAGTTCAAATTTTGGCAAGTAGCAAGTACGGTGCTATTCGACGGCAGTGAATCTATTAAGAAAATACTGAACAGCAGTGAAAGTTTGCCGAGGTGCCCGGCTGCTAGGTGTTTTCATTCGACAGGTTTATTCAGGCGAACTTCAATGTTCCTGGTT
The DNA here is from genome assembly GCA_009667805.1 of Leptobrachium leishanense. NCBI lineage: Eukaryota > Metazoa > Chordata > Amphibia > Anura > Megophryidae > Leptobrachium > Leptobrachium leishanense. The sequence goes on from CM019068.1 coordinate 120,381,886, forward strand.
TTTATTCAATCTCTAAAACCCTTTATTACTTTAATTGCCAGTAAAAAGTCTATTTATTGCGGGGGTTTTTTTGGTTTTCTTTTTTAGTAATTTTTTTATAGCAGTTTGTTTTCTTTTTTCTGTAACAGACCTTTTTTATTATCATTCATATTATTCATTCATTATATGTAAATTCCCGACATTTTCGTTGATTTTTTTTTTTTGCAAACAACGTTTCCAATACTTTTTTTTTTTTTTTTTTTATTTATGCCGTTCGTCAGCATGTCGGCTTTTTTCCGGCCACTGGTCTGCGCTGTGTTCGGTGGCTCATCGGGTTTTTCTGGACATGTTCGGCGTGCTTTTTGCAGCAGTTCGAGAGATCCAGTACTCGTGTCGGATGCGGTTTTCCGGTGGATTTTCCCTGCACTCCGGGGACCCTGCAGTGAATTTGATTCCCCAAAGTGTGGAGAACAACCCGAGCACCGACAGGTGCTCTGTGAACAGCCCATTAAAGGGTGAAGCCTGGAGAATTGGCAGGAGAAGAGAACAATCTAGAGTCTAGACCAGGGGTCAGCAACCTTGGCTCCTTGATGTTTTGGGAACTACATTTCCCATGTGGCTTTCAGCCTAATGGGTGACGGAGTCACATGGGAAATGTAGTTCCCAAAACACCAAGGGGCCAAGGTTGCTGACCCCTGGTTTACACCAAATAGACCACTCACTTTGCACGCTGGGAGAGGCAGGGCTGAGATGCAGGCGCAGCTGCTCCTATGGGCCTGGGATCTTACACAGAAGAGAAAAGGTGATGCTTTTAAAATAATTTTTTTATTAAGCTTGATGCCAGTGTCTGTCTTTATGAGGGGGGGGGAGGAGGGACCCAAAACGATTAGTAGTAATCTGGTGGACCTTTTGTTAAACTCAGAGCTTGCATAAGGTACAGGCCAGGGCAATATTCAATATTGGCAGTATACAGGTGCTCTAGGCAGGGTCTTGCCTGGGCAGTGGGGATGAGGACCCTGCTCCAGAGTTTGCAATCTAAGAGATGGGACCCTGCACCGGCCCCCACACTTTTTTTCGGACTGGCTCACATGCGCTGGCAGCACTCCCCCCTCTTACTCTCTCATTGGGGTTGGCATATTTGGCGTTTGTGCCACGGAGCTAGAGATCATCCAAATAGTGTAACATTCTTTAACCCCTTCCCGACCGCTGACGTACCCTGTACGTCCTGTGTTTGGGTCTCCCTTAGACCCGATGACGTACAGTGTACGTCAGCGGCGCCAAATCCCCCTCCCGCCCGATACTCACCTCCCTCGTCGGATCCCACGCCGATCTGACAGGGAGGAAGCCTGCCCATGTGATTTACATGGGCAGGCGAGGCTGATGACGTCGCCACGCTGCGTGGTGACGTCATCAGAAGGTGCCCCCATGTGTTTCAATGGAGGGGAGGGGGGGGGCTCCTTCGGAGCCCTCTATCTCCCCAACCATTGAAGCTAGGGAGATGCCGTTTGCACCGCTGGAGAGGGGAGAGCCTCCCCTTTCCAGCGGTGTATGGCATTAACCATTTCGCCGCCGGATCACGTTGCGGCACCAATTGGCGCCAAAACGTGATTCAAACCTGGAGGGGGGCTGACATCTTGGATGTCAGCCTAGCCTCCAGGTCCCCCCCACCCACTGACAACCTCACCATATGTGTGAGGATGTCAGTGGGCCAGTTAACCCTCTAGCTGCCATGTAGAGATAAAGGGATCCTTAGGATCCCCTTATCTCCCGATCCATGGCAGCTAGATGGTCATATTTGCCATCATTTGAAAGGCCTGATTATGGCCTTTCAAATGATACCAAACATGACCAGGTTTGGTTTTAAAAAAAAATGTAAAAAAAAATTAAAATAAAAAAAAAAAAAAAAAAAAAAAAAAAAAAAAAAAAAAATTAAAATAAAATAAAAAAAATTTTTTTTTTTTAAAGTTTTTTTTTTGTCTGGGGGGAGTTTAATTAAATAGGACCTAGGCTGTCATCTAAAAATAATTAGCACAAAATGGTCAGAATGAGCGCAGCGCACATAGGTGAACTGGCTCAGCAGTGAAAGGGTTAAAAGGTAAAAACATGTAAAAATTGGGTATTTCTATTCTCGGGATAAAATTTGGAAACTATTTAGCCGGGGTCTTTATTGGTGGTTATAGCTTTAGGGGATTAAATTACGAAAAAGTGTGTTTTTACCATTTTTTTCATCATATTTCATATTTTTTTTATATTAAATTATTGGATATGATGGAAATAATGGTATTTCTAGAAAGTCCATTTAATGGCGGGAAAAAGGGTGTATAATATGTGTGGGTTGAATAAACGAGTAAGAGGAAAATTTGATCTAAACACGAGCAGCGCAGAAACGTAAAAACAGCAGCGGTCACTAAAGGACGGATTTGTGTAAAACCGCCCGGTCACTAAGGGGTTAATGTGATTATTTCTTCACAAAGCCAACCTCTTCTTTTCTAACTCTTCATGCGTTGTGTACATCGCTCTGGTATCTGTATCTGCTGTAATGTCCTCTAAGGCTGGGGTCAGACGAGCGTAGTGTTCACGTCCGTGATTGCGCCTAAAAGTACGTCCGTGATAGCATGAAAGTAAGTCCATTGGAGCCTGACACATGAAGTACGTCCGCACTGAACTGCGGACGCACAACGGCCGCGGCAAACGGACGCAGGTTAGGCAAGAACGTAATACTGCTAGAACGGACGTGCGGAGTGCGCCACGTCCACAACGTCTGCATAGCTTTGTGTGTGAGTGATGGAGCGAGGTCAGACGGACTGCATTTATACGTCCAGCATTTTTGACGGACAGAATGTTTTTTCATTGTAATTTATTTTCCCCTCCTACATCCGTCAAAAAATAACTTCAGTGAAAAAACGGACTGTGTGACCACTACTGCGTCATCCGTACTGACGATGTCCGTACTGCACGGACGTACAGCCCGTAGAAATCACGCTCGTCTGACCCCAGCCTAAATGTATGTAAAATTTAAATAAAAAAATGGATCAGGGCTGTGCTGAAATACACAGATGTGATCCATTGCGAGCTCTGAGAGCAATTGCCAACACAATCAGTCACTGCCAGAGAAAGTAAAAAAATCTATTTACTGGTGACACACTCGTATACACCTCACATTACTGTGAGGTTTATTGCTGTGGTGCTCTGTGATACGCTCAAACACATCGCACGTTACTGTGAGTTTTATTGCTACATACCCCCGGGGTGTAGGGGATATATAGTTATGTATGTGAAAGTATGGGTGTGTGTGTGTAAATGCACGCATTTATCTTTAAACAGGCTGCTGTACGTAAAATTATGCGCCTGTGTCCTTGTTGCAATCTGTCGTTGCCCCCTAGCCCTGTACCCTAAAGGCTGGTATTGTTCCTAGAATCGCCACATTATCTGCTACCTGCACTGCACAAAGTAAGAATGACAGCGGGCGTCTTGGCAGCATCAGGAGGTACAGGTAGGAGACTAAATATTGGTGTGGGGCAGCAAGAGGTTAAATGGGCACCATGGTCAACGTTACCCCTTTTTTTTTTTCCCCCCCTTTAACCTCTTTGTTGCTGACGATGTGCTGAGCGCATCCTCTGGTTTCATGTTTGTGTGCAGATGATGTACTCAGCACGTTGTTGAAGTCCTGCAGCTCCGTGCCAGTTCTTTCTACTTTCACAGCAGGCTGACATCTTTCCCTCATTGTAGGACTTCCCCAGACACTGATATATTAAAGAGCGTGCTGATGACTGACGCACACACTTTTTTAAGACAGAGTACCAATACCAGGTACCGATACTTTTATTTCATGTCATGTGATCGCTTTCAATAAGAACAGACCTCATATAAAAATGCCCCCAGCTCACATGTATATATCCCCCCCCCCCGAGATAGAGAAATGCACACACACGCTTTCAGTGCGGGTGCATCTCAAGACATAATATACAACAAAACAGGAGGAGAGCACGCCAAACATATTCAAATACAAAAGAAACCACAACAGCAGCCGAATTCATATAGAGATTTACCAGATTTAACACTTTAAATGCTTACAAACATTTCTTAACCCCTTCAAAAATACTGCAGTCCTTAACCCTTACACATATTCAATGCTGAGCTCTGTTAAACAATGGTGGCAGTTTAGTTTGCAATAGATGGCCATGGATTGCGTAAGCCTGCCAACAGCGACAATGTATTCCACCCTTGGCAGGTCCTATCATACTAACCTAATGACTGCTCTTATGGGATAAACTTGAGGACCCAGGCCTTTCTAAAGCTCCCTGCAGATCAAGGTTTAAATAGAACCTGTGGGTGGCGCACCTGTGACAGGGAAGGGTCCTCAAGTTTATCCCATAAGAGCAGTCATTAGGTTAGTATGATAGGACCTGCCAGGGATTGCATAAGCCTGCCATCTATTGCAAACTAAACTTCCATTGTTCAACAGAGCTCAGCATTGAATCTAAGGGTTAAGAACTGCAGTATTTTTGAAGGGGTTAAGAAATGTTTGTAAGCATTTAAAGGGTTAAATCTGGTAAATCTCTATGAAATTTAGCTGCTGTTGTGGTTTCTTTTGTATTTGAATAGGTAGTGTGCTCTCCTCCTGTTGTTAGCGATTCGCTCTCGCTCTCTCTCTTTGCCCCCATCGAACGCCGAGGAAGCTGGCCGCATGCATGAAAAGCACGCGGCCAGCGTTCCCCTTTGGTGGCTGCAATACTCACCTGCTTCCGAAGGTCCGGTCGCGCTGCGATCACGTGGCCGCCGGCGCTTCTGTGACGTTGCCTCCAGCAGCGGGTGAGTATTGCAGCCGCCGGAGGGGGAACGCTGGCCGCGTGCTTTTCATGCACGCGGCCAGCTTCCCCAGCCCCACGGATACCGGCAAGCCGGCCCAGTGCTGGCTTCCGGTATGGGGTGGGGTGTATCGGGCCATTTGTACGAGTACTTGTGCAAACGGCAGTATCGGCACCAATACTAGTATCGGTGCATCCCTAATATACACAGTATATATATAATTTTTTTTTATCTGAATAATAGATTAATGAAATTAACCGTCATTTGTAGCCCTACATAACTTCTACAGGGTCATATGGGGCATCAGCAGAAAGGCCAGAGTGTCACGTCTGCGGTCCCTGGTGCCCCCCCCCCCATCACTGGTGTATTTTGGCCTAGGCCAACAAGGCCCAGGCCTAGGGCGGCACTTTCCAGGGGGCGGCGGCCCGCTGGGTGGCCCCACCCCAAAAAAAAAAAATTTTTTTTTTACTTTTGCAAACTATTTTACCAGGAAGGAAACATTGAGATGACACTAATTTTCAAGTATGTTCTGGGTAGGCAAGGCCTAGGCTTTCACTTTCCAGGGGGCAACAAAAAACCTCACCACTAATTGGGTTACTCACAGAGCACCGAAATGACGCCAACATTTTGGTGTTCTGTAGTTCCCTGCACTTCGGGGAATACAATTTCCCAACCCTGCAGTGAATTCACCATTCACCGCAGGGTCCCCAAAGTGCATGGAGTCGGCCGCTGTATGCTGCCACCGAAAACCCATGGCCTGCTGTTTTCAAAAGAACTACTGAACGAAAATGTCTGGAATTTACATATAAGATCCTATGATGGATAATAAAAAGTTCTGTTACAGAAAAAGGAGAACCGCTATTAAAAAAAAGGGGGGGAATTTAGCCCAAAAAATTTTGAAAAATCGCTAAAAGGTACAAAAAAAAAAAATAATCAATAAATAAATAAAGACTTTTTACTGCAGATTAAAATAATAAATGGTTTATTAGATATTGCATAAAAAACGGGAATATTTTTAACATTGAAACCTATGGGGTTCGCCTGAATAAACCTGCTGATTGAAACCACCGAACATCAGGGCATTTCACTGACATTTCTCTGCTGTTTGGTGTACTCTGAATAGATTAACCATTACTTCTCTATGGGGATTTGCACTGCCTTCAAACAGCACCGTACTTTCTGGCAGTTCGCCAAACTTGTGTGTGAGCATATCACCAGAGCAGTGGTGTACTTAGCGGAGTGGCGGAGGGCGGGCCGCCCCAGGTACCAGTGATTATTGGGGTGTCATTAGGGGGTACTAGGAGGTGCCACTGTCACTGTGTGTCAGCTTTGAGCTGTGTTCTCAAACAACGAGCAGCGGAGCATGGCGTTTGCATACGGAATAAAATCGAATAGAATAAAAATCCCCCTCTCCTCCCTCCATAGCTCCTCCCCTGCCCCACAGCAGCTCTAGGAGAGGGGAGGGGGATGTGATTTGTGTCCAGAGAGAGAAGATGACAGTAAACGGCAGGTAAAGGGGGGGTTTTCAGCAGAATATGAAGCCCTGTCTGCTTACTACTGTTTAAAGTGGACCTTTCCTTAACCAGCACTGCAGTGATAGAAATTTGTCATTGAGCTGCCTGGCTCCTGGTGAGGCTGCTTGCGTGCAGGTCACACTCGGTCCGGCCAGTCAGGTGGTACTGAGTCTCAGTACCACCTGACTGGCTGAACCACGTGACACGCATGCACGCAGCTGCCCGCCCTTTCGTTAACATGGACTGTCACTCTATTCTGGACTGAACACCCACCGGGAAGGGAATCAAAGCCACGGTGCACCCTCTGGCAGTGGCACCCCACTGCTGACAAGATGGCTTCACGCACAGGCACAGCCGTGATCCTAACGTGGCCTGGAGGGACCTCCTTCTGAGTCTGTACACAGTCCCTGCTGACTCTGCACACAGCCCTACCGCAGACAGAGGCCAGTAAATGTAGAATAAATAATGGCTGTGTGCTCATATACACTCGGTTTGCTGGGAGTTTTATTGCAGTGGATTCTGATGCACTCATACACACCACACATTGCATTGCTGGGAGTTTTATTGCTGTGGATTCTGATACGCTGACACACACCACACATTGCATTGCTGGGAGTTTTATTGCAGTGGATTCTGATGCACTCATACACACCGCACATTGCATTGCTGGGAGTTTTATTGCTGTGGATTCTGTGATACACACTGCATATTACTGTGAGTTTTATTGCCCTGGAGCTCTGGGATACTCTCATACACACTGCACATTACTGTGAGTTTTATTGCTGTGCAGTTCTGTGATATGCTCATACACACTGCACATTTCTGTGGGTTTTATTGCTTTGCAGCTCTGATATGCTCATACACAGTGCCCATTTCTGTGGGTTTTATTGCTATGCAGCTCTGTGATACGCTCATATGCAGTGCACGTTTCTGTGGATTTTATTGTTCCACCAATTAGAGCGGCTGTGATCCCGTTTACTTGACATGCATGGCTGTTCTTTGTAAAAATACTTGAATTTAAACATTTCATAATTTTCTTTATCTCAATAGATACATTTGAAATGGTATACAAAATATACAAGTAGGCAATTGGTATCCACTTTTAATATAAAGAGAGGAAAAGGCGGAGCTTAAAGAGGAAGGGTGGGGATTAACCAGGAAGAGGTGTGCCCTTGACAGGAAGGGGTGCGTCAAATTTAAATTAGGGGTGCACGAGTTTAGTCAGGCCTAGGGCAGCACAAAACCTAAATACACCACTGCCCCCCATACTTCCCTCAGTGCTATCATCTGGCTAGTCTGAGAACCACCTCCGTGTACCAGTCCATTGCTCTGTCTGACCATTCTGTTTCTTACTGTTTTGGCTAGTTTCAGCCTTCTCCATTGTACCCTGTCATCTGTATATCGTATACCAGTGATATGTGTTCCGTCTGGATATTCAGGTATACCTTGTCCTGCGTTGGTCAAACATTTCCTACTCGCTGTTGGTCAAACGATTCCCACTCGTTTTGTTTACTGTATCTGGTATCTTGTCCTGTGCATACCTATACGTATAGGTGTGTTTGAGTCCCTAAGCAGTAGATAGTTTACAGGACCACTTAAAGGATCAGAGGGGTATATAGGGACTGTCTTAAGGGACTTGCATCGTGTTTGTAGAGGGATACGTGACAGAGTCTGTATTATAACACATTTTATCTAAAACAAAAGCCACTGTACTGGTGCAGGGAGCGGCTGGAGTCCTATGGACCCCTGTATCTCCATTATGTATACCCCACAAGGTCAAGCAAAGTGCCATTGAAAAGGATAGAGTCTGGCCTTTCCATTGATACCAAACCTGACCATATAATGTGCAAAGAAAAAAAATTACAAAACTTTTTTTCTGTTCCAAGGCAGTGTCATTATTCGTTTAAAATGCAGTGTCACTGCACTAATTCACTCATTTCACACACGGAGCAAATTTGAAAGTGATGGCATAATGCGTTACTATGCATTATTTAATCTAAAAATGGGGGGGGGCGCACTAGGGAGGACTTGCCTTATGACCTTGCTATGCCTCTGGCCACACACTGTAGCATGCACACTAATTGCATGTGCTACAGCGGCCTGCTGAAAGGCTCCCTGTCAAAGCACTACGACGCGCGTTCGACTGGGCTGGAAAGCGCGATCCTCCATAGGAGTATCAAGCCTTGCAGCGCTGAGCGCACTGTGCTCAGCGAGGTGGTCAGATGGGCGTCCAAGTGGAAGGACCGTCCACTCTCACGGACGTTCCTTCCACTCTGCAAAACGCTTGTCTGACCCGTTCACACCTCAGCGTTTTACAGCGCTTTCCTGAGCGCTATAAAACGCTCAACCCCAGAAATCCCATGATTTCCTATGGGGCTGGTTCACACCTGGATGTTTTACAGCGCGCAGGAATGCGCTATAAAAAGTCTGATGCCCAAAGAAGTACGGGAGCTTCTTTGCGGCGTATAGCAGTGCGTTTGTGGCCCTAGACATAGCTGCGAATGTGCTGCAATGTGCGTTCGTGTTTTTTTCATATGTGCGTAGAAAAAAAAACGCTCAGGTGTGAACCCACCCTTAGTGAATAGACCTGTGCGAGAGTTAGTCAGGGAGAGTGGACCAATCCATTTTAAGTAAAAACCTAGGGGGGGGGGAACAAATATGGAATCTGGTTCCATGATAATCCAAAAATTAGGAGCCAGAGGTAAAATCCCAGGAGTCAGTGGCAATCTGAAATCGTAGATTTGCCAAGACATCCTGCTGAGTGATTTGTTAGTTTGCAGCTCTGGTACACACCACAAAAGTGGCCCTCCAGATATTTCCAAACTAGATTTCCCATGATGCTCAGCTATTCATTCAATTGGCTTTGGCTCAAAGGGAAATGTGGCTCCAATTCCAAACATATGGGGCGGGCGGGGGGGGAGGAGGCGCAAGGCTTCTGACCCCGGAGTTTTAGAAGGCATAGATCGAGTATTGTATTGTATGGTATGGTATGGTATGGTGCAGGCTGTGGCCTGGTTAAATCCTTCTTACACACGATGCAAACCGCCTTATAGGATATTTAGAAGAATACTAGGTATTCATTGAGGTATTGAATACAATACAAGCAGTTTAAGGAAAGATGAACATGTTGCTGTAGCTTTAAATGCAGTTTGACGTAACTTTATTAGGCACTGACACAAAGTAACGGACAATCACTCGGTTGTTGCCGTATGGCTGGCATCAAAGTGAATCACACGTCGTAGCCTTACCGCTGACGGCGCCCTCTTGGCTTTTCTTAGTGGGTACTGTCCGCCGGACATCGTTAAACACATTCCGCGTCAGTGTGTCCAGGTGGCGGCGGACGGGTTCTGGAAGAGACATTCTGTGATGTACAACAGCGTTTCCAGGGACTAGACGCGGGCACAGAAAGAAGGCCGCGTCTCCATGACAACCATCTTTACAGATCGGGTGCGCGCCTGCTTTGAGTTTCCGGAATTTAACATCGCGCATGCGCACTCGCTGGAAAAATTGGTTTGCCTGGACGGACACTAACATTTTATAGGTTAAGACTGAATTGAAACCTGTCCCTTTTGTGAGTTCATAAAATTCTATTACAGTGACTCTTTAATTATGCACAAAAATGGATCCTCTGAACATGCTACTTACCCTATCATCATGCTCTTTGGAACAGTACCTAAACTACAGAAATTGGGCAAAGAATGTAATAGAGCCCATAGATGGGGATTTTGCAAACGTTAACGCGTGCGCAAAAACGCATTAACGCGAGGGGCAAAACCCATTGCGCTGAACGTCGTATTACAATGTGCAAAAGATGCGCGTTAACGTCTAACGCGGGTGGACCTGCGCTAACCGTTTGTGCGTACTGTACTTAACATTGTGAGCGCAAATGCATTTGTGTGCCGGTATGCGGATGGTATTACAATCTATGTGCAAAATTTAACAAAGTTTGCGCGCATAATTTTAACGTCTTTTTAAAAGCTGGTGGTAACGGCAAATCTGAATGTCCAGGCCAAACCCAAATACACCAGCCCAAAAAAAAAAATATGCAGCAAAGTATAGTTACATATTCTACGCATACACAAACAATAACATTGAAGTTGTGAGTGTTTTTATTATTGCTGCAGCATATATACACAGATTATTTTATTATTATTCTTTATTTATAAAGCGCCAGCATATTCTGCAGCGCTGTACAATAGGCACAGTATAGACAGGGTTACAATACATTGAACAACATTTGACAAACAGTACAGGAGGAGATGAGGGCCCTATTCCCGTAGGAACTCACAATCTAGGAGGGTTGGGGTTGGAAACAGGAGGAGAGGACTGTAAGGTGAGAGTGATGGTTGCGTCAGTGAGTTGGGTGGTAGGCTTCCCTAAATACATAGGCGACTCTACAGGGGGCAAGGGGGGGGCAATTCCCCCCCCCACCAAAAATCAGCATCCAGCTTCCCACACTAATTCGGACCAAAGTATCTCCGTAGCTATGCATCGTATATGGATGAACTAGGTGTCATTTGAAAGGGCAGATTCTGGCCTTTCCAATGATACCCCACATGACCATATTCAGTGTGATGTAAAAGTCATAAAACATCAAATAAAAACGTGCACATAAACATTTTCACAGGGTGGAAATGGCTCAGCAGTGAAATGGTTAATGTTCAGACTATACATTACATTGTATTACGTTAGTTTATGCCTTGGTTTAGTTGTATATTAAGGGTTAATGGGCAGGCTTCATCCCTCACAGTATACATTTGTTTTTTCCTTGATTAATTGCATTTTAGGGGTTAATGGGTTGGCTACATGGCTCAGTGTATTCATTTCATGTTTTCCCTTGATTAATGGCATTTTAGGGGTTAAGGGGTAGCTAAATGCCACATTATTATTTTTATTGCATTTCTCTTGTTTAAGACATTTTAGGGGTTATTATGGAAGTTAGAATCTAAAGGGTCTAATGATCTGTAGATCCTCTGCTTTCCGTCACATTTCGGGGAATTTATTTTGCAGAAAATAAGGTGAATTCCCTATTTAGTGAATGGTCACTGTAATTTGCTAAAAGTGGAGTCGCTGAAGCAGTTATCAGACATTCAGCGGAAACTGCCAAATTGCGTCAAATAAAATATTGAATTTAAGTATCAGGTTAGTACAACAAAAAGGCATCATTGCATCACATTACTCTGGGGTTTTGTAATATAAATATATATATATATATATATATAATCTTATTTAGGGCACTATTACCTGGTGTGAGCTAACCCTTGCGTCGGCGTGATTTTAATTCAGTCTAGCGCCTGACCAACAGATCGTTTGCCTCCCGCTACAAATGGGAAAAATCACTTAGCGCGTCGCTATTAGCGATTTGTACTGCGAGCTTACTGTACTTTCCGCATCCTATACTTAACACGGGGAGTGCTAGATATCTTTACAGATCACTTGGTGCCAGCACTAAATTTTTTGAGGTGCACTAATTGCAACATTTTACCTACTGCTCAGCCCTGGTGCTAACTCCAAAAAAACAGAAAAAACAGGTCCTCCTCCAAAATTAACAGGCAACTGAAAGGAATGCAGCACAGGTGTTCTCTTGGCCCCATACACCATAGTAATGGATATGGTCAGCAATGTCGCTGCTGTTGCAGTCGGCTCTATTATAAATGTATCCTTTATCCACATATCCTAATTCTAATATATTGCCTAATTTTAAACATTTTATGCTGGGGGCTATTCATAGTATGTAAGCAGTTGATTATTAGGGTGACTGTGTGGACCATGTTTAAAGGAACACATGGATAAGTCTTGCCCTAAAACATGTATTGTTTATATGCTGTAGCAGGGAAATTTTTGTCGTACACCTGGCCTTCCTTTTGGATCTATTAAATGCAGTGTAATGATTCTACATGGTGCTGGGAGGCATTTATCATGCAATGCCCATCAGCCTTAATATATGTGTGCATCAAAACATGGATAATACGGCCACCGTGGAGGATTTTAATAATGCAGGGGTGAGAGGTTATTCACTGGATGTGTTCATATTCAAGCTTGTGAGGGTGGGGGATAGGTATGGAAAAGAAAAAGCGTTCTATCCTGTACACAACCGCATTAGCGCTGGGTCTCAACTTGGGTCTTAGAGTTTCCGTAGCGTGCGCCAAATGACCTTGTTCATGGACTACTGCAGTCAAGGTGATCTGTTAGTAGGTCGTCGGGCACTAACAGGGTTATTCAGAAAAAGGTGAAAAGCAGGAGAATGACTGGAGAATGGAAAATTCTAGGTCAAAATAGCCGATTCTTTGACCAAGAAGTTTCCATTCTCCAGTCATTCTCCTGCTTTTCACCTCTCTGAATAACCCTGTAAGTTTTAGCGACTCGCACTAAATTTTTCCTTTAGTGATGGTGTTTTAGCTCACACCAGGTGATAGGGCCCTTAGTTTTATTCAGTGATATGATTTAGTGGTGAAAATTATTAGTGCCCCCCCCCCCAGTTTTGACTGCGGTATCTTCTGTGCCCCCCTAAATATTGTTCCTAGAGTCGCCACTGCCTAAATAGGAATGTTTTTTAAGGGAGCGTTTGAAGGAAGAGAAGTTAGGGGAAAGTCTGACAGTACGAGGGAGAGCGTTCCAGAGAGTGGGGGCTGCGCGTGAGAAATCCTGCAGTCTATCATGGGAAGAGGTGATGCGGGGAGAAGCTAGGCGCAGGTCACTGTTTGACCTTGAGGAGGAGGAGTCAATCGTTTTGGACAGACCTGAGACGTAGACAGATCTCAGGAGGCAACAAAAAGGGGGGGAGTAAAAGCAAAGACAAAAGAAATAACATTAACCAGTGTGTTCAGTATTTGTATGCAATAAATGTGTCCTATTTAAATAGACACCCCAATTAACGATGATAAAAGCCCACCCCAGCTACTCACCAGCCAGTGTGTAAGGATCTCTGCATAATTACTCCATTTACATGTGTGAGCCAACATCCGACGCTGTGTAGTGACATCACTCTAATTGTCCCGGTAACCCCAGCGTCTGCCTGAGACTCGGCCAAAACAGTACTGGATCAGTCACGCCCCTCACATCCTTGTAATCGGTCAGGCATAGCTGAGAGGGAGAACACAAGTAACACCACCCTCCCTTAAAAACAAACAGCAGCTTATGTGCTCCCAGCCAAAACACTCGTCAGGACGTTCCTTTAGTCATATAAACCCCCCACTGATTCTTTCTACTTCTACTGCACCCACTTATGAGCTACAGTAAATCAAAGGAAGGCTAAGTATACATTTCATTTAACCCCCGTGGGTAAACGGTGTCCAGTCTATGGATCCACTGCGCTTCTCTCTCTGGAGAAGGACCAACTCTTCTGAGTGGGGGGACATGGTCAATAGCCAGAAATTTTAATGAAGACAAGGAGTGGCCAGACTCCAAAAAGTGTCTGGCCACCGGCTTGTCTGACCTACCATCCCTATATGCAGTCCTGATGTTTGACCTATGATTGCGTATCCTCTCACAGAGCTGAGTTACAGTCTTGCCCACATAGGCAAGACCGCATGGGCATAGAATTTTATAGATCACAAATTCGGTCTTGCACGTGATGGAATGTCTTATAAGGTATCGCTTCCCTGTATGGGGATGTCTAAATTCTTTCGAAGGGATCATATGGCCGCAAGGGACGCAGCCCAAGCACCTTTTACACCCTAAGTTCTGAAACTGTCCCTGATTCTGATCATAGCTTTTAATTGGGTCTGCCCGTACCAATAAATCTTTCAGATTATGGTTTTTACGGTAACAGAACATTGGTTTTTGTTTAAATTTTTCAGGTAGGGCTTGATCTCTCTCCAGAATTGGCCAATTCCTCCTCACGACAGAGGTGATTTTGTCTGAGGCCGTGTCAAAAGTTAGGGGAAATTTAAGTCTATCTGATTTAATTATTTTCTCCCTGGGGGCTCTTGCCCTCTCCAGGGCTGCCATTAGTACTGCTTCAGAGTACCCACGACAAATAAATCTCTGACGCATGTGACAGATTTGTTCCTCCCTAATGGTCTCGTCACTGTTGTTTCTTATTACCCTCAAGAACTGGGAATAAGGCAACGACCGTTTAGAGTGCTCTGGATGTGCACTTCGCTCATGAAGCAGAGTATTTCGATCGGTGGGCTTAGAGAACAGGGAGTACTGCAGGCAATTGTCTTTTTTAAACACCCTCACATGCAAAAAATTGATGGAACTTTCATCCACTACACTAGTAACCTTGATGGGTGTGTCTAGACCATTAACACAGTGCTCAATCTCCCTTGCCTCATCTATCGTACCTCGCCATATCACAAAAATGTCGTTGATAAAGCGTACATATTCGACAATCTTATCTGGAAACTGAGTTAAAATGTTATCTTTTTCGAATTTGTACATGTAGGCATTGGCGTACATGGGGGCCATTGCGGCCCCCATGGATGTTCCAGTGCACTGCAGGTACCACCTGTCCTCAAACCTAAAATAATTATTCTCCAAGGCTAATGCCAGTAGCTCCAGAACGAATTCCACACATGGACCATCATACATTTCGGAATTAGACAGCAAACACCTCATAGCCTCAACTCCTCCCTCGTGGGGGATTACCATATAAAGGCTCCTGACATCTAGTGTCACAAATACCACATAATCACAATTAACCACTACTGCTCTCAGTCTCTGCAAAAAATCATTGGTGTCTTTAATACAGGTTGGAATACTTTGTACCGGTGCCTTAAACAAAAAATCAAGCCATTTAGCAACAGGTTCAATAACTCCCCTCATAGCCGAAACGATTGGACGCAACGGTGGAGACGTTGCGTTCTTATGAATTTTCGGTATTCCATAAACAAGGTGTCCTCGGGTGGGGTTTTAACAGATATTGAAACAGTTCCTCATCAATGTAGCCAGCCAACAGTCCTCTCTGAAGACTTCTTTCAAATTTAGCCATGATTTCTAATGTTGGGTCACGTGGCAACAGAGTATAGGTAGCTTCGTCTAAGAGCTGGGAGTACATTTCCTGGGCATAGTAAGTATAATTTAAGATGATGATTGCCACTCCCTTGTCCGCCTGCCTTATAATTATGGAAGCGTCATTAGATAGACTCTTAATTGCTTCTCGTTCCTGTCTAGAAATATTACTATGTTTATATACATGTTGCTTTATAAGTTGATTAGCTTCTGACTTTACTTGGCGCAGGAACGTTTTAATGGACGACTGATTTGGAAGAGGGTCAAATCGACTCTTACGTCGAAAAAAGGTTCCATCATTGATAGGTTCGTTCTTAAAAAAATCTGCAAGGCGTAAGGTACGACCAAATTTATAGAGTTCCACATTCCACTGGAAATCATTGGGTTTAGAAGATGGGACAAAAGCTAGTCCCTTGCTTAATATCCCAGTTTCCACTTCTGTCAAAGTTCTATCTGAAAGATTGAATATAGGAATTATTTCTTCAGTGGTGGTTTGGTTTTAAGGGAGGGTGGTGTTACTTGTGTTTTCCCTCTCAGCTACGCCTGACCGATTACAAGGATGTGAGGGGCGTGACTGATCCAGTAATGTTTTGGCCACGTCTCTGGCAGACGCTGGGGTTACCGGGACAACCAGAGTGACGTCACTACACAGCTTCAGATGTTGGCTCACACGTGTAAATGGAGTAATTGGGTGTCTATTTAAATAGGACAGTGTTTTGTACATGTCTGTCCTGATGAAGGCTCCTTGGTGAGCTGAAACATTGATGTCTATGGACTAATAAATGGAATTATCTTTGGAAAATCCCTGGAGTGCTGGCGTCTTTGATATATTATATTATATTTACAGGAATTCGTAATGCCAGAAACGCGCAGCGGTAAAAAGGAAATTTTAACACCTTCGTTGCTGGAGTGTAAGTCCGTACAGGTTGTGTCCCAAGAAGGTGTGTGTGTTGGTACCCGGGTACTAGATTCGACTGGCCAGTGAATGGATTCACTGATCTTCGACTAGTCACGTTGGGGCCCTGTAGATTTAAGCAAACTGCAGCGTGCTTTGTTAACTTTACTGTGGCCTGGAAGGCCTCTCACCCATCCGCCAGACAATCTGCTCCGCTGTTCGACCAAGGACATCTCTCCGCTCGATTTGGCTGGGACTCTGTGCCACCGGATCCGCTGTTCTTGCTTGTCCGTCTTTGCAACAAGATTTTCAGCTTACCGCCTGCACTCCCATTGGATCATCGGTCTCCTAAGGCTAGGGTCAGACTAACGCATTTTTCACGTTGTCCGTGAAAATGTGCGTTCGAAGAATGGACGTATTTTTTCACGGAATACGCGATAGCGGTCATACGATGCGCCTTTTCATCCGTGATTTTCTACGGATCATCAATAAAACACTTCTTGTGTCTGGACGTTATGTTGGCCGGACATTAGCAGCGTCTGACGTCTCCTAATCACGCACACACGCCGCTAGTGGACGCAGCGCACTCTGTACGTCAGTACTAGTGGTTTAACGTTCTCGAAAAAATGCGTTCATTTTCCACTTGCGTTGCGCAGCCGGACTTTTGTGCGACCGTACTTCGTATATTGGCCGTCATTGCCCGGCATCTGCTGCTAGTGCGGCCGTGATTAAGTGCGCCTGCACGCGCGTTCGCACTGCCTCAGTCTGACCCTAGCCTTACTCGGGGTCCAATCTGCAGCTCTGTGTCTGTGCAAACCTCTCAGCAGTGGATTACTAGGTCTCTGGCAAGTCACTGAAACCGATCTCCAGCGTCCGCAAGGCAGCACCTGCTCTCTGGCATTGTCACAATCGCTCCCTGTCTCACGTGCGTCTTGCTCTGTTCACCCCTTGGCGCGCACTGCTCTCCTCAGCATGAGGCTGCGGATGTCTGTCGGTTCTCCCCACCCACTTCCTGTCTCTGCCCCAAAGCATGCTGGAAAACGTAGTTCCAATGTGTCCAGTATAGTTTATGTTGTGCTTGTCTCCCCCTGGTGGCCAAAAATGAGTAATACAGCAACAGAAAATTTTAAACAGCGCTACAGCAACATAACCACCTGAGTATGCCCTTGCATTTCCCCCCTCCCTCCGCTCAGCCGATCGTCTGAAACAGCTGAGAGACGCGGAGGACTTTACTCTGCCGTCCCAGCTGTCAGTCAGCAGAGCGGGATTCATATTTCCCGCTTCTGCCGAGTAGGAGACGTCATTGCGCTTTCAGCTCTGGGTTCTGCTGGTATATACATTATGGGTTCTGCTGGTATATACATTATGGGTTCTGCTGGTATATACATTCTGGGATCTGCTGGTATATACATTCTGGGCTCTGCTGGTATATACAATTCTGGGGTCTGCAGGTACATATAATTCTGGGATGTGCTTGTTTATATACAATTCTGGGGTCTGTGCTGGATATATATAATTCTGAGGGGTCTATCCCTGGTTACACATGATTCTCGGGGGGTATATATACACATCCCTTTTTTTTCTCTTCAGGTAATGGGGGGTTGTGGAATTCTTGGGTGAGTTCCCTCACTTTTTTCCCCAGGACTTGACCCCTGTGTGCACGGTGACACAGCCCTCTATCACAGCATGGCCTACAGCACCGAGCAGATCAACACCCTGGACTACAGGATCTTCTTTAAGAACTGTGAAGGTCGATACATCTCTCCCTTTCATGATATCCCTCTCCATGCAGATGAATCACAGAACATTTTTTACATGGTTGTAGAAGTACCAAGATGGACCAATGCAAAAATGGAGATTGCTACAAATAACCATATGAATCCCATCAAGCAAGATGTTAAGAAAGGCAAGCTCCGTTATGTGGCCAACGTTTTTCCTCATAAAGGCTTTATCTGGAATTATAGAGCTATTCCGCAGACTTGGGAGAATCCAGCTCATATTAACTTCTTCGCGCAAACGTTAAAACGTGTACAAAAACGCATTAACGCGAGGGGCAAAAACCCTTTGTGCAGAACGTCGTATAATAATGTCCGACCGTGCAAAAAATGCACGTTACCGTCTACCGCGGGTGAACCTGCGAGAACGCTTTGCGAGCGTAATGTACGTTGCGTGTCCTGTACTTAACATTGTGAGTGCAAATGCATTTGTGTGCTGGTATGCAGAAGGTATTAAAATCTATGCGCAAATTTTAACGGAGAACGTTTGCGCGCATAATTTTAACGTCTTTGAAAAGCTGGTGTTAATGGCAAATCTGAACGTCCTGGCCGAAACCAAATACACCAGACCGAAAAAAAAATACAGCAAAGTATAGTTACACATCCTACGCATACCCAAACAATATTGAGAGGTTGTGCGTTTTTTATTTTTATTATTGCTGCAACATATATACTCAGATTTTGACAGGTGCAAAAACTGAATGGGAGACAATTGTGGTTAATTCTGATTGGCTGAATCGCGTGAAAAAACAGTCCGCCCACCGATTTCTGCGCAGCGTTAATGCGCACGCGTTTTTGCACGTCTTTTTTATGCGCGTTATTTTTTGACGGATGAAAAATGCGCTCGGCTTTTAATACCAGCGTTAATTTACACATGTTTAACGCTGCACGCAAAAAAAATTGTGCTCCACGTGCACTTTTGCGCAAAGCAGTTAATAGAGCCCTGGGTTTGGTGACAATGACCCGATTGATGTATGCGACATTGGAAGTAAGGTATGCAAAAGAGGTGAAGTCCTAAAGATTAAAATCCTGGGTACCTTGGCCTTGATTGACGAAGGGGAAACAGACTGGAAGATCATAGCAATCAACACTGAAGACCCCGAAGCTTCACTCTACAATGATATTGACTGAGGATGTCAGATGACTGAAACCCAATTATCTTGAATCCACTGACTGGTTTTGAAGGTACAAAGTTCCCGATGGGAAGCCAGAGAATCTGTTTGACTTTGGAGAGTTCAAAAATAAGGCATTTGCTATTGAAATAATTAAAAGCACATATTGTCAATGGAAAGCATTTGTGACCAAAAAGACAGACGGAGGATAAATACAGTGTATGAACACCAGGGCCGGCCCAAGACATTGTGCTGCCTGGAGCGAAAGCTGAAATGCTGCCCCCCCTAAAATGACACCCACACACCCTGAATATATGGAGGAGCCCCTAAAAAAAGACACCAAACCCTGAATATATGGATATATTTGCCCCCAGCTCACATGGATATATATATTTGCCCCCAGTTCACATGGATATAAATATTTGCCCCCAGTTCACATGGGGATATATATATAGTGTGTCTCTTACTTTCTCATGGACCTTGGTCTTTTGAGCGCTATGTTGTAATCTTTTTTGAGATATATATATATATATATATCTCAAAAAAGATTACAACATAGCGCTCAAAAGACCAAGGTCCATGAGAAAGTAAGAGACACACTGTATGTCCACAGACAGTTCTTATCTTCAAGCGAGAATCTTCTCTGTTGTGTAGATGAAAAGACACGCACTGCAGGAAAAAGCAGAAAGAAAGGGCCACAATGCGCAGTACATCAACACCCAATGGAATGAAATTTTGTTTGTATTTGACTCACATTCTGGGGAGCCCACAACCGGCTCCCGGGAATATAGCGGGTAGGGACTTGTATCGGGTGCCCATGAACCCCTCAATCCGCTCCTTCGGTGTCACAAAAAGTGGTACTGCAGAAAATAGACAAGGCAAAAAGGGAGCACCTCTTGGTGCGGTAAATCACAAATCACCTTAATGATTAAGAAAAGCCAAATTTGCACTTACAAAGAGCCTCTATTGGCTCCGTCATAACTCGCACAGGGAATCATACAGGGGTTCCCCAAACCTTTTCTTTTTCAGGATCAAAAACGGCAAGCAGCAATCAAAAATAAAATAAAAACATTTATTGTAAGAAAATCATATCTACCAGGACGCGTTTCGCCATTAATGGCTTCCTCAGCTGGAGATTACAAAACTGTACTTGCTGCTGCCTTTTTATACAATGTATGTCAGAAAATGGAGTGATTAGACCCTTGGAAATCAATTAAAATACAATTAAAACACAATTGCTATCAGCTGCATAGTGTGCAGCACCCACCATTTTGCACATGGTTGTTAACCCTAAAACGCAGGAGAAAGGGGAAGAAAACTTTTTTATTATTCATTAAGTGTTACCAATGTTGCGCCTGCCATTTTGCGCATACGCACTGGCCTTGCATCCCACCTTGGAACGCGGAAATGGACGATTGCCGCTGCAGATCATCCTTCCTTATAGAAACAGCACTAAAACAGAGCGGTTCCCTTAACCACCACCAAGTGCCAAACAAGGGCATAGAGGGGTTATTAACCCTGAAACACAGGGGAAGGGGAAAAGAAAGAAAAAATATATATTTTTTCATTTTTTTTTTTCTCCTTTTCCCTTTTTTTTTCTTTTACTTTTTTATTCATTTGATAATACAAATGTTGCGCCCGCCATTTTGCGCATGCGCATCGACCCTGCATCCCACCTTGGAACGCGGAAACGGACGACCGCCACCACAAATCATCCTCCCCTACAAGAACAGCGCCAAAACAAAGACTCCCTCAACCACCACCAGGCGCCCAACAAGGGCACAGAGGGAAAACACCAAATGCTGCAAAATATATATACTCTATATCACATATATCTTAACCCTTGTGGATCAAGATATATAAATATATATAATAGGGATCAAGATATATAAATATGGGTACCATAACTCCCAAATACTTGTCCAAATAGCAGTGCTAATGCATAATCAACAATCAAATGATCGATTTAAAAAAAAAAAACGGGAGGGGGTTTAAAAAACCTCATACGGAAAGTTTTCTTCTTTCTTTCCCTTTCTCCTGCGTTTTAGGGTTAACAACCATGTGCAAAATGGTGGGTGCTGCACACTATGCAGCTGATAGCAATTGTGTTTTAATTGTATTTTAATTGATTTCCAAGGGTCTAATCACTCCATTTTCTGACATACATTGTATAAAAAGGCAGCAGCAAGTAGTTTTGTAATCTCCAGCTGAGGAAGCCATTAATGGCGAAACGCGTCCTGGTAGATATGATGATTTTCTTACAATAAATGTTTTTATTTTATTTTTGATTGCTGCTTCCCTTTTTTGATCCTGAAAAAGAAAAGGTTTGGGGAACCCCTGTATGATTCCCTGTGCGAGTTATGACGGAGCCAATAGAGGCTCTTTAAGTGCAAATTTGGCTTTTCTTAATCATTAAGGTGATTTGTGATTTACCGCACCAAGAGGTGCTCCCTTTTTGCCTTGTCTATTTTCTGCAGTACCACTTTTTGTGACACCGAAGGAGCGGATTGAGGGGTTCATGGGCACCCGATACAAGTCCCTACCCGCTATATTCCCGGGAGCCGGTTGTGGGCTCCCCAGAATGTGAGTCAAATACAAACAAAATTTCATTCC
This sequence comes from Leptobrachium leishanense, assembly GCA_009667805.1. NCBI lineage: Eukaryota > Metazoa > Chordata > Amphibia > Anura > Megophryidae > Leptobrachium > Leptobrachium leishanense. The sequence continues at coordinate 120,403,538 of CM019068.1, forward strand.
ATTGGGTGTTGATGTACTGCGCAATTGTGGCCCTTTCTTTCTGCTTTTTCCTGCAGTGCGTGTCTTTTCATCTACACAACAGAGAAGATTCTCGCTTGAAGATAAGAACTGTCTGTGGACATACAGTGTGTCTCTTACTTTCTCATGGACCTTGGTCTTTTGAGCGCTATGTTGTAATCTTTTTTGCTAAATTTTCTAGGTGTTTAGAGAAACCTCCGTACACAATATATAGCGAGTGGGTGAGACACTCGTTTCCAGTGGGCGCTTCGCCCCTTTTTCTGTTATATATATATATATTATTGCCCCCAGCAAAAAGTAATAGAACCCCCCCCCCCCCCCACTAGATTTTACGCCCGCATCGAGGTTGTTACATCATATACTTAGTTCTATAAATTGGTATAAGCAATCCATTTACGTTTAGGATAGTAAACACAGCCAAGGCCATCATCCCACTTTACTGGAAGCAACAGCTTACACCTCCCTTATCCATGTGGTATAAAAGAATGGAAGAATTAAGTAACATAGAATATCTACACTTTAGCACTTTAGATGAACAACATAAATATGAAGCTATATGGTCTAGCTATATGGTCTAAATATGAAGCTATATGGTCTAGGTCACCTATGCTAGAGTTTCAAACTTTAATTTAAGCGGTAATCCCTAATATAAATGGGCTCTACTAAGAGAATTAGACTAGACCGAAAACCAATTTTATTTTAGTTATCTTTATCCCCTTTTTCTTTTGGTTGCATGTGTTGAAATGATGTGTCATGAAATGGAAAGAATAAGATGATCCAGAGATAGGAAATGTCTATAAGATTCTGCTTTGTACATCTTTATAACATGTTCATGAATCATGTATATGTTTATGTTATGGAATATAATAAACATTTATCAAAAAAAATATTACCCGCAGCTCACATGGGAATATATTTTCCCCCAGCTCACGTGTATATATTGCCCTAGCTCACATGCAGGGCTGGATTTGTACGTCAGGAGCCTGTAGGCACAGAAATGTGGAGCGCCCCTACCACCACACCCCCAAACAAAAAAAGAAGAAACATGCCAAAATTAATATTACATTTTTTGTTTTGAGGCCAAAAAAAGCTAAAACAAAATACATTTTAAAAATTCTGAACAGTTTTTTTTTCTGCTCTCAAATCAAAAGAGGCAGAATCTGTCGCCTTAGTTGAGCAAGTTACAGTTAAGGAATTTGTTGGCGCTTTATAAATACTTTTAACGCTGTACAATGGGAGAAAACAGAATAAAAAATATACATACATGTTACACAACCTTTCCACAACTCCCGATGACGCTACTATGAGGTAGCGAAACGTGCGTTTTGAATGTTTTTTTAATGGAGGTTAAGGTGTACTCTTATTGAATTTGTCTTGCAAATCTATGTGATAGGGGTCAAGTCCTAAAAAAAGAAGTGCAGTAACTCACCAAGATTCTGTTCCCCACTTAGCACTTATCATCTAGCACAGTGGTTCCCAACCGCGGTCCTCAGGTCCCCCTAACAGGCCAGGTTTTAAGGATCACCTCAACACCACGCCAGCTTCAGCTGGGAATGGTCGTCTGTGATAATGGCAGCAACCTTCTCTCCGCCCTACGCCAGGGTAAGTTGAGGCATTTACCATGTCTAGCACACGTCCTAAATCTGGTGGTACAGCGTTTCCTAACCAGGTACCCAGGGCTGGCAGAGCTTCTCAGCCAGGCCAGAAAAGTCTGCAGCCACTTCAGACGATCATTCCCAGCAAGTGTTCGCCTGGCAGAAATTCAAAGAGATACTACCTTCCCACAAACCGTCTGATCTGTGACATGCCCACCAGGTGGAACTCGACATTAGCAATGCTGCAGCGTCTGCACAAGCAGCAGAGGGCCATCAACCGAGTACCTGTGTGAGTATGGCACAAGGACAGGTTCAGGTCAACTTGGTTCCCCCCATGCAGTGGCTGATCAAGGATGCATGCACTGTACTGTCACCATTTGAGGAAGCAACGAGGATGATGAGCAGGGACAGTGCATGCATCAGTGACACAATTCCTTTAGAGTTCCTGCTGGAGCACACTCTGCGGGGAATTATAGATGTGGCTCTAAAGGCAGAGCAGCGAGAGGAAGAGGAGGCCTTCCCTAGCTCTCAAGGCCCCAGTCTTTCCGCAGACAGCATTCCAGCAGGTCCTCCTCAGATCAGACAGGAGGAGGATGAGGAGGAGGAGGAATATTTAAGTAGTGGGGGCATTGAAGGAGGGGATTCCTCAAGGGAGGGTTTTGTGCCCAGAAACCCAAGGACTAGTACGTGGCTGGGAGGAGGAAGTGCACGATTGGGTCATCCTCATTGACCAGGAAGACTCGGAAGCTAATGCCACCTCCAACCTACGCTGCATGGGCTCCCTTATCCTGCAAAGCCTGATAAAGGACCCCAGGATTCATGCTATCAAGGAGAGGGATCATTATTGGTTGGCAAGCCTTCTTGATCCACGATACAAGGGTAAAGTTGCAGAGCTCATCCTGCCCGCACAGAGGGAGGACAGAATGAAAAAACTTGGACGCTCTAAAGCGACACTTGTGTAACACCTTTCCAGGCACTGGTAGGTTACCAAGTGACACAGGTGCTTCTGAGGCTGCAGTTGATCAGAGGAAGAGCGGTGAAAGGGGCCGCTTGACTGATGCCTTTTCCAATTTTTTTAGTTCACGACGCCCAGGGATGTCAAAGGCACCCATTGCCAGCATCTTCACAATTATGGTGCAGGACTACCTAGGGGCAAGGGCAGACCTGGATACCTTTCCAGCAGATGATCCACTGGCTTACTGGGTGTTGAGATTGGATCACTGGCCAGAACTTAGCGAATATGCTATGCAGCTACTAAGTTGCCCTTCATACAGCATGCTTTCTGGAGGTTTTGCCACTGGAGGTTTTGTCACCGACAAGAGTGCGTCTGTCCACTGACTCTGTAGATCGGCTGACATTTAAAAAAATTAATCAGTCCTGGATCAGCAGCTATCAATCCCCTGATGCTGATGTAACGGAATAGATCGGGGATCTCTTCTGCAGTCACAAAACCTCCAACCCTGCACTCTTCCACAATACCACAAAAGGGTTACGGTGTGAAGGCACTTGCTGCCACCAAAGGCACAATATTTGGCTGCACTGACACTGACGCCTATATTGCCAGATTTATATCATTTTAAATTTTTTTGGACCGAAGGGTCCAACCCTGCACTCATCCACAATACCACAGAGGGGTTACGGTGTGACGGCACTGTTGCCGACACTAAAGGCCCAATTTTAAAGCACCTATTGTTACTTTCATCCAAAGCCTGCGTAAGTTTCACCATAATTTAGCCAAAAAATCACTAAACTTGTTCTGCGTGTCCTAAGATGTCTCCTTTTTTAATAGACTGCTGTCCCAAGCAGTTGTTTATGAATAGATTAAAGGAAAACCGTTTACCGTCACTTGAAATGTCATTTTTTTTGTTTTGAAATGTTTCTATACATCCTACAAATCCACCACTTCACGGGCAAGTTATGGGGACCTCCTAGGCACTATATTTAAAGAGATTTTTCGTTTTTATTTTTAACCCTTATTTCATGGAAAACTCACTGTCCCTTTTTAAAAACGTTTTTTAAAAAACTTTTTTTCCTTGTCTCCTGTCCCCCATACACCTTTTATGGCAAATATCTTGCATATATGCCCTTTTGCAGGGCACTCTAAAAATCTAACTTTTGAGTCCCATTGACTTGCATTGAGTTCGGTTCGTGGTTGAACTCGAACTTTTAAATTGTTCGAATGCGAACCGAACACGGGGGTGTTCGGCTCATCCCTATCCACCATCACACAACCTATTTGTGACGCATCCAAACTAAAAAGTTTTAAGACCGCTTTCTACAGCTCATGCTCAATATCTTGCCCACTGTCACATTTATGTCTCTAATTTAGAGAAGATAAATTCTAAACCGGCTTTACAAGAAATAGATGAATTAAAATGTCTTAATTCAGAAAGAGACAATTTAGTCCATCAGGCCAGCATAAAGGCGGAAGAGCGAATTGCCCAACTCCAAGAGACTGCTTCTCACGTTTCAGCATCTAGCAAGCATTCAAATAGCTCACGTCTCTCAAGGTCAAAATCTTCACAATATTCAAAGAGTTCATCAATTAGTCGGCAGCTTATCCAAGCCTGGGCAAAAGCAGAGACTATGAAGATACAGGTGGCCTTTGCAAAAAGGAAAGCAGAGATGGAGACAGACGCCACTCGCAAAAAAGAAGAAATGGAAATGGACGCCGCTCGCAAGAAAGCAGCTATGGAAACGGAAGAAGCTTGCAAAAGAGCAGAAATAGAAGCCCTAGAGAAACGGTGTGAGCACGCCAGTCGTAGCAACACTGAGAACTCTAGAACAAGTTGCCGGGGAAAGTGAAAGAGACGGCATCAGCTTATGCAACGTGGATGAGGAAGATTCCATTAAACGCACCAGAGACTATGTACTAAAGCAACAGTGAATCTCATAACATCAAATGTTCCTGACAGTTTTGACAACCTTCCAAAACAGGGAAAATACTCTGTAGCAGTACCCTGCATCCAAGGTCAGTACAATACTCTACTAGCTAATGACCTTGAGCTTTGTTTACACGCCCTAGTGCAACAGCAATCACAATGCATTAACTCTCAGATGCAATTATACCCTCCAGCAATTCATCAAAATCCTAGCAACCATACAACTATAAAACCATGCCTGCCTGAGTCTATGGATGTTAAACTAACTCCAGGGCTAAATGCAGATGCAACTGCATACTACCTTATGTCATTTAACCAGAATGCTGCAAATGCCTTTCAAACTTCATTTTCCTGCCCAAAGTCAGAGAGTCATGTTTGAGTTTGCTAGATACATGGCTCGCCGTGAACTCACCAAGACAAGCCTTTCGAACTTTGATAACCAGCCTGAAAACTACAGAAGCTGGAAGGGTGCCTTCAGAACTGCAATTAATGATCTTGCCATTACTCCTGCTGAGGAACTGTACCTGCTGATCATATGGCTTGGTCCACAGTCTACAGAACGTGTCAAGAGACTCCGAGCTGTCCACATCAATAATCCAATGTCGGGCCTTGATGCTGCTTGGCAAAGACTTGATCAAAGCTACGGCAGCCCTGACGCCAAAGAGAACGCTCTGTTGAATCGCCTGCATTATTTCCCAAAGATTTCCGGCAAGGACAATCCGAAATACTTGGAACTCAGTGACCTTCTCTGGGAGCTGCAGCTGGCCTCAGCTATCTGGACACTGCTCGTGGGTAAACCCAATAGTTATCAAGCTGCCATACAATATCAAGGAAAAATGGACTGCACTTGTGGCAAAGTATAAAAGAGTGAACCACCTTCCCCCTACTTTTGTGAGTTCATAAGGGACATTGCAGAAATAAAGAATGACCCCAGTTTTTCCTATGAGTTCCATGCTTCGGGCCTCCTTTCTCCGATGTCCGACAGCTCACACTTTAACCACAGAGCCAACAGGGGTCCAGTATCCGTGAAGACTAACGTCCTCCCCCCTCCTACCTCAATTCCTGACGAGTGCAAACTAGGTGAAAAGATTGAGAATCCTAACTGTCTTTGTCCTATTCATAAGAAGCCACATCCACTCAAGAAGTGCATCGGCTTTAGAAAGAAACCACTCCAAGAGCGCAAGGAGCTCCTAAAGACCTATGGTGTATGTTTCAGATGTTGTGCTTCTACCGAGCACTTTGCCAAAGACTGCAAATTTCCTATCAAGTGCATAGAATGTGATAGTGTGGATCATGTGCAGGCACTACATCCTTCTCAGTACATGCCTGCAACGTCAACAAACTCCCCTCCCGTCTTAATGCATGGCGTGGAGACTACAGATCAGGAAGTTACCATAGTGTCGTCTTCTTGTACAGCAGTATGCGGTGAAGATCTTTGCGACAAGTCTTGTGCTAAAATATGCTTAGTTAACATATATCAGAAGGATCACCCAGGAAAGTCTGCTAAAGTATACGCCATCCTGGACGATCAGTTCCAGTTCTGCCAGGAAAGCCCTCTACAAGTGCAAGTACAAAGCCCCAGAAACAAAGATTGAAAGGAAGAAAAAGGAGACGGTTAGAGCTACTGTGTCAAAGACAGTCGGTGGGGATAAGAATGACGGTACATGTGTAGTCAAACTGCGTAAAATGCCTCGCTATTATCCTACTGAAGATGTCCCAAGGAAGCTGTTAAGCCATGGCAAGAAGCCTTTCAACCAGCACAAACGCAACCTGCGCTCCTCCATCTCTCCTGGGACTGTACTTTTACTCCTCAATGGACGCTACAGGGAGAAGAGTGTGGTTTTTCTGAAGCAGCTCCAGTCTGGCCTTCTGCTGGTAATCGGACCACTGGTTATCTACCGGGTGCCCCTGCGTAGAGCTCACCAGAAATTTGTTACCACTTCCACAAAAGTCAATATCTCAAGTGTCAAGGTTTCAAAGCACCTAACTGATGCTTACTTGAAGAGGCTGCGCAAACCCAAGCACCAGGAGGAAAAAATCTTTGAAACAGAGAGACAAATACGCAGTCTTACTACAGTGCAAAGCCGATTGGAAGTTTGTGGATTCCCAACTCCTGCCAATGGGTCTTGTCACTCAGGATACGCAGTGACGATGGAGGAATCCGAGGAGTGAAGGTCAATGAGACTAAAGGAGGTGTGGTACATAGTTTCTTCCCGCCAATCACCGAACTGATACTCCTTCTGCCAAGGGAAATGGTCAGTTAAGAGTTTCTGCTCTCGGCAGAAGCCTTTCCACAAACAGCCAGTTGGATTACAATTGTGCTGGTGGAAGTTTTGGCTTTGAGCGGCTTCCCCAGCACGAAGATGGGTTAACCTTGTTAAAATACTCCTCGCATCTGGAACTATGGCCTACGTTTAAGACTGTTGACTTACAACTTTACACTTTATAGTCAGTAAGTATTGTTGAATGCTTTACCTTTGTTTTTCAGGTCTCCGCATTGGGTTTCCAGGAGGACCTTTAAAGTTCTAGTGTTAGTTTACTTTGAAATCTAAAGATTTCAGACGGGGAGTGTCATGCCCCACGATTAGGATTTATTATATATTTTTCTGTTTTTGTGTTGAATCTGTCTTTGCTGCTTACATGCTATTGATTTCATAGCTATTTTGTCCCTGCAGGGTTTCCTTAGGCTTCTGTATTCAGCTAGTTCACACCCCCTCTGCTCAGTGTCTTGTAGTTACTTTCTGGTCACATAGCAGCCATTCTGTGATCACTGCTGGACAAACGAAAGTCTTTTTACCTGCATTATTGTACACCTTTCAAGATTTTCAGTCTGATCATTAAACTCTTCAACTAGATTCATATTTCTATCTGCTGAACTTCATCGTGTGAGTACTTATCAAATACAGACTTCAGCTAGTCTAAAGCACCCACGCCTCACAGCTTTGCTTAGGGAAGGAGAATAAGATGCTTGCTGCAGGGAGATCAGTGTGTGAATGGATCCTGGTCTGTGTGTTTCCCTGGAGTGTTCTTAAGATGCTTGCTGCATCACACACTTATTATAGTGTGGAGGCTTTTTATCTCACTTCTTGTCCTCCACCACAACCCTTGTAGAGTGTGTGTGTGTGTGTGTGTGTGTGTGTGTGTGTGTATTCTTTTTATCCACTTCACTAGCCAACCCTTCCAAGTGCACGCCCCAATTACTGTGTTACAGCAGGTGAAGGCAATGGAGCATGTAGCTGAGTCCCAAGACAGTTCAGTCGGTGAGTTGCCATAGCAACCTAAAAACAATGAGAACTTTAAATGGAGGATTCATTGTACTCATAGCACTAAAGTTCCGATGGACGCTCATCTAACTCTTTTATTTAACGTTCAGAAAGAAAGCATGAAAATGAGATGTATTCATTTAGTCCTTTTGGAGACACTGTGTCTAGTGTTCGTATCCAGTATGTCTCACGTTGCAGGAGTATTCGAGATCGATCACCACCACGCGGCAGCGGGGGGACATGGTCTATGCCCACAAACCTCAGTGAAGGCAGGCGATGTTTCATCAATAAAAAGTGTTTTGCAACAGGTTTATCGGAGTACCATCTCGAAATGCTACGTTGATAGAAGATCGGTGGCCGCGTATGCGGTCTCGAAGCGTTAAATCCGTCTTCCCCACATACGCCAGTCCACAGGGGCACGTGATTAAGTACACGACAAACTCCGTTTGACAGGTAATACGATGTTTAATGTGGAAAGTTTGTCGCGTATGTGGGTGCGAGAAAGTGGGAGATGGAGTCATGTGGTTGCATGTTACACAGCTGGTACACCGATAGCAGCCTTTTCGTAATTCTTGGGTACGTTGTTGATATGCTCCTATAGGGTCTGTGTGTACAAGCCAATCCTTTAAATTCCTTCCCCTTGAGAAACTAACGGTGGTACAGTGAAGGCTTTAGGTAGCTTCTTATCGTGTGTAAAGTTTTTCCAATGCCTTTTAATGCGTTTAGATAGTGCTGTATTATGTATATTATATTTCATTGGCAGAACAATCCGGGACTCCACTGGCTTCTTTGTTGTATTTTTGTTGTTAAATCGATCGTTCGCTTTCTGCAACGCATTATCCAAACATTCCGAGGTGTATCCTCTCTCTAAAAAGCGCCGATACATTTCTTTATACAGCGATCCCGCATGAGGGAATTCAAGTATTAATGGATTCAATGTATTACGCAGGCCCTCCCATTGAATTTCTAATTGAATTATTGGAAATTACATTACATAAGAATTATTTTCGGTTTGAAAAATCTTTTTATTTCCAAGTCGCTGGAATGGCGATGGGAGCACCGATGGCGCCAACATACGCTAATTTCTACATGCATTGTTTTGAGCGTAAATTTCTCCAAGATTATTCGGATCGGATTTTATTTTACAACAGATTTGTCGATGACATCCTGGTTATCTGGCAGGGAGATGAAGTGGAATTCCTATCCATGGTGGACAAAATCAATGCATTAGACACGCCAATTAAACTGACAGCTGCCCACAGCCGAGTTGAAATTCCATTTTTGGATGTTTTATTATTTCGCACGGGCGACAAAGTTGGTTACACTCTTTTTAAAAAAGAAACTGACAAATTCTACTTTAAGAGCGGACAGTCACCACCCCACTCAGCTGATCAATTCTCTTCCAATTTCGCAATTTCTCCGTGCTCTCCGCTACAATAGTGAAGAAGCACGTCGGGATCAACAAGTGAAAGAAATGTATCGGCGCTTTTTAGAGAGAGGATACACCTCGGAATGTTTGGATAATGCGTTGCAGAAAGCGAACGATCGATTTAACAACAAAAATACAACAAAGAAGCCAGTGGAGTCCCGGATTGTTCTGCCAATGAAATATAATATACATAATACAGCACTATCTAAACGCATTAAAAGGCATTGGAAAAACTTTACACACGATAAGAAGCTACCTAAAGCCTTCACTGTACCACCGTTAATTAGTTTCTCAAGGGGAAGGAATTTAAAGGATTGGCTTGTACACACAGACCCTATAGGAGCATATCAACAACGTACCCAAGAATTACGAAAAGGCTGCTATCGGTGTACCAGCTGTGTAACATGCAACCACATGACTCCATCTCCCACTTTCTCGCACCCACATACGCGACAAACTTTCCACATTAAACATCGTATTACCTGTCAAACGGAGTTTGTCGTGTACTTAATCACGTGCCCCTGTGGACTGGCGTATGTGGGGAAGACGGATTTAACGCTTCGAGACCGCATACGCGGCCACCGATCTTCTATCAACGTAGCATTTCGAGATGGTACCTCCGATAAACCTGTTGCAAAACACTTTTTATTGATGAAACATCGCCTGCCTTCACTGAGGTTTGTGGGCATAGACCATGTCCCCCCGCTGCCGCGTGGTGGTGATCGATCTCGAATACTCCTGCAACGTGAGACATACTGGATACGAACACTAGACACAGTGTCTCCAAAAGGACTAAATGAATACATCTCATTTTCATGCTTTCTTTCTGAACGTTAAATAAAAGAGTTAGATGAGCGTCCATCGGAACTTTAGTGCTATGAGTACAATGAATCCTCCATTTAAAGTTCTCATTGTTTTTAGGTTGCTATGGCAACTCACCGACTGAACTAAGTCTAACGGAGATAGCTACATGCTCCATTGCCTTCACCTGCTGTAACACAGTAATTGGGGCGTGCACTTGGAAGGGTTGGCTAGTGAAGTGGATAAAAAGACAGTCTACATCCTTTGCCAGTTACCCTGAAGATGGTTCCAGAGAGAACCGAAACGTCGGTCTGATTTTAAGATGCCTTAAATAAAGATTTTTTTGTTTTTAACCAGTTCACACGTGTGCAGCTCCTATCGCTTCATATCTATTCTGTCCATGTTATTGGGCGTGCACCGTGGATTTCAGTTTGGTAGTGTGAAGATTGGGAGTAGCGGGAGAACTATGTGTATATATGTGTATATATGTGTATATATGTGTATATGTGTGTGTATGTGTGTGTATGTGTGTGTATGTGTATATATGTATATATATATATATACAAATTATAGCGTGGAGGCTTTTTATCTCACTTTTTGTCCTCCACCACAACATATATACACTGCTCAAAAAAATAAAAGGAACACTTAAACAACACAATGTAACTCCAAGTCAATCACACGTCTGTGAAATCAAACTGTCCGCTTGATTGCCAATCAGTGTTGCTACTTAAGTCCACATGCTGTTGTGCAAATGGTATAGACAATCGGTGGGAAGAATAGGCAGGTAGCAAGACCTCTCCAATAAAGGAGTGGTTCTGCAGGTGTTGACCACTTCTCAGTTCCTATGCTTTCTGGCTGATGGTCTGGAATTCCCTTTTGGCAAGGGAGATTGTGTTTTAACCAAGGGTTGGTGTAAGTCAGGAAGGAGTTAATGAGACTGGGCACAGCAGTCCTCCCATGGCAATAACACCCCCACCTCAGGCCTGTCCCACCTCAGGAGGACAATGAAAAAAGTTTGAGAGCCGGGGTGAGGCAGGGGCCAGCAGCAGGACCAGACACCCAGGAGGAAGGAGCCAGAGGTAGTGCAGGCAGCTGGCAATGAGAGCACAGGAGCCGGGGAGACAGCACAACTGTGTGTGGAGCAGCCGGGCTGAGAGGAGTGAGGCTGCGGGCTGAGAGGGGGCGAGTGAGCAGCTTGCTTTGTGTGATAGCAGGAGCAGATTCCAGGGGATTCGTGTGTGTGTGTGTGTGTGTGTGGAGCAGCAGGGCTGAGAGGAGTGAGGCTGCGGGCTGAGAGGGGGTGAGTGATCACAGGAGCAGATTCCAGGGGATTTGTGTGTGTGAGGGAGCGCCTGGGGCAGCAATTTCTTAACCCCCAGTCCTCCCCACAAAGACAGAGGGCCTCCCTTTAATTTATTCACCCCCCACAGCAGCAGGCGAGATTGCCACCACTCCCCTTCAGTCTTCAGAGACAGAGCAGCGAGGTCTTTAAAAGCTCTCTGGGCTGGCCCCGGCTGGGTCTCTGTGTCCTGGGTGGGTGGCTGGCTTTTCCACTGTCTGCCTCCCTCGGCCCCTCCTTGCACTGGCAGGCTGGCTAGCGTGACAGCATCTGCACTCGGCTGAGGCTCCCACCGTCTGACGTCTCCCTTGGCTGCCCCTTCCTCTGCAGCGTGTGCACAGCACGCTTTGTATCATGTGGGGGGGGCGGCCCAGCACTAGCGCTGCTGCGCATTGAAGTCTTTGGCCGTTCGTGGGAAAAAAAAATACAGCTCGGCCGGGGGGACGCTGGTCCCCCTGCCCCCGGCCCAGTCCGCCCCTGCATGCAGCCAGAGGGACGGGTTAATTACACCTCCTGTGCCTGAGATTTGGCTCTGTAAGGGAAGGGGGCGGAGTGAGGCCTGGCAGAAGGATAGGCTTTGCAGGGAAGGCGGGGCCTTGCCTAACGCCACCATTTGCTGCTGTGCACACACAGCTGTTAGGGGCGGCGCAAACAGGGAGCGGCGCTCTAATCAATCAGCCTGACTTGCTGTGCTCGAGCTCTGGTTCTGCAAAAAAAGTGCAGCAACGGCAAAAAACGCTGCTACCGGGATTTGCCGCCTGGAGCCCTTGCTCCATTGTCGGGCCGGCCCTGAGGGGGGGGGGGGGTTTATCAGCAGAATATGAAGCCCTGTCTGTTTACTGCTGTTTATAGTGGACCTTTCCTTAACCAGCACTGCAGCGATCGTAAATTTGTCTGAGCTGCCTGGCTCATGGTGAGGTCCTGCATAGAGGTGGCCAGGCTGCATTCACTGCATCACCAGGGAATAGGCAGCCCAGGGTAAACGGGGTCAAAGACCATAGCAGCATCTCATACCTGCAAAACACACACCCATTCTCTGCTCAGCAACCCCAATCCACAAAACCAGCCAGCCAGCACGCACACACAACTCTAATCCACAAAACCAGACACCCAGCACATACACACAACTCCCATCACACAAAACCAGCCACACACACAACTCCCATTACACAAAACCAGCCATGCACACACACAACTCCCATCACATAAAACCAGCCACCCCAACACACACACAATTCCCATCAACATGTGTACTTTTGTTCATAGCATGAGGATGGATATGTTGTGAGTTTGCAAAATCACTTAATAATCAATTATTCAAAAAGAATCTACACTCGCCTCTTATTGCACAGCACAGAGGACACATGATCCACCATCGGCAGATTCATAATCTATCATTATTATATGTATACTTCATGTGCTGCCAGAATGCTAGAACTAAAAATATTTTTGAAAACCTTAAAAAAGAAAGTGTGGGTTGTTGTTTTTTTTTTTTTTCACATTTTAAAGTTGGCGGTCAAATATAGGATCCACCCCGGGTGCCAAATGTTCTAGGTACGCCCCTGCTCCGAGAAATTATTAAATCCGTCATATGTAGGCCCTGGGTTAGGCTAGGGTCAGATGAGCGTATTTTGTACGGACTGTGCGTCCGTGCAGTACGGATGTTGTCGGAGAGTTTATTCAAATAAGAAATTTAGACGAGATATAAACAATAAGAAAACTCTCGCCAATATTTCTCAGACGTCTCCTGAGTCTGTTTTCACTTGTGCATTTTGTTTACAAAAATACCACCGCAACCAAACTAGATAAAAATATATATTTATTTATGCAAAATGATTTATTCTCACAACAAAAATCAAGGATTTATAAGAACAACAACCGTCAGCACATAGATTTCTAGCTTTTATTAGAATGTTAGTAACTCAGCACCATAATTAATACAATTTACTTTGATCAAGTTAGTAACTAAGCATAAATGGTTAGTACAACTTAATAAACGTTTCTGGAAAGAAAACCTGTAATTCCCAGCAAACAAATAGTCAAAACAAAGCTAGTATCTTGTATGTTATATAATATATAGAACTTAACTAAGAAGTTCGCAGAAAGGATTGAATCCAGTTGGAACAGGTAAAGTATGAAAGCAATTTAAGTGGAATTATATAATATATAATATATATATATATATATATATATATATTATATATTATATAATTCCACTTAAATTGCTTTCATACTTTACCTGTTCCAACTGGATTCAATCCTTTCTGCGAACTTCTTAGTTAAAGCAGCAATAATTTAATATATAATATTATTTATATTTAATGATATCTTTGGATGTAATGAGTTAAATGGAGAGTGAGAATATAAATTTCTAAGATGTTATGATTATATGTCCATCTTAGTTTCTTTCTCTTTTTTTTTGAGTCTCTCTGAGCATGACTCATTTCTGAGAGGAAGAGTGAGTGTGTGAGTGAAAGGAAGAATAAAATGCATGAGAGGAATAAATTAAATGCCTTGACTGAAAGAAGTGAATTGAATGAATCAATCAATGCTCTCTGGGGTTAGGCAGATATAGGGTGTTTGACATCACTTATCACGTGCCTTCTAATTAACATATCTATATATTCAATGGTACCTGTCAACTCATAACACTAGAGGGCAGTGTTGATTTTCAACATTTTATTAAAACTATTTTCCTCTATTTATTCTTTATGTATTTGACATGGGTCATAAGTCAATTTTTTCTTATCTAGACCTTGTATTCAAACAGTCTCAATTTCCTCAGACATCATGTCTGTATCTGTCAACTTAAATTTAGTATCACAGATTCTCTAGTCTACTCCCCTATTTCAACTTATCGGTTAATATATACATTTTTCTGCTTTTAAACTAAAAAATAGTTTACTAAAATCTTTTACTTATATATTAACATATAGTACAGGAGGGGTGGGGTCACGCCTATTCCCCGATGGGGCGGCTGCAACCACCAAATGCATCCAGCCCAACAACATATGTAAAGCATAACAAAGAAAAAAATGTCATCTGCGCTCATTCCCATTATACCGTGTAAAACTAAACACAATTAGAGGTTTGGTTTCTTATCAATGGCTATTAGAAGACTAAGCTCGCCCGCCAACATCAAGGCACCTCTATGGGTGAGTCCTTTCCAAAATTTAAAACCACAGGCTGCTGCATAGCAAACCATACCTGCTCATGCTGCTTGTCAGACATGAGGTAGACTGGTGGGCCTTTATACTCCCCCAGAAACAAAATGCACTTTGGGATCGAAAACCAAGACACGCAGCGGGATCTTGTTGCAGGGATGACCTGCATATATATTAACATAGTTCTACACTTGCATATTAAAGCTACTAAATATTAGATACATAAAATATATGTGAATATATATTTTTGTAGAATAGAATAGATATAATTTTAGAAACCTTTGTAAAATATATTTTATTCAAAGACTTCTTAGCGAAGCAATTTACCCTTGCCATGTCTAGCACTTATCTACCACATATATCAAATAGAACAGCCTCTATAGCATAGCATCTTTATTTCTACATGATTATATTGATTTAAGACACACACATAAATCCTTTTATTCCACCAATGAGTTTAAACTTTGTATGAACTCGTCTTTTTTTTTTTCAAAGTAGGTGAAAGGTAATTTAAAAAAAAAATTAGAACAAATATGCACAAAATGGCTACAAGCACCCATTTTGTTTTCTTATGAAAATACCCGACATAACCCCCCCCCCCCCCTGGTGTCATTGGATTTCTAGCAATTAGCCAAAAATCAAAATGAAAGCACGATCAAAAAATTTGCACTTAACCAAGGAACTATATTTGCTCTAGGGTTCCGCCTTTGCAATACGTCTTTCTTCTTTCATCGATTTTAATCAATAAAAATGCAGTGTTTTTAAACTTCAATGTACGCACTTTTCTGGTTAGCACGATCAACCAGACAATAAGAAACATAATTGCAATTCACACATAACAATTTCTGAAATGCTAGGCCCTTTATAAGCAGATAGCAATTGATGATCAAACTGTGAATACATAGGAGTATAAATCATTAAATTGTCCCTTTTTATTAGAAGTTCAATTGTATGATCAGGCTTGTTGTCTACTTTCTGACTGACAAGGTAGTGGCCACACACAGGGTTATCCAAAGAGATCCGAATTGCTTGAGAAAGGTAACCGAACGCTGAAAATCAGCGTTCGGTTACCTTTCCTGGCCATTCAGCTATCCAGAGAGCAGGCAATTCGCCAAATCCTGGCGAATTGCCTGCACATACGTTGCCTGTTCGGTGCCTGTTCGAGGGCAGTGAAATCCCCATGAAAATGCTCTGCTTCGGCTATTCAGAGAACACAAACCAGCAGTGAAAGGTTCCCCTAATGCCCTGCCATTCGGTGGTTTAATTCAGCAAGTTTATTCAGGAGAATCCCATAGGCTTCAATGTTAAAAATATTCCCGTTTTAATTCAATATCTAATAAACCATTCCTTCTAAAATTCTGCAGTAAAGAGTCTCTTTCTTTATAGATTTTTTTTTTTAGGATACTTTTTTTTTTTTTTTGGTTTTATTTTTGTAATTCAACCATTTATTCTCTTCTTTTGCAGCAAAAACCTATTATTTAGAAATTTTTATGTATTTTTCTGGATTTTTTTTAGGCAAATTTTTTTTTATTTCAAAATATTTTTATTGAGGTGTTTACAACATAATCACTGTAAATAACATTCAACCATCGTATGAAATAATCAAGTATGATTGCAGCGGTATCTCTCAAACACACTTGTAATGACATATAAACTATAATAAAATAACATAAAAATAAAAAATATATAATAAAAAAAAATTAACCTAAAAAACAGGGAAGGGGAAAGGGGAGGGATCTCAGGATCAGCAGGAGAAGGCAATTTCTCTGAGGCAGAGTGCACAAGGAGCTCTCCTTAAACCTCGCACGAAAGTGACCTAGAACCAGAATTCTATCACAAGCCACACGCCTTGTAAATCTTATGAATGTCCCAGATAGCCCATGGGTCTTGTTTAGGGGGGCAAAAACCCCACGCCGAGGTAGCTTTGGAGTCGAAGGAACGATATTGAGTTAGTAACGTAGCTATCTGTCTTTGTGTTGGGACAGCGGTCGATTTCCAGTTCCGGGCAATAAGCAACATTGTCGTAGAGACAATTATAAATAACATTTTGAGGTGTGATCGAGGAAGGTGGACTATTCCCAGCAATAAGATCTCCAGTGCGCACTGTATCTGACTGCCCAAGACTTCCGATGCAAGAAGAGATATATCTTTCCATAATGGTGCTATCAGTGGACAGTGCCACCAGATATGACCCATCGTGCCCGGGCAGACAAACCTCTCCAGCAGACGTCTGAAGTGTTTGGGGCAAAACGGCTAATCCTTGAGGGCGTAAGATACCAACAGTATAGTACTTTTCGTTGCGTTTCAATCAGCATTGCACACCTTGAGGCTCCAGACGAAAACAAATGTGCCATGGCCCATTGCGAGGGGATAAATTGCATAGAAAGGTCTTTTTCCCAAGTGTTGTGAAATTCCACGTGTTATTCCAGTCGGTATTACGCAATCGATAAAACAACGAGATGGGTTTTGTGGTGGTGTGCGGGTCTAGCCAAAATAGTTAAGTGTCCGAGAGGAGCGGCAATGTGGTACGTAAATTAGATATAACTGCATTGGATTTAAAATAGGAAAAGAGTTGCATGTATGACAAAACCATTGAGGATTTATTTATAAAGGATTTTATAAATTTCGTTTGTAAAGTTTGGAAGGACAACATGTCCGGCAGCGAAAACAGATGGTGTAGGTGCGTGACCCCAGATTGAATCCAGGGCCCTGCTCTAAAGGGAGGCAGCAAGTATGACATAGATGTGAGAGGTGTGGCTATGGATACTGGCTTGTAGTTTTGAAATAAGTGAGCATAACGGTCCCACGCCTTAACATACAAAATCGTGGAGGGTAGGATCTCCGGCAGACGTGGTCTCTTTGTACGAGGCACGAATAATAGGTCGGCCAAAGTGTGTCCGGGAATAAAAGTATATTCTACCAGCCATTGAGGCATAGGGTGGGTGTGAACCAGTTCTGCTAGTGATGCCAAACATGTGGCCCAATAATAGTTATGTATATGGGTAACGTTAAGGCCTCCATCCCTATGGCGGTAATACAATAGTTTTTTCGGTATTCTGGGCCTTTTATGATTCCAAATATATCTCATTATGATTGTAAGGTATCTAGGAAGGACATTGGCAGTTGCAAGGGGAGAGTGCGAAAAACGTATAAAATTTTTGGCAACACCATCTTCACCGCCGCCATCCTGCCCAACGATGAGATCTCAAGTCTCCAGTGATATAACTGTGATTTCACCTCTGACAGTAATCTATCATAATTATAAACAGTCTTTCTGGAGTTCTAGCTATTTTAAGATCTAGGTACACAATATAATCAGTTCGCCAGTCAAACCTATAACTGGCTCAAAGGGCTTCCAGGTGGTGATGGGGTATATTAATCGGGAGTGCTTGGGTTTTTAATATGTTCACCAAATGATATGAAACCTGACTATACAAGTCCAGTTCTTGTTGAAGGGAAGGGAGAGAAAGATCAGGGTCCGTCAAGGTTAAAAGGATATCGTCAGCGTATAGGTTGAGTTTATAAGTCACCGGGCCTGCCTGTATTCCACAAATGGAATCATTTTGTCGTATGGCCTGCGCCAAAGGCTCCAAAACCAGGGCATATAAAAGTGGGGAAAGTGGGCATCCCTGTCTTGTCCCATTAGTTATTACAAATTCCTCCGACACAAACCCGCTGCAGAGTACCTTAGCAGATGGAGAATCATACAGAGCCTGTATCGCTGTTATAAAGGAGGGTGGAAATCCGAACTTTTGTAAAACTCGATACAGAAAGTTCCAGTTAACCCTGTCAAAGGCTTTTTCTGCGTCCAATGACAGAATCAAGCTGGAAAAGTCCCCACGTCCCATCAGGCCAAGTAAATTAACCAGTTTTTTAGTGCTGTCAGCTCCCTGGCGCCTCGATATAAACCCTACCTGATCTAGACCTATTAGAGTGGGAAGAATATGTTGAAGTCGGTTGGCTAATATTTTGCTGAATATTTTAACATCTATATTAAGCAAAGAGATAGGGCGTAGGTTAGGACAACGGTCAGGAATTTTACCCAGTTTGGGCAAGGTAATAATGTGTGCTCAACATAATTGGAGTAAGCGCAGATGAAATTTTTTTCTTATGTTCTACACATGTTGAGCTGGATGCATTTGGTGGTTGCAGCCAACCCTTCGGGGAATAGGCGCGACCCCACCCCTCCTGCACTGTGTGCTCTCAACATGTCTACTGGGAAGGAGCCACCCTCCCACGCTTCATCAAAGCTCGCACTTAAATGAGGTACTAGTTGGGAAACGAAGGTGGAGTAATACAGTCCCGTCAGTCCGTCAGGGCCCGGGGCCTTCCGTTTTGGGAGGTTTTTAATAGCCTTCAAAATATCGTCTGTCATTATGGGTGAGGATAAACTTGCAATATGTGTCTGGGACAACGAAGGAAGATGAACCCGCTCCAGGTAGGTATCTATATCTGCCACCGTAGGGCATTGAACTGTATGTTTCGCATCCAAATTGTATAGACTTTCATAATAGGTGGCAAATTCATTCGCTATAATTTTGGGGTCATAGATAAGTCCAGTGGGGGATTTAAGGGTAATTAGTTTACGGGGCATGTTAACTGGTTGAAGTTTGCGAGCTAAGAATCTACCAGGTTTGTTTCGAAGGGCGTAATACATAGCATTGCGCTTGGTCAATGCTCTGAAATAGCTCTCCGCCTCAATCTCTCAACAGACCCATAGTGGAATCTATAGTTTCTATTATTTCTTGACGGGGCCGTTTTGTTGCGCGTGTCTAGGTCTTGTACTTTAGTAAGTAGGTCTAGTCTGCGTGATATATATTGCTTCCTAAGATGAGTCGCCCATTTTATACATTTCCCTCTTATTACAGCCTTATGGGCTTGCCAGATAGTAAGGCGGTTGACATCAGGCGTCACATTTTCTTTAAAATAGTTATCTAAGGCTGCCTGTTTAGCTATTCGCGCCGGTTCATGAAGTAAAAGGTCATCTCGAAGTCGCCAAGGGGGCCTGGTATAAGTCTGGTAAGCGTCGCCTAATGTCAATATCACTGGAGAATGGTCAGACCAAGTAAGGGGCAGTATAGTGCAGTCTATTGTGTATGGAAGGGCTGATCCTGATATCAGAAAATAATCTATTCTTGAGTAGCTATTGTGGACTCTGGATCGAAATGTATAATCCCGTTCGGTGTGGTGTAGGAGACGCCACGCATCATAAAGATTATATCTATGTAACAATTGGCGAAATCTCTGGGAGGAGGTCCCATGCTGACTACATGTAACCACGGACGAACGGTCTTTTAAGGGATCTAGTCCCATGTTTAAGTCTCCACAGATTACCAGAGTGCCGATTTGAATATCTGTTACTGAAGGAGAATTAGGCTGGAAGATGGTTGCTACTATGAACCAGGCAGCCATCTTGTGCAGAATATTGGTTCACCAGTAAATAGAATAGATTTTGACTAGATGTGCAGAGAAGAGTTTACATAGAATTCCAAGAATGCGTGGCAGATTAGAAAGCTAGCAATAAAACCAGGCAGAATCCGGCCGGCTCTTGACACAGAAAGATTTATGAATGAAGCAAGGTCAGTGCGATGTGCCAAGGAATAAAGAAAACATAGAAGACCAGGCCCCAGGCCACCTGAATAAACATAGCCGATAGGGAGGGAGGCACTGCCCGGAGAAACAGCACAAACAAATCACAGACTGTCAAACTAACGAGAAGTGTATCAATTTATAGTTATATGTGGAATGTTCTTTGTGTTCGAATTAATGATGGGAGGTATTAACCCACGTGGGGTGGAATAGAGTGTCATAGGGAGGTGGGCTAATGGGGATGTACCTAATTATGTATTTGGGGCATAAAACCTCATGTCTCTGTGTAATCAGGGCTCACTCTAAGCGATTCAATCCTGTGTGAGCACTTGTGTGACGACACAATAAACTCTTGCCTTTCCTGAAGAGACTAGTGTTTGGACAATCCTTGCTTGTGTCTGGTCCGGCGCCGTTAATGAAGTGAACCTGATTGACTCCGGCTACATTTTCTGGGGTCTCGATAGCCGGGATAACGGGCCTTTTGCCAAGACACAGGCAACGGCTGCTGAACACAGTGCGGCGCTTGACTGCAGCAGTGCCAGAATCCCGATGGTTGGGGGCGTCCATTGAAGGTGAGCTGACATCTGCAGGCGCCAAGCAGGATTTCCTGTACAGTGGACCTCATCTCGTCCCAAACGGACCCCCCCAACCCGGGAAGCTGGGACACCAGAGTCCGAGGAAACAGCAAGCAGCGCCGGCGATAGGTAACGTGTCTTCTATGTTTTGTATGTCTAAAGGAAATACCGGTATCTAAGGGAAACGTCCGACTGCGATAGACGGATAAGAGGATGCGATGGCCACCATCCTATTGGCATATCTTTCCCGCCGCTGGTAGCGCTGACATTGCTAAGGAGCCAGAGTGGCTAGCGGGCGTCTGGATTCGGGGGAATTGAATGCCAATCAAAGGGTAGTTCTGTATGAGAGGGAGAAAGTAGCTGCGTGGAGTTGCATGGTTCAGTGTTTGTAAATAGAGCTTCACCACGTGGGTAAACGGGAAAGGAGGAGGATTTTTCTGTGACTGGGCTGAGAGCCTGAGTCAGTGCCTAGTGTGTACGTCGTATAGTGACAAGGGCTTATAGTGAAGCCAACGATGGCTGCAGAGATAGTGGTGCTGAGTGGGTAGATTATCCATAAAGCAGATTGGAATTGCAGACGGAAGTGTAGACAAGGAACGGGGTGCACATAGCCACAAGCAGTCAAGAGTTAGAGTTCAAATTACGGGGTATAAGGAGCCACTAAGGAGGGAATACGTCCTCGGCTAATGGAAAGAGTTGAAGTGATATATGTTCTATATTATGCTGAAAGTATCTGATACGGAATGTGTGTGAATGAATTGACTTGAGTGCTGTGAGTGAACGTGCGCCTACTCGCTCCGCGAGGAAGCAAATTCGAGAGTGGACCCTGGAACGTACGGTTTCGGCTCAGGCGACTGCAGTCGGCTACTGAAGGGGGAAGCGTATGTGGATGCGGATAAATTGTTGACTGAAGTATCAGACTGTAGATTTTAACTGTTGTTTTGAAATAAGATATTTGTATCACAAAGAGTATTGTTTTCAGGAGTGACAATGGGTAACGGGTCATCAAAGCCCAAGAGGGTAAAGGAGGGGGAGACGCCCCTAGATATATGGTGCGAAATTTCGATGCATTATATAAAACTCATGATTATGGTGTAGAACTTGACAAAAGAAAAGCTAAAAGTAATATGTACAGTTGTGTGGCCGATGTTAGTCCCAGGATGGCCAGAACAGGGGTCAATGGACCCGGAGTTGGTACAGAAGGTACACTCCCAAGTCACAGAGCAGTATGGGCATCCTGAACAGTATCCGTATATAGATATATGGAGATATTGCATTAAGAACAAGAGTCATTTTATAATGATAGCGGGGAGAAATAAGAAACAGGACCCCCAAAATAATAGAAAGAGAGAGAGAGTGATGTTTTGCCCCCGTTCTATCTATTATGTTATGGGGCAGCCAGAGAAGATTGAGATGCCCGATGGGAGTGTAATATAAATTAGTGCCCCACGGGAATAGTGATGATAAAGAGGAAGATGAGAACCAGGGAGTTACCACACGCGCAGCGAATAGTATATATAAACCCGGGATCCGTACCAACACAATCCCTACAAGAATGCTATGCAGTTGCCTTTGCGAGAGGTGCCAGGCCCCCCCCTGGCGGATGGGAATCCAGGGCCAATGCAATACACATATGTCCCGTTCACGACAACGGATTTTTTTAATTGGAAAACACACACACCACTGTATTCCACAAATCCCGCAGCAGTGGCCAGTATGATAGAGTCAGTTATGCTCACACATAACCCCACATGGGCAGATTGTCAGCAATTAATGTTGACAATGTTTACCACAGAGGAAAGAGCCCGGATAAATAGTAGCGCGCGAAAGATTTTACTCGCCCAAGCTGTAGCAGATGCTAAGCCTTATCCAGAAGCATGGGCAGAGGAACATTACCCCAAAACAGATCCTAAATGGCCGTACAATACAGTTGAAGGAGTTGCCCATCTGCAGACATACAGAACTGCTGTAATTATGGGTGTTAAAGCGGGAGGGAAGAAACCCACAAACATGGAAAAAAATAGCAGATGTGATGCAAGAGATTAAAAAAAAAAAAAAAAAAAAAAATCCCCAAGTGCGTTTCTAGAGAGATTGCTGAATGCGTACAGGATGTATAGTCCTATTGATCCTGAAACAACGGAGAATCAGAGGTTAATTAACTCCTCGTTTGTGGGTCAGTCAAAGAGGGATATACGGAACAAAATACAGAGAATAGATGGGTTTTTGGGGAAAGGTATTAGTGAATTAGTTGAGATCGCTAATAAGGTGTATCATAACCGGGATTTAGAGGAAATAAAGAAGTGAAGGGAATGGAGCGGGGTTTGTGGGACTGGCGGGGACATCATTTGAAGGGCAGGATGTATATTGACGGGGATCTGGGCCCATCCCGCTCGGTAGCCACGAGCCCACGGTCACAATGAGAGTGGGAAATAAAGATGAAGTTTTTATGGTTGATACAGGTGCCGAATATTCTGTTGTAACAAAGCAAATTGCATCTCCAATGGGAAATAAGGTTGATATTATGGGAGCATAAAATAAATTAATATTTTACGGAGTGAGATGGTTGCGGTGCTGTATAGTTTGTGTGTGTGTGATTCAGACTGATTTTGTCCGATTGTGTTTTTTAATTGATTATTAAACTGTTCAATTAAAAGTTGAGATTGAGCGTCGTCTCTGGTGTATAGGCAGTGCTTCTGACAGACTGTTTGCAAGAGAGAAGGGGGAAGGGAGGGAGTCAGTAAAATATGCCAAGGGAGGATGTTTTTTCTTTGCTCTCTGATAGCTAACCCTTTGTGTATCTGTGCAGCGTACTATGCTTAGCTAATTTTAATGTGTGTTACAATAGAATATTTGTCTGAAGTCTGAGTGCAAGATATATGTTTATACTTTGTGTTAAATATTAGTCCGAAAGTTTTAGTTTTGTTCAGAGCTAGAATTAAATAAAAAAAAAAAAAAAGAAAAGAAAAGGGATTCCTGGTTTTTATATTATTACATATAAACAATAATAAGTATGTAATGGTATACAAAATTGTCTACCAAAATATGAAATTTATTAACAAATTGAAATATGGTTACTGTTTTTAAAAGGTATGTTTTTGTTTGATTTTTGATGGAATGATTTATTTATTTATTTTTTCGATGTGGTATTAAGAGTCTGTTTTGGGCTACGGGAAAATATCTCTGAGAATATTGTTTACACAATGTGTATGTGTATATGCCCGAATGTCCCATCCAGCTCCTGGGGCGGGATATTTTTTGCAAATTGCCAGCCCAAATTATGGTTTTTTTTTTTTTTTTTTTTTTTTTTTCCGGGGGTCACGCTCAATTAGACCTGCCCGAGAGTGGCGGCTCTATTCGGCAGCATGATCCAGCCAGCCCGCACAACCCCCAATCTGTGAAAATCGCAGTAGTTATGTCAAAGGAAGAAGAATGGCGCACGGCACCTACTCTGCCTGTTGTCCCCGCACGCACTACTCCTTGGAATTCCTGAGGTGGGGGCGGAGGAAAACCCGCCCAGATGAGTTGAATCACAGCCCGGCGCAACACCGGTGGCTCTAAGACAAAATTATATCCCACAGAAAGCCAAGCAGGTTACAGAGTGTCTAAAAAGAAAGCACAAATATGTAAACAGAGCGTAAAATACCTGGGCTTCCAGTTAACAGGTACCAAACGTGCACTGGGGGCAGAAAAGAAAAGAAGCAGTGTGCCGCATACCCCAACCAAAGACCAGGAGCTCCAAGCAACTCGACCCTGTGGCCTGCGGCCTACCCCCATGCCTGAAAGCAGTGGCTGCCACCGCAATGCTAATAGCAGAAGCAGACAAACTGACCCTTGGACAAGTTCTTCATGTCAAGGTGCCCCACGCTGTCAAGGCTCTGCTGGATGTGACAGGAGGTTACTGGTTCAGTAGCAGGCCGGATTTGAAAGACGTACCCCTAGACAAATACGATCTACAGCTATTCACTGATGGAAGCAGCTACATGGATGATGGGAAGAAAGTCTCCGGCTATGCAGTAGTCTCAACAGAAGAAGTCATCGAAGCAAAGCCACTGCCAGGCCATACATCAGCACAACTAGCTGAAATAACAGCTTTAACCAGAGCCCTTGAAATTTCTGAAGGCAAAAGAGTAAATATCTATACAGACTCCAAATACGTTTTTATGACAGTCCATGCACATGGTGCACTCTAAAAAGAAAGAGGCCTACTCACGTCTTCAGAACAACAAATTAAAAATGCTGCAGAAATCACGGCCCTCCTGGAAGCAGTGTGGAAACCAAGTGCTGTCAGCATCAGGCACTGCCGTGGCCACCAAAAAGGCCATGATGAAATTCCAAAAGGTAACAGACGCGCAGACCAGGCCGCAAAAGCAGCTGCAAAACCGCCACCGCCAACAGAAGATCAAGCTAAAGTACTGATCTGCAAGCAAGAACCTTAACCTTCCATGCCAAATTACGAGTTCTACATGAATTTGAAAAAGTTTGAACCCCACGGCGAGTTCATTGAAATAATACTGCACAAGTGGCAAAATGACTATGAACTGATAGAACTCAATTAAGATTATATCCAATGGCTTTTCCCAACTCGGACACAAGGCCAAAATTTCTACTCTACTCCTCTAAATCCGCAAGAGACACGCCTAATGGTTAACACCTCAGAAGTTCAGCAAAGACTGCGCAGAGCCTACAACATGATGCTGAAATTCTTCGGTGTAAAAATAGTGGGGGAGGAGGAAGACAAAGAAATAACTGAAGTTGAACGAGCAGAAAATTTCGCGTCACGTTTTGAAAATTTGACAATCAATTCTCACAATAATCTACGAATCACACGGATACTGCACAGTCTGGGAGAATTGGGAGCAGAAGAATATCAAGTCCCACTGGGGAGGTTCTTCCTCAAGGAGATCCTTATCAAGAACAGACTGCCAAGAATGAAGAAAAGTGCAATGGACTTTTTCATACCAGCAGTAAGAGATTCACAAGACAGACAAGATTTATTGTTTTTCGCATGGCGATACTATTTCCCAAAAAAGAATTCATCTGGGGAAATCATGGAGAATTGGCACGATACAAACCAAAAACCAGTGGTAGCTGCACTCTACCGGCGCCACTGAGCGAATGGACACCTGTGTA
The DNA here is from genome assembly GCA_009667805.1 of Leptobrachium leishanense. Taxonomy (NCBI): domain Eukaryota; kingdom Metazoa; phylum Chordata; class Amphibia; order Anura; family Megophryidae; genus Leptobrachium; species Leptobrachium leishanense. The sequence goes on from CM019068.1 coordinate 120,429,326, forward strand.
CTCAGAGAAAGAAAAGAAGTGGCTGACAGAAGAACCCGGAGGATATGGAGAAGATGGATGGTTCCAGATGGAAAATGGACGAGTGTCCTACCAGCAACACTGGCTCCTGAAATCATAAGAGCACTTCACGCAAGTACCCATGGAGGGAGAGAAATGATGGAGCAACAGTTGGAGCCACATTTCTACGTACCAGGATTGTCAGCAATCTGCAAAGCAACAGCTCAGCAGTGTGTAACATGTGCAAAAAACAACCCGAGAACAGGCCCATCTCAACCCCCAGGGAAACAGCCAATCGGGCTATCTCCAATGGCATCATTACAAATAGACTTTACAGTGCTGCCACCCTGCAAAGGATACAAATATTTACTAGTGATGGTGTGCACATTGACAGGATGGGTGGAAGCTTTCCCAACAAGAACTGAAAAGACGACAGAAGTGGTAAAGAGCCTGATGAAAGAAATACCACGTTACGGACTTCCACTCGAGATAGGGTCGGACAATGGCCCTGCATTTATCCAGAACTGTTTGCAACAACTTGCCCGGCTACTGGGCATCACCTGGAAGCTACATACTGCTTACAGGCCCCAAAGTTCAGGAAAAGTTGAAAGAATGAACCGTACCCTAAAGACTTTGATGTCCAAACTGTGCCAAGAGACGTCACTAGGCTGGTTGGACTTGCTGCCGATAGTCCTCTTGCACATTAGGTGCAGACCAACCCCCCAATTGAAACTAAGTCCGTACGAACTTATGTTTGGACGGCCAACCCCTCTGATTAATGGACTAAGGGGGGACCTTCGGGCATTGGGAGAAATTAAACTAAATGATCAGGTAGTAATGATGGGTAAAAGAGTGGAAAAATGATCCACTAGGTCCAAAATGGAGAGGTTTTTATTTTGTCCTGTTATCAACCCCTATAGCAGTAAAGGTTGCCGAGGTGGTCCCGTGGATACATCACTCCAGAGTAAAAGCAGCTGCCAGTCCTGAGCTAACATGGAAGGTCGTCGCCAACGAGACCAATCCGCTGAGGCTGAAGCTGACAAAGACCACAGTCACGAGCACCTAAATGATCCTAACCCTGATGATTCAGAGGATCAACAAGTGGGTGTTTTGATGGGCACAGACCCTGACCACCTGCCAACGGGGGATAACCACAGGGTGCTTTTTAGGGGCCCGGCCCCCACCTTGATCATCCAGAAATGTTTTTTACTTTTGAAATTCCGGTGGGAGGGATTGGGTTTATGTGACTGTAAAAAGAATTGCCCAAGGAATTCTGACACTCGGGCATTTGTGGTGCTGATTTTATATTTTGCTAATTTGATTTATGGACTCTCGCGTGGAGTATGCTCTAATTGTACGGGCAATGTGGGGAAAGTGGATATTTCCCATATCTGGAATAGTACGCACCCGGTGATGGAGAACCGTACCATGTGGAGACAAAAACGAGAGGCGCTATCTGGAACCAACCCAAGAGGACATTTACTTGTGCAATTCAAATATGACTATGCTAAAAAGTCTGGGCAAACTGCATGCTGGGTGTGTAGTAGACTGCACCCAGAGACAATTCATATACCATTTGCCTCTGTTCCAATGAATTTGAGTATGTTTGTATCAGGGAATATCACAATACATGCTGTCGATGCACAAAGGGAAAAGACCGAATCAGTCAGTCCCGGGTACCCCATAATAGGACCAGTGTATCCACCAGAATGGTGTTTTCAACTAGGACCAGATAAAGAAACAAATAACGAGGGTGGGTTATGTAACTCAAGTCAGTTCAACTGGACATCATACATTTACATATTCAAAGCAGGACAAAGGCGACTTATTTATACATACGATGCAGGCAACTCACTAGAGACCAAGAGGCGGTGATTGGGAATGTGACCAATGGGAGGCAGGGTGCAGTGGATATGATGAGACGGCTGAGACACCTTGCGATAGAGATATCAAAGGGAACACTACATTCATCACCATTTATAGTGACAGGAGGGTACCAGGTGTGCTGTGAAAGGGTGTGTTACACATGGGTACCACCAACAATAACGGGAATGTGTTATTTGGCTAAGCTGGTCCCAATCCAGAAACTAAGGGGAGAAGACACAAACACAGACACAGAACTACACCCTAGGTACCCACTGGTGTTTGAAAGACCGAAGAGAGAATTGTTTACGAAGATGGATCGAATATGGACATGGTTGCCAGCATGGACTGGATGGGGAGGAGAGATGATGAGGAGATTGAATAGCTATGTCAATCTGATGGATGAGATTCTGAATAGAACCAGTATGGATATCCAGCTGCTGAATCTGGAAATGCGTGAGTTACGAAAGGTGCAAATGATACATGAAATGGCGCTTGAGCAGATCAGTGCGGCCTTGAATGGATTGTGTGAAATGACAATGCACTATGAATGTTGCACCTTCATCAGAAACACTACACACGAAGTCCCAGACTATTACCAGGTAATTCAAGATCATCAGGAGAAGGTAGCACAGTTGCAGGGCACAGCCAGGAGGATTGCTGCCGAAGGCTGGAATCCGCTCCGGGGGTTTGGAGCAATGGGAGAATGGTTTGGTTCCATCTTGAGATTCATCTCAAAGATTGGATCCATGATACTCATGATAGTGGTGATTTTGATCATAGGGATACTGATATACCGCATAGGGCTATGCATATGGCCACTATGCAAGTCAGCACTGACACCCACACAAACACAGAAGATACCATTGATAATTCCACAGGGGATGTTCCCAGTGAATGGAAAGCCCCCCCCCAGTATGCAGAGTTTCGGAATAGTGAAGTGTAATGGCTACAAGTGCCAGGAAAAGATACTGACACTTGAGCCAAGGGGGGAATGCAGGAGAATTAGGCTGGAAGATGGTTGCTACTATGAACCAGGCAGCCATCTTGTGCAGAATATTGGTTCACCAGTAAATAGAATAGATTTTGACTAGATGTGCAGAGAAGGTTACATAGAATTCCAAGAATGCGTGGCAGATTAGAAAGCTAGCAATAAAACCAGGCAGAATCCGGCCGGCTCTTGACACAGAAAGATTTATGAATGAAGCAAGGTCAGTGCGATGTGCCAAGGATAAAGAAAACATAGAAGACCAGGCCCCAGGCCACCTGAATAAACATAGCCGATAGGGAGGGAGGCACTGCCCGGAGAAAGACAGCACAAACAAATCACAGACTGTCAAACTAACGAGAAGTGTATCAATTTATAGTTATATGTGGAATGTTCTTTGTGTTCGAATTAATGATGGGAGGTATTAACCCACGTGGGGAAATAGAGTGTCATAGGGAGGTGGGCTAATGGGGATGTACCTAATTATGTATTTGGGGCATAAAACCTCATGTCTCTGTGTAATCAGGGCTCACTCTAAGCGATTCAATCCTGTGTGAGCACTTGTGTGACGACACAATAAACTCTTGCCTTTCCTGAAGAGACTAGTGTTTGGACAATCCTTGCTTGTGTCTGGTCCGGCGCCGTTAATGAAGTGAACCTGATTGACTCCGGCTACATTACCTTTTGCAAGACCTGGGACAGAAACTGAGATTGGGCAGCGTTGGGAGCATAAATTGACACCAGAGTATAAATTCTCATTTATTGTGCAGACTAATATTATGTAACGACCTTTCGGGTCTTTAAGGATACGGTGCATCTGGAATGCCACTCTATTGTGAATCAACAGGGTGACCCCTCTTGCTTTAGTTTTGAACGTGGAGTGATACTGTGTTAGGTATTGGGGGGTATATAGCTTGGGATGATCCAGACAGCGAAAATGCGTCTCTTGAAGACATACAATATCTGCATCATGAGCTCAGAGATCTCGATATAAAGAGTGCCTTTTTACGGGCAAATTTAAGCCCTTAACATTAAAGGTTAATACTTTCATAGATTTTCCATTTAAGTGCGTCATGGAACGGGGATTGAGTAGGAGCTTCGTATTTATGGGGCATTTCAACGTGTGGGCGGGATCAAAGAACCAGTCACATTGAAAACATAAGTCCTGAGATTGATGAAGGAAGCAAAAACAAATAACATTCCAAGAATAAAGAACAACCATCGCGTTGTACCATTGTAGCTCAGAAACAAAGTAAACAAAACATTATATACAAACCCAGAAGGGTACATCTCATCGAGGCATCCTTGCAATATGGTTACCTGCCGCCGGTCCGCTCAGTGATCGCTCCCCACGAGCGATCACTTCCAGTAGCGTCAGGAAGTACGGAGTGCCACGAGGCTCAAAAAAATAAAGAACACAAAAATAAGACATCCTAGATCTGAATGAATGAAATATTCTTATTAAATACTGTGGTCATTACATAGTTGAATGTGCTGACAACAAAATCACACAAACCTGATCAATGGAAATCAAACTGAGCAACCCATGGAGGTCTGGATTTGAAGTTACACTCAAAACTAAAGTGGCAAACAACACTACAGGCTGATCCAACTTTGATGTAACGTCCTTCAAACAAGTCAAAATGAGGCTCAGTAGTGTGTGTGGCCTCCACGTGCCTGTATGACCTCCCTACAATGCCTGGGCATGCTCCTGATGAGGTGGCGGATGGTCTCCTGAGGGATCTCCTCCCACACCTGGACTAAAGCATCCCCCAACTCCTGGACAGTCTGTGGTGCAACGTGGCGTTGGTGGATGGAGCTAGACATGATGTCCCAGATCTGCTCAATTGGATTCAGGTCTGGGGAATGGGTGGACCAGTCCATAGCATCAATGCCTTCGTCTTGCAGGAACTGCTGACACACTCCAGCCACATAAGGTCTAGCATTGTCTTGCATTAGGAGGAACCCAGGGCCAACCGCACCAGCATATGGTCTCACAAGGGGTCTGAGGATCTCATCTTGGTACCTAATGGCAGTCAGGCTACCTCTGGCACGAATCCCCTGGAATCAGCTCCTGCTATCACACAAAGCAGGCTGCTCACTCGCCCCCTCTCAGCCCACAGCCTCACTCCTCTGAGCCCTGCTGCTCAACACACAGTTGTGCTGTCTCCCTGGCTCCTGTGCTCTCATTGCCAGCTGCCTGCACTACCCCTGGCTCCTTCCTCCTGGGTGTCTGGTTCTGCTGTTGGCCCCTGCCTCACCCTGGCTCTCAAACTTTTTTCATTGTCCTCCTGAGGTGGGGGGTGTTATTGCCATGGGAGGACTGCTGTGCCCAGTCTCATTAACTCCTTCCTGACTTACACCAACCCTTGGTTAAAACACAATCTCCCTTGCCAAAAGGGAATTCCCTAACTTCCCTCAAAAAATTCCAGCCAAGTAACCTCTGTCTGAGGCACTATAATTCAGACTGATCCTTCTGATCTGTCAGACTTCCTGCTCTGATCTACACACTCAGTCCCCAGGCAGAGCACAGCAAGGGTTAAATATTTAAAGGGACATACACAGTGCTCAGCCTCAGCCATGTAACATGATACCTGGAGGAGAGGACCAGTGACAGACTGCCTGTGACATGTCTGGGGCTGATCTGCAGTTATTGCTGAGCTGTGCATCACTTTAAATTATTAACCCTAAAATATATGGGGGCCCTGTCTCCTTGCAAGCCTAATTCACCTAAATGTGCCACAGAACCACTGTGTATAACAGAGCTGCAGAGTAAAAAGGAAGAGCAGCTCAATGTGTCTTTTAAATTCAAATAAACCTTATTAGAAATAGCTTGGTGTAAGGGCCCGAGTTGCTGCACTATGGGCCTCTGGCTGGTACTTGTCCCCTGGGCCGAAAGTTGCCAGTCAGCCCCTGGCAGCACGATTTGGCGGGAAGCGCTGTGGACTCGGACGAGGTTCCACGCTCGGAGGTGGAATGTTGCAGTCCGGTGTTTTTTTACAGCTTGTGCCGTGCTCGTTCTGGCGGGAGCCCGGGGACTGCCAGAGGCCGCAGTGTCATGTCCTGCAGACCCCAGTGAGGCGCCTGAGTTCCTGGTCCTCCTGCAGATAGCCTGGATAAGTGACTTGCGCGTCGGTATAGGCCTGCGAGGGCCCTGCGTGCTAGTTTGCGTGTCCCACGTAAATGCTGGGCTCTGATCCTTCACACAGGCGCTGGATGTTGCCCTCATAGAGTAAAGTGATGTACCTCTCCTTTTGCCTGAGTGTAAATAAGGTGATCTCTAACGGTTCTTATAGTTTGGAACGGTGGGTCTTGCCGTGAGATACTGCGACCCTGGAGGGGGCTTGGTTTTGGCATCTCTTCCTGCAGACAGAGTGACAGACATATATCTTCACAAGAACACTGACAGAGACAGACACACTGACAGACGCTGATAAACACAGACACACTGTCAAATGCGGAAACACGTACTGTAAGATATACATGGGCACATACACCAATAAACACAAACACCGACAGAGCCACAAACAGAGACACAGATACACTAAGATCCTTCACACAGGCGCTGAATGTTGCCCTCATGGAGTAAAGGGCACTGGTGTATTTTGGCCTAGGCCCAGGCCTAGGCCCAGGCCTAGGGCGGCACTTTCCAGGGGGCGGCGGCCCGTACTGTGTGGCCCCACTCCAAAAAAAACCAACTTTTTTTTATTTTTTTTATTTTTACTTTTGCAAAGTATTTTACCAGGAAGGATACATTGAGATTTCACTAATTTACACTTTCAATTTCACTTTCCAGGGGGCAGCAAAAAACCACACCACTAAATGGGTTACTCACAGAGCACCGAAATGACGCCAACTTTTTGGTGTTCTGTAGTTCCCTGCACTTAGGAGAATAAAATTTCCCCACCCTGCAGTGAATTCACCATTCACCGCAGGGTCCCCAAAGTGCATGGAGTCGGCCGCTGAATGCTGCCACCGCAAACCCGTGGCCTGCTGCTTTCAAAAGAACTACTGAATGAAAATGTCTGGAATTTACATATAAGATCCTATGATTGATAATAAAAAGTTCTGTTACAGAAAAAAGAAAGACTGCTATTAAAAAAGGGGGGGGAATTTTGCCCAAGAAAACCTGAAAAATGACTAAAAGGTACTAAAAAAAATCAATTAGGAAAGACTTTTTACTGCAGATTAAAATAATAAATGATTTATTAGATATTGCATAACATTTTTTTTTAACATTGAAACCTATGGGGTTCGCCTGATTAAACCTGCTGATTGAAACCACCGAACATCAGGGCATTTCACTGCCATTTCTCTGAGTCTCAGTACCACATGACTGGCTGAACCACGTGAAATGCACGCGCACAGCTGCCCGCCCTTTCGTTAACACAGACTCTATTCTGGACTGAACACCCACCGGGAAGGGAATCAAAGCTACAGTGCACCCTCTGGCAGTGGCACCCCACTGCTGACAAGATGGCTCCACAGCATAATTGCTGTGTGCTCATATACACTCGGTTTGCTGGGAGTTTTACTGCAGTGGATTCTGATGCACTCATACACACCGCACATTGCATTGCTGGGAGTTTTATTGCTGTGGATTCTGTGATACACACTGCATATTACTGTGAGTTTTATTGCTGTGCAGTTCTGTGATATGCTCATACACAGTGCCCATTTCTGTGGGTTTTATTGCTGTGCAGCTCTGTGATACGCTCATATGCAGTGCACGTTTCTGTGGATTTTATTGTTCAACCAATTAGAGCGGCTGTGATCCTGTTTACTTGAAATGCGTGGCTGTTCTTTGTAAAAATGCTTGCATTTAAACATTTCATAATTTTATCTCAATAGATACATTTGAAATGGTATACAAAATATACAAGTAGGCACTTGGTATCCACTTTTAATATAAAGAGAGGAAAAGGCGGAGCTTAAAGAGGAAGGGTGGGGATTAACCAGGAAGAGGTGTGCCCTTGACAGGAAGGGGTGCGTCAAATTTAAATTAGGGGGTGCACGAGTTTAGTCAGGCCTAGGGCAGCACAAAACCTAAATACACCACTGGCAAAGGGATGTGCCTCTGCCCTCTCCTAGTTTTGCCTTTATGATGTGCCTCCATGCTAGGAAACCTTGCTGTGAGGAACAGGGCCTGTGCAAGGCCTATGGGGATATAGTGAGCTGTACATGCTGCAAGCCCCAGCATTATATTGAGGGTTCTGCTGTGCCACTTTAACCTCTCAGGAACCTCTTATGCCCTCTAAAGATTGGCTGGGTGTTGCTTACAATATGTGTATAACCCTACTGGTTGAATAAAGCCTCTGTATTACACCCCAGTAGGGTACACATGTGTTGCTTTTTCTTTGGCTGCCTCCCACAACAAGCAAATTGCAGACTGTACAGTTGCCTTTACTGGGTAACAAAGGCTCCCATGTGGCTTGGCTGTCTGCTGACCAGACTGGGAATTCGTGGTTAAAACATCCTATTGTCATTTTGGTAGAAATATTTATCATAAAAACAGGGTGTCGTATATAAATTTGTAAGTCTTTCTATTGCAGTGTTCCAGCGCCTGTATTGCCTGCTCGAGAAAGTAAAAATATCTATTTACAGGGTGACACACTTATACACTGTACAGTACTGTGAGTTTTATTGCTGTGGAGCTGTGATACACTCATAGACATTGCACATTCCTGTGAGTTTTATTGCTGTGGAACTGTGTGATACGCTCATACATGTCACGTTTTTTTGGGGGGGCAGCATTTCATCCATCACTCCAGGCAGCACAGTGGCTTGGGCTGGCCCTGCCCCCCCCCCCTTACCTGCCTTTTACTGTCATCTTCTCTCTCTGCACAAAAATCACATCCGCCTCCCCTCTCCTAGAGCTGCTGCAGGGAAGAGGAGGAGCTATGGAGGGAGGAGAGGGGGATTTTTATTCTCCTAATGCAAACGCCCTGCTCGACTGCTCGTTGTTTGAGACCACAGCTCAAAGCTGACATACCGTGACAGTGCACCTCCTAGTACCCCCTAATGACACCCCAATAATCACTGGTACCTGGGGCTGCCAGGGCTGGATTAATGTAGGGGTGGATGGAGCGGCCGCTCCAGGCCCCTTCCATTAAATAGGCCCACAGCTGCTCCAAGAATAGATAAACTGCTGGCCGGTAGACAGGACACACAGTCACCGCACGGCCGAAAAGTGCGTAAATGTGTATTGTGCAGGAGGATTATTGGGAGGAGCAGCCAGTAGGAGTCACTCATCAGCTGAGTGAGACACATCCATCCTCCTGCAAGCCTTCCTGTTTCCAGCCATGTGGAAGTGGAGGCGAGGAAACACCGGAGAGCAGGACCAGCAGCCAGGGGGAAAGGTAAGATTCCCCCAGCTGATTCTCCTGGGCAGCGTTTTTTTTTTTTAGAAAACTTTCTGAGCCCCCCCTCAGCTCTCCTCTGATCTCACTCGGCAGGGAAAAGGAGGGGACAGCATGCGGGGGGGGGGGGAGTACACAATGGAGACAGACCGAGAGGGATGAAAGAGAAAGGGTCACAGAGAGCGTGAGGAAAGAAAAAGGGTGTTGAGGAATATTTTAATCTTTCTATGTATGCGTATTCTTATATCAAATTGATCCTCAGATAAACTCTTTGTATCTTGAAGTCTTTTGGGTCAGAGTAGGAAACAGATGTTGAACCCTTGCCTCAATCCTTGAAGGATCATCAATTATGGCTTCCAGCATTTATTGAGGAAGGAGACATTAAGTCAACATCCTTGTTGCCTTCTGACACAAAGACTCTAAAAGTTACCGGCCTAAAAGCTCTCTTTGATGTAAGGAACTGAATTGATTAATTGTAACAGGATGTTGTAAAGCTTCTCACTGTTTAGGGTTAATTTGAATAACATATTGTATCTCAGCTCTTTTGTTTGAAATGGTTTGGAAAACGCGGCAAAAGCTTAAACCAATTAGAGGTATTACAGGATGTCTTTTACTGTGTTACTGTGACGTCAAATTCTGTACTTAAGAAGACCATGTGTTTGGTTCTTCAGAGAGAAACAACTAAAAGACTTAGAACCTATATTTGGTGTCTGTGGTTATTCCTCTCTCCAGATATCTGTGATTCTCAATCTGTAGTTTTATGTTACCTAAGAAAATAGTAAACACAGCCGGCTGTGAGAAAAGAATCAGGGGACTGACCAACGCCAGAATATAACATCACAACAAATTGGTGCAGAAGTGGATGAATATCTTGAAGTTAAAGTTAAGAACACGTCATATTTAGTGTTGTCTTTCCTTTTTCCTTCTAAATGATATTTAAGAACCCACGGGGTGTTTTTTGTTTGTGGATGTATTGTGGTATTGGTCGGAAGTCTAGAGTCCTGCTTAATAGATTTGTGGATTGAGTCCACGTATGAAACTACAAATTGGAATCAAGCTTTTTGTTTTTTGTCATTGTTTGTCTTGTTTTGTTTTATGCGCTAATGCTGATGCATTAATATTTTGCCTTGTTATATATTTCCTTTGTGGGGTCTGGTCTGCCTATAATACCACAATAAGCCTGGGATCCTTCTTCATTTTCTCTGCTGCTTCTTTTCTATATTTTCCATTCGTGGTCCCAGGATATAGTCTCACTGAATTTTAATTATCCATTATGAGCTGCAGATATCTTCTAAGCTGCAGACTAGTCTCAAGATTATCCTTTTAAAGTGTAGTTTTGCGATAGTATCTGAGTTAGTAACTGTGTGTTTGTGTGATTTGATTTTTTTTCTTTTCAGTGATTTTGCTGTCTTCCACAGGAACAAATAATTTTGAGTTAGAGTATTATTATAATGGGATCCTCTCACATTAAGTCTACTGCATATTCTTTACCTATTCCCTTTAAAAGCTATAAACAAGTACCGGAAAATGCGAGAAATCGAACTCCTGCAGTTAAGTCTGCAAGCCCCAAACCTGATCAGACTCTAAAGGCATATGTTCAAGATTTGATTGGTGAATTTTATACTGAACCTTTTTGTGATAATCTTCATAACTGGTGTGTGCGTTTGGGGGTTTGATTGATAATCCATGGCCACGTATTGGTTCTTTTTCTAGTTATCATTTAGAAATGTTGAAAGGTATGTGTTTACCTAATGCAGTTCCATTTGGTCCTGGACCGGATCCATTATGGAATAAGAATTATATGGAAAATGTTGCCCAGGGTTGGTTGCAATGTTATTTGTTGTGGTCTTCTTCTGTCACTGACTCCCACAATCCTGAGCCAGCAGTAATGTCTCCTCCACCATATAGTGATCCTTGTGTACCACTTGCTAATTCAGTTCAGTTATATCCTAATTTGGCTTCTTTGAGAGAAAATATACATAAGTGTGCTTCATGGAAAGTGACGTCATAAGTGTGTCTAATGGACAGCCTAGAGTAGGTAATCTGTCTGCTCCTGGTGCTGTGAGTTCTGTTGTTGTAGTGAGTTTAGCTGTTAGTTCAGTCGTTGAACATTCTGATTATGCCTTACGAAGTAAAGGAAAGATAGATGGAGAAAGTGATGATGAAGAAAATGGAATTATTACTGTACAACCTACTTCTGCTATGCCATATGTTGTAATTGGTGATACCGTCATGGTTAAACCTCCCTCTGCGGAACATCTAATTTTTTTAGGCAAAAAATGTCCAGATCCTTATAAATTTCCAGAGGGTGCGATTAATTATCTTAAGCGAATTACCAAAGACCAGCAATTTGGTGGTCCTGATTATTGATTTTTGTTGTCAGTAGTTTTGAAATATGCAGATGTTAATCCAACTGATTTGGCTAAGGAATTAGATGCTAAATTTGAATGTATGAACACGGTTTCTTTCCGTATGCAGCCTTACGAATCGCAAATTGTGGTTATATCACTCTTTTCTAATCATTCCTAATTGTCCTGTCAATTTGCTTGGTCGTGATTTAATGGCTAAGATGGGAATGATTCTTGAAATTACCTCTAAAGATGGTGTTCTGATGCAGAACTGAAACCTGAAAAGACAGTGTGCATTTCCATGTCTGGAATATGATTGTTTTGGCTTAAACAATTCTATATTTGTTGATATACCAGATTTTGCTAGGAATGCTAATTGTCTCTATCTAACATCTGACACTGTTTCTGTCCTTGAAAGAGTTATTTTTCAGAGTGCTAGCTCTTCTGCACAAACTCAACTCACACATTCTCCACTCCCAGCTTTACAATTTTCTCAGAGAACTAACACGGAGATTACAGGAATGTCTGTGTGGCCAACACGGATTTGTGTGCATACAGTTGGAAATGTGTATTTGTGGAAACAAGGTTTTGGCTATGTGAAATCTCTAACATTTGTGCTGTTTTCTCCTGCTTTGCCGTCAAGCATAACTAATGCTTTCCATGTCATTAGCACTGTTCAGATCCCGGATGAATTGACGGTTGTGTCTCCAGGTGTGTGGGCGGCCAGCAGCACAGACCCAGGTTTTTTAAATTGCACCCCATACAAAGCTACTTTGAAACCCGATTCTTCTCCTGTTTACATAAAACCGTATCCATTGTCAAGAGATAAAGAATTAGGTATTGCGCCAGTCATTGCTGAACTCTTGTCTAAATCTATAATTCAGCCAATTGTTTCACCATTTAATAGCCCAATTAATCCAATTCAGAAACCTGGTAAAACTGAATATATAGATACTCAAGATTTGCGAGCAGTTAATGATTTGATTTTGCCTCTGGCTCATTTAGTGCCAGATGCAGATCTTATTCAGGCTTCTTCACCGCTTCTCGTCCGACAAATCCATGACTATGGACATGTCGGCCGAAGAGGGGTGTTGGCAATGATGAAGGAAAGCTTTATAATCCACAGATTAGAAAGGAAGTCTTGATAAAAGTCAAAATTGGCCCGACCATTTACCAGCAGTATTGGCTGAAATTACAATGACTCCTAGCTCGACTACGGGTTATTCGCCTTTTGAAATTCTACACCATGGAGTGGGGAATGGTCTACCCATTAGAACTAAAGGTGCCCCGATGGTAAGCGGGGACCTTAATGTCGTAATTGAATATGTTTTGAATCTTGTGGACAAATTGCATGGCATCTATGGTGATGTATCTCTGTCTCTTCCTGTTCCCGCAGGAAAACCAACTCCTCCTTTCCAACCAGGAGATCAAGTCCTTGTGAAGTCCCTCTTCAAGGCGAGAGTTTTGGATCCACCCTATGGTCCTCCAACTACAGTGATCACAGTCACCCGGACCGCCGTCCTAACAGAGGATAATCAAGCATGGATACACGCAAGCCGCTTGAAGAAGATGCCATCCCTAATCAAAGCACCACAGATTCCTTCGCCAACCGATGTACCATCTACTACTGCTGCTCCCGTTTAATAGCCATGATCTTTGTGATCTTCGTCATATATGCTATATTTTCAGGAACAATGTCTCCAAAGAGTTCCCCAAATCATGTTGCTAATAAGATGTATCGTCACTCACAATCTCATTCTTCTTGGGAACTTGATAATCATTTTATAAAAATTGCAAGAAATCTTTACACAGCCCTGAACCGCACAGATTCATGCTGGATCTGCGGTTATGCTCCACATTCCCATAACTATGGTTATCCCTTTTTAGGGTCCCCATGGACCACTGAATCAATTAGTTTAATGATCCGCTCTAAACAAGACCCTGTTGTTGATTTTACTGATGTTCAGAAGCAAACAGAAGCAAAGAAGATAAAGTTGCATTTAGCTCGTCAGTTTAAACTGGAGCCATAGTAATTGTTAATCACGCAAATGTGTAGCCACTTCTAGTGTATATCATTCAGATCTGAGATCTAGCGTTAATATGCCTAAAAAACATGTATTAATTGTTTTGTAAGCCTTTGACACCTGGAGGGCAGGATAGTCCTTCATGCCTGGTGCCCTTGGAGATTTCCCAGCCCTTGTCAATTAAAAGGAAGGGTTTTTTCTCTACTGCTGAAAGGACTTGTTGGGGGTTACAAAATTAAAATTAGTTATTGTTATTTGATTACAATAAAAGAGGGGAATGTTGAGGAATATTTTAATCTTTCTATGTATGCGTATTCTTATATCAAATTGATCCTCAGATAAACTCTTTGTATCTTTTGAGTCAGAGTAGGAAACAGATGTTGAACACCTGCCTCAATCCTTGAAGGATCATCAATTATGGCTTCCAGCATTTATTGAGGAAGGAGACATTAAGTCAACATCCTTGTTGCCTTCTGACACAGACTCTAAAAGTTACCGGCATTAAAAATGCGCTGCTCTGACCCCAGCCTAAAAGTTACCGGCCTAAAAGCTCTCTTTGATGTAAGGAACTGATCATTGATTAATTGTAACAGGATGTTGTAAAGCTTCTCACTGTTTAGGGTTAATTTGAATAACATATTGTATCTCAGCTCTTTTGTTTGAAATGGTTTGGAAAACGCGGCAAAAGCTTAAACCAATTAGAGGTATTACAGGATGTCTTTTACTGTGCTACTGTGACGTCAAATTCTGTACTTAAGACCGTCAGGGTTATCCAAAGAGATTCGAAAAGTCAACCCACGTTCGGTGACTTTTCGTTCTCTTCAATTCGGTTCCTTTTGCCGATCCCATTTCCGTGACCCTGCGGTATATTCAGCAAGCACCACAGGGCCCCCGAATTGCAGGGAAAGGCTGCCGCAAACCTGACGAAAACTAACCGCAAAACTCACCGAATGACGCCGAAAACCCCCAAAAACATCTGGATTAACCTGCGAAAACCACGGAAAAAGCCCGAGCAGGAGCCGATGCACACAGCCGAAGCAGCCGAGACCGCAGACGAGGGAGGTGAATAAATTAGCAAAACCGTTTGAATCTGTGAAAATGAAACGCTGTTTGCAAAGAAACTACTGAGCGAAAATGTCTGAAACTTACGCAGGAGATCCAGGGAATGATAATAAGAAGGGCTGTTACAGAAAAAATAAGTAGACTTAAAATAAATAAAAAAAAAAATCAGACTTTTAAAACAAAAAAAAAAATTCAGAAAGTGCTTCAAGTATCCTAAAAAATCTATAAATAAAGAGACTTTTTGCTGCAGAATTTTATAATGAACGGTTTATTAGATATTGAATTAAAACAGGAATATTTTTAACATTGAAGCCTATGGGATTCTCCTGAATTAACTTGCAGAATAAAACCACATAATGGCAGGGCATTAGGGGAACCTTTCACTGCTGGTTTGTGTTCTCTGAATAGCCGAAGCAGTGCTTTTTCATGGGGATTTCACTGCCCTCGAACAGGCACCGTATGTGCAGGCAATTCGCCAGGATTTGGCGAATTGCCTGCTCTCTGGATAGCCGAATGGCCAGGAAAGGTAACCGAACGCTGATTTTCTCAAGCAATTCGGATCTCTTTGGATAAGCCTGCATGTGTTTGGTTCTTCAGTGGGAAACAACTAAAAGACTTACAGGGTTATCCAAAGAGATCCGAATTGCTTGAGAAAGGTAACCGAATGCTGAAAATCAGCGTTCGGTTAACTTTCCTGGCCATTCGGCTATCCAGAGAGCAGGCAATTCACCAAATCCTGGCGAATTGCCTGCACATACGGTGCCTGTTCGAGGGCAGTGAAATCCCCATGAAAATGCACTGCTTCGGCAATTCAGAGAACACAAACCAGCAGTGAAAGGTTCCCCTAATGCCCTGCCATTAGGTGGTTTTATTCTGCAAGTTAATTCAGGAGAATCCCATAGGCTTCAATGTTAAAAATATTCCCGTTTTAATTCAATATCTAATAAACCATTCATTATAAAATTCTGCAGTAAAGAGTCTCTTTATTTATAGATTTTTTAGGATACTTTAAGCATTTTACAGATTATTTTTTTTTAACCCTTTCGCTGCTGAGGCATTTCCCGCCTCTGTGCTGAGGTCATTTTTACCGGTTTTGCTCATCATGTTTAAATGTGTTTTGAAGGCTTATTTTAGTATATGACCCAGACATATTATATATAGTTCTTTCCGTCAGACTCGGCAGATTCATAATATGTCATTATTATATGTATACGTCATGACCTGTCTGTATATTATAACAAAAAATGCAATAAAATATGAATTTTCAATAATTTACAACGTGTAAAGTGTTTTTTTCACATTTTAACATGCGAGCAATTGCGGTTATATTTTGTATGGGGTGCGCTTGTTAAAAAAATTAGAGATGGGGTCTCGTTACATTTTTTTTTGGGGAAAATTACGCAATTTTTAACAAACGCACCGCATACAAAAATCGTTAGTGCAGCATCATTGTTCACATTATAATTGAAATGGGAACAATATTGCTGCATTAACGAACCAAAAAAAAGAAAAAAAAATTGTTTTTTTTTTTATAATTTTTTTAAAGTATTTATTTTTATTGTTAATTTTTTTTTAAAAAACTTTTTCATAGTCATGTTTGGTATTGTTGGAACGGCCATGCTCTGGCCGATCCAACAATATCAAACATTAACCCCTAACTGCCACGGATCGGGAGATAGGGGGTTCCAATGAACCCCCTATCGCCACCATTGGTGGCAGTTAGGGGTTAACTCCAGAACTGGCGTCATCGTGCATCGGGGCATTCCCGGAAGCTTGGCCGACATCCAAGATGTCGGCCAGCTCCGGGAAAAGATCACGAAACTGCACTTTTCGGCACCGATTCGTGATCCGGCCCCCATGGGGTTAATGCCAGGTACCGTTAGGAAGGGCAGGCTGTGCCCTTCCAAACGGTGCCTGGATTAACCCCCTGCACCCCGGCGATTGGGAGGGAGAGAGGCCCGAAGGACCTCCCCCCCCCCCTCCCTTTCAGGCGCCTCCTCCGCACATGCGGGGGGGCACCTGAATTAGATGTCATCGCCGCCGCAATGACATCTAATTAGCCCAGCGGCGGTTCCAGGTGCTGGGCTGACGTTGAGGATGTCAGCCCGCACCGGGGGGCAAAGCAATCAGCCGATCGCTGGCCCCAAAGGGAGGACGAGCTCAGCGCATCCTTCGCAAGGAACACTACCTGCGGGTGGACGCGCTGAGCGCGCTGAGCACGTCCACCGCAGCGAAGGGGTTAAAAGTCCGATTTCTTTATTTTTTCTTTTATCATTCCCTGGACCTCCTGTGTAAAACAGCATTTCATTTTCACAGATTCACACAAACTATTTTGCTCATTTATTCACCTCCCTCGTCTACGGTCTCGGTTGCTTCGGCTGTGTGCGATCGGCTCCTGCTAGGGTTTTTTTCCGTGGTTTTCGGCAGGTTAATGCAGATGTTTTTGGGGGTTTTCGGCGTGCATTCGTGGTTTTGCGGTTAGTTTTCGTCAGGTTTGCGACAGCCTTTCCCTGCAATTCGGGGGCCCTGTGGTGCTTGCTGAATACACCGCAGGGTCACCGAAATGGGATCGGCAAAAGGAACCGAATTGAAGAGAACGAAAAGTCACCGAACGTGCAGTGACTTTTCGAATCTCTTTGAATAACCCTGTTAGAACCTATATTTGGTGTCTGTGGTTATTCCTCTCTCCAGATATCTGTGATTCTCAATCTGTAGTTTTATGTTATCTAAGAAAATAGTAAACACAGCAGGCTGTGAGAAGAATCAGGGGACTGACCAACGCCAGAATATAACATCCCAACAAAGGGGGTCAGAGAGAAATTAAAAAAGGGGGTCACACAGAGAAATAAAAGAGAATGGGTGTCACAGAGAGGAATGAAAGAAAAGGGGTCACAGAGAAATGAAAAAGGGGGTCACACAGAGAAATGAAAGATGGGGTCACACAGAAATGGGGTCACAGGAGAAATGAAAGAAAGGGGTCACAGGAGAAATGCAAGAAAGGGGTCACACAGAGAAATGGGGTCAGAGAGAAATGGGGTCACAGAGAAATGAAAAAGAAAGGGGTCACAGAGAGAAATGAAAGAAAAAGGGGGTCAGAGAAATGAGAAATGGGGTCACAGAAATGAAAAATAAAGGGGTCACAGAGAAATGAAAAAGGGGGTCAGAAATTAAAAAGAAAGGGGGTCACAGAGAAATGAAATAAAGGGGGGTCACACAGAGAAATGAAAGAAGGGGGGTCACAGAGAAATGAAAGAGGGTCACAGAGAAATGAAAGAAAGGGTCACAGAAATGGGGTCACACAGAGAAATGAAAGAAAGGGGGTCACACAAATGGGGTCACAGAGAAATGAAAAAGAAAGGGGTCACAGAAATGAAAGAGAAAGGGGGTCACAGAGAAATGAAAAAGGGGGTCACAGAGAGAAATGAAAGGGGGTCACACAGAGAAATGAAAGAAAGGGGGTGACAGAAATGAAAAAGAAAGGGGGCCAGAGAGAAATTAAAAAAGAAAGGGGGTCACAGAGGGATGAAGAGAAGGGGGTCACACAGAGGAATGAAAAAGAAAGGGTCACACAGAGAAATGAAAAATGACTACTAATTCACACTGCACATTGCTATGAGTTTTATTGCTGTGGAGCTCTGTGATATGATTATACACACTTCACATTACTGTGAGTTTATTGCGGTGGAGCTTTGTGATACGCTCATACACACCGCACATTACTGTATCACAGAGCTCCACCGCAATAAAACACACAGTAATGTGAAGTGTGTATAAGCGTATCACAGAGCTCCACAGCAATAAAACTCCATAATGTGCAGTGTGTATGAGTGTGAGTATTATTACTGCGAATATCTGTGAGGCGCTCATACACAACGCACATTACTGTGAGGTTTATTGCTGTGGAGCTCTGTGATACGCTTATACACACACTGCACATTACTGTATTTTTTTTTCCGTGGAGCCCTGTGATACGCTCATACAAACTTCACATTAATGTGAGTTTTATTGCTATGGAGCTCTGTGATACGCTCATCTGTGAATAGATTAACCATTACTTCTCTATAGAACAATTTCTCTGCCAGTGATCGCCTAATTGTGGTGAACTGCACCGTATTTCTGTCAATTCGGCAGTATTTGGCGATTTGACAGTTTAGTTGGCAATTGTTACCTCAGTATCTAAAAATAGGCCCAACAAAATCCTCAGCATCAGGCCCATGATACCCTTAACCCGGCCCTGGGGGCCGCCTGCCCCCACCCCTCCCCTAAGTACGCCACTGCTCTGTGATATGCTCACACACAAATTTTGGTGAACTTCCAGCAATTACAGTGCTGTTCGAAGGCAGCACAAATCCCCATAGAGAAGTAATGGTTAATCTATTCAGAGGGACCACCGAACAGCAGAGAAATGTCAGTGAAATGCCCTGATGTTCGGTGGTTTCATTCAGCAGGTTTATTCAGGTGAACCTCAATGTTAAAAATATTCCTGTTTTTATGCAATATCTAATAAACCATTTATTTTAATCTGCAGTAAAAAGTGTCTTTATTGATTTTTTTTTTTTTTGATTTTTTTTTTAGTACCTTTTAGTTACTTTTCTGAATTTTTTTCAGCAAAATTTTTCCCCTTTTTTTTTTAATGGCTTTTTTTTTAATTGCTTTTTTTTTCTGTAGCAGACCTTTTTATTATCAATCATAGGACCTTATATGTAAATTCCAGACATTTTTGTTCAGAAGTTTTTTTGAAAACCCCAGGGTTTGCAGCGGCGGCATTCGACGGCCGACTCCCTGCACTTCGGGGACCCTACGGCGAATGGTGAATTCACTGCAGGGTGGGGAAATTTGATACCCCAAAGTGCAGGGAACAACAGAACACCAAAATGCTGGCGTCATTTCAGTGCTCTGTGAGTAACACCTTTAGGCTAGGGTCAGACTAACGCATTTTTCACGTTGTCCGTGAAAATGTGCGTTCGAAGAATGGACGTATTTATTCACGGAATACGCAATAGCGGTCATACTATGCGCAGTTTCATCCGTGATTTTGTACGGATCATCAATAAAACACTTCTTGCATCTGGACGTTATGTTGGCTGGACATTAGCAGCGTCTGTTGTCTCCAATTCACGCACACACGCCTCTAGCGGACGCAGCGCACTCTGTACGTCAGTACTAGTGGTTTAACGTTCTCGAAAAAATGCCTTCATTTTCCACTTGCGTTGCGCAGCCGGACTTTTGTGCGACCGTACTTCGTATATTGGCCGTCATTGCCCGGCATCTGCTGCTAGCACGGCCGTGATTAAGTGCGCCAGAACGCGCGTTCGCACTGCCTCAGTCTGACCCTAGCCTCAGTGGTGAGGTTTTTAGCTGCCCCCTGGAAAGTGCCAGCCTAGGCCTTCTCTACCCAGGACATACTTGAAAATTAGTGAAATCTCAATGTATCCTTCCTGGTAAAATACTTTGTAAAAGTAAAAAAGATATATATATTTTTTAGGGTGTCACCTTACGGGTGGTGTAACCCAGTGCAGGCCGCCCCCCTAGGTACGCCCCTGTCTCGGAGGGTTATATCTGGAGTCTGGCTCAACTGTGAGACCCGCGGTAGCTGCTGTGATGTAGGGAAGAACACGTAGGTTCTAATATCTGTTTGGGATAAAATATAAGTTATGTTCTGTGTAGAAATCTTACATCATCCTCATTAATCTTAACAAAGGTTACAGTGCTTTTGGTCATGTGACCAAACCCAAGCCAGCTACAGCAATCTAATCCTTTTTTTGAACTATTGTGCTCACTCTCTTTTTTACATTTATTTAGATTGAATTTGGAGAGGTTCAAATTTGGAGCAGAATAGAATAACTGGAGCAGCTTCAATTAACAGCTTCACTACCAAAATACATACAGAACAGGTAGTAATGCTCGGTGTCAAAGTACTCAAATCTACCAAATTCAGGTAACTTATAAGGTTATGGTGAGAGAGAAAAAAAGCCACATAGTTGCAACAGAACCTTATTTCCTAGTAGCTACAGCAACCAAATTCAGCTGATAATTAACAACAATAATATGTCCCTCAGCCTCCGTAGTGACTTGAGGTGTCTTCTTCCCATGCTTGCAAGTCATGGAGGAGGCAGGGAAGACCCTGCGAGCCTCCAGATGTAGTCCAGATGCCTCTGCATTTGCAACATCTTCCCTGGCTGCTCCATGACCCATGTGCAGGCAGGGAACAAGACACCAGTTGTGAGTGCTGAGTAGGGATGAGCCGAACACCCCCGAGCTCGGTTCGTATTCGAACCCGAACTTTCCAAATGTTCGAATCCGAACTCGAACTCAATATTAGTCAATGGGGCTGAAATTTCGATTTTTAGAGTGCCCTCCAAGACAGCATATATGCTGAATATTTGCCATAAAAGGTGTATGGGGGTCCGGGTAGTGCCCTGGGGGACAGGAAACAAGGACAAAAAGTTTAAAAAAAAACCTTTTTAAAGGGACAGTGAGTTTTACATGAAATAAGGGTTAAAAATAAAAACGAAAAATTCCTTCAAATATCGTGCCTAGGAGGTCCCCATAAACTGCCCATGAAGTGGCAGATTTCTAGAATGTATAGAAACACTTAAAAACAAAAAAAATACGTTTCAAAAGACGGTAAATGCTTTTCCTTTTAATCTATCCATAAACAACTGCTTGGGGCGGCAGTCTGTATGAAAAGAGGAGACATTTTCGGACACGTAGAAAAAGTTTAGTGATTTTTTGGCTAAATTATTGTGAAACTTATGCAGGCTTTGGATGAAAGTAACAATAGGTGCTTTAAAATTGGGCCTTTAGCGTCGGCAACAGTGCCGTCACACCGTAACCCCTCTGAGGATATGAATCTGATACAGGCGTCAGTGGCAGTGCACCCAAATATTGTGCTTTTGGTGCCAGGCCTGCAACTACTATCATACAGTAACCCCTTTGTAGTATTGTGGAAGAATGCAGGGGTGGACCTTGCGGTCCTAAATTAAAAAGATATGCATCTGGTAAAGGCGTCAGTGCACCCAGATATTGTTCATTTGGTGCCAGACTGCCAGGCCAGCAAGTACTATCATACAGAGTAACCCCTCTGTAGTATTGTGGAAAAATGCAGGGGTGGACCTTGCGGTCCTATATTAAAAAGATATGCATCTGGTAAAGGCGTCAGTGCACCCAGATATTGTGCTTTTGGTGCCAGGCCAGCAAGTGCATTCATACAGTAACCCCTGTGGTATTGTGGAAGAATGCAGGGGTGGACCATGTGGTCCTATATTTAAAAGATATGAAACTGGTAATGGGCATCAGTGCACCCAGATATTGTGCTTTTGGTGCCAGGCCAGCAAGTGCATTCATACAGTAACCCCTCTGTGGTATTGTGGAAGAATGCAGGGGTGGACCATGTGGTCCTATATTTAAAAGATATGAAACTGGTAATGGGCATCAGTGCACCCAGATATTGTGCTTTTGGTGCCAGGCCAGCAAGTACTATCATACAGTAACCCCTCTGTAGTATTGTGGAAGAATGCAGGGGTGGACCTTGCGGTCCTATATTAAAAAGATATGCATCTGGTAATGGGCGTCAGTGCACCCAGATATTGTGCTTTTGGTGCCAGACTGCCAGGACAGCAAGTACTATCATACAGTAACCCCTCTGTAGTATTGTGGAAGAGTGCAGGGTTGGACCCTGCGGTTCAAAAAATTAAAATGATATAAATGTGGCACAGGCATCAGTGCAGCCAAATATTGCGCCTTTCATGGCAGCAAGTGCCTTCACACCGTAACCCCCTTTGTGGTATTGTGGAAGAGTGCAGGTTGGACCCTGCAGTTCAAAAAATTAAAATGATATAAATGTGGCACAGGCGTCACTGCAGCCAAATATTGTGCCTTTCATGGCAGCAAGTGCCTTCACACCGTAACCGTAACCTTTGTGGTATTGTGGAAGAGTTCAGTGCTGGAGGTTTGTGAATGCAGAAGACATCCTCGATCTATTCCGTTACTTCAGCATCAGGGGATTGATAACTGCTGATCTAGGACTGATTCATTTTTATAAATGTCAGCCGGTCTACAGAGTCGGTGGACAGACGCACTCTTTTGTCTGTGACAAAACCTCCAGCGGCACTGAACGTCCTTTCAGAAAGCACGCTAGATGAAGGGCAACCTAGTAGCTGCATAGCATATTGGCCCTGTTTCTGGCCAGTGATCCAATCTCAACACCCAGTAAGCCAGTGGATCATCTGCTGGAAACGTATCCAGGTCTGCCCTTGCCCCTAGGTAGTCCTGCACCATATGGTGACGACGCTGGCAATGGGTGCCTACATTTGACGTCCCTGGGCGTCGTGGACTAAAAAAATTTAAAAATGCATCAGTCAAGCGGCCCTGGCCTTCACCACTATTCCTCTGATCATCCGCAGCCTCAGAAGCACGTGTGTCATCACTTGGTAACCTACCAGTCCTTGGAAAGGTGTTACACAAGTGTCGCTTTAGAGCGTCCTCAAGATTTTTCATCCTGTGCTCCCTCTGTGCGGGCAGGATGAGCTCTGCAACTTTACCCTTGTATCGTGGATCAAGAAGCTTCCCGAGTCTTCCTGGTCAATGAGGATGACCCCATCGTGCACTTCCTCCTCCAAGCCACGCACTAGCCCTTGAGGAATCCCCACCTTCAATGCCCCCACTACTTAAATATTCCTCCTCCTCCTGTCTGATCTGAGTAGGACCCGCTGTAATGCTGTCTGCGGAAAGACTGGGGCCTTCAGAGCAAGGGAAGGCCTCCTCTTCCTCCCGCTGCTCTGCCTCTAGAGCCACATCTATAATTCCCTGCAGAGTGTGCTCCAGCAGGAACACCAAAGGAACTGTGTCACTGATGCATGCACTGTCCCTGCTCACCATTAGGGATGAGCTGTTCCGTTTGGACGGTTTGGAGTTCGAACCGAACTTAGCCTGTTCGGTCTGCTCGCGAACTCCGAACATTTCCGCGTGTTTCGGCGCGCAGTTTGACCACAATGCACCACAATGGCCCACAATCCACTTTTACACTGGCCTGAAGCTCGTAATTGGCTACAGCCTTGCACCTGACCACAGGTCTGGTGCAAGACAGGTTCAACAGTATGCCAATCACGGCTCACAGTCCTGATTGGGCAAATTTTGCCCAATCATGGCCTCACAGAGCTAAGTCCCGCAGCACACTATATAAGGTTTCTCGCACCACTTCAGCATGCATTTGAGAGGAGATTTCATAGGAGATTGTTGTTGTGTGTTCTTACTGCCGGTCTGCCACGCTACTGGGGGGGTCTGGGGGGTCTCATTTCTACAAAACATTTGAGAATTGAGGTGATCTGTGTCTTGTCACTGGCTGCCAGCAAGTATTTTGGGGATCACAAATTTCTACAAAACATTTGGGAATCGAGGTGATCTTCTGTGTCTTGTCACTGCCAGCAAGTATTTTGGGGGTCTCACAAATTTCTACAAAACATTTGGGAATTGAGGTGATCTGTGTCTTGTCATTGGCTGCCAGCAAGCATTTTGGGTCTCACAAATTTCTACAAAACATTTGGGAATTGAGGTGATCTGTGTCTTGTCACTGGCTGCCAGCAAGTATTTTGGGGATCACAAATTTTTACAAAACATTTGGGAATTGAGGTGATCTTCTGTGTCTTGTCACTGCCAGCAAGTATTTTGGGGGTCTCACAAATTTCTACAAAGCATTTGGGAATTGAGGTGATCTGTGTCTTGTCACTGGCTGGCAGTAAGTATTTTGGGGTTACAAATTTCTACAAAATATTTGGGAATTGTTATAATCCGTGTGTTCTCACTGGCTCCCACCCATCAAGGGGTCTCACTGATTTATAGGAGGTTTCTGAGACTTGTAATCTGTGGCATCTCACTGCCACCCATCAGGGGATCCCACATACTTCTAGCAGATTTATGCAAATTGTAATCTGTGGCTTCTCACTGCCACCCA
This sequence comes from Leptobrachium leishanense, assembly GCA_009667805.1. Lineage (NCBI taxonomy): Eukaryota > Metazoa > Chordata > Amphibia > Anura > Megophryidae > Leptobrachium > Leptobrachium leishanense. Next base: position 120,453,919 of record CM019068.1, read on the forward strand.
TCAAAGGGTCTCACTGATTTATAGGAGGTTTCTGAGACTTGTAATCTGTGGCTTCTCACTGCCACCCATAAGGGGGTCACACTGATTTATAGGAGGGAATTGTAATCTGTGTCTTGTCACTGGCTGTCAGCTATCAGGGTGTCTCACTGAGTTATACCAGAGTTCTGTAAATCTTTAATCTTTATACCGGAGTTGAATCAGAGTTCTGTATATATTTAATCAATATATCACTCACTATGTCTGAAAGAACAAAAAGGACAGGCAGACGCTCCCAGACACAGATAAGAAGGCAAGCAGCCCCTGTGTCAGGAGTCTGTGCCTCTGGTCGTGGTGGACGTGATGCATCCTCTGCAGGGGCACGCTTGTCCTTTCTAACTGGTGCTGGCCGTCTTAAGCAGCAGCAACATACTGAGGATTTGGTGGATTGTCTAACCAGGCCATCCTCATCCTCCGAGTCCTCTGCCAACCAGGCTTGTAGTGCTTTACAGTCCACCTCAGCTGACAAAACATCTAATGCAGCCTCCATGTCCACAGCTACTCCTGCCGTAGCCTCGCTATCACATATGGAGGAGTCAGCTGAATTGTTTGACTACAATGAGAGTGACATGCTGCTTGAGGATGCGCAGCAAGTACAGTGCTCTGATTCAATCTCTAAGGTTGAGGAAGGGAGTATAATCAACCTAGAGGAAGGGGTGCCAGTGATGACACACAAATAACTGTCACTCATGTTGCCCCAGCAGCTGCAGCATACTGCCAAGGTGGCTCCAGTGACGAGGAGATAGGGGGTGAAGATAACATTGATGATGAGGTCACTGACTCCACCTGGGTGCCAGATCGAACAGAGGAATCAAGTGAGGAGGAGGGGGAGGAGGAGGAGGCACAGCACACACGAGGCACAACATCCTCTATGACCAACCGTAGCACTAGCCAGTCCAAGGCATCAGATGTGAGAGCTGCTCCGGTGCAGAGCACTGTTGTCTCACATGCAGGAACTCTGCTGTCCAGGAGTTCTTTAAGAAATGCGCAGCAGAGAGCACCATTGCTATTTGTAATCTATGTCAGATGAGGCTGAAGCATGGGAAAGACACCGGACACTTGGGTACCACGTGCTTGAGGCGACATATGAACACCTGCCACACATCCCGTTGGCGCAAAACTTTGCGTAGGTCCTCCTCCTCCTCATCTGTCTCTACCCCCACTGTATGTCCTGCCATGTCATTGCCTACAACCTCCACTGACAGGGATGATGCTACAGTAATGGATGTACCAGCTCCTTCCTCACAATGTGATAGCATCCCATCAGCTGAAGATTTACGCAGTCAGATTACGTTGCCGCAGCTGCTGCAGCGTAAGAAAAAAATATAGTCCCAACCATCCCCAAGCACAGCGTCTAAATGCCAGCTTAGCAAAATTACTCGCATTGCAGCTGCTACCTTTCCAGCTGGTGGACTCTGCTCCCTTCCGTGAATTTGGTGAATGTGCTGCACCACAGTGGCAGGTTCCAAAATGCCATTACTTTTCCCCCAAGGCCATTCCAGCACTATACCAGCACGTGGAAGACAATGTTATCCAGTCATTGGGAAAGGCAGTCAGCAACAAGGTGCATGTGACTTTAGACATGTGGTCCAGCAAGCATGGACAGGGCCATTACATTTCCTTCACGGCACACTGGGTAACTCTGCTTGCATCTGGGAGGGATCCAAGATGGGGCTCTGTGCTGGAGCTTGTTCATCCACCACGCCTCCAGAAAGCTGCTTGTATGAGGTCTGTCTGCTCCACCACCTCTTCCTCCTCCCCCTCCTCCTTTTCTGTCTTTGGCGAAGTGGCAGTTAAACCGACGCGTGGCAGGGGCTATGCAATGGCTCAAGCAAAAAGATGCCATACTGTGCTTGAGCTGGTTTGTTTAGGGGACAGGAGCCACACCGGGCCAGAAATTCTGTCAGCTCTGCAGGGGCAGGTGCAGAGATGGTTAACACCATGCCAGCTTCAGCTGGGAATAATCGTCTGCGATAATGGCAGCGACCTTCTCTCCGCCCTACGCAAGGGTAAATTGACGCATGTACCATGCCTAGCACACGTCCTAAATCTATTGGTACAGCGTTTCCTAACCAAATACCCAGGGCTGCCAGAGCTTCTCAGCCAGGCCAGAAAAGTCTGCAGCCACTTCAGACGGTCATTCCCAGCAAGTGTTCGCCCGGCAGAAATTCAAAGAGAATTCCACCTTCCCACAAACCGTCTGATCTGTGACATGCCCACCAGGTGGAACTCGACATTAGCAATGCTGCAGCGTCTGCACAAGCAGCAGAGGGCCATCAACGAGTACCTGTGTGAGTATGGCACAAGGACAGGTTCAGGTCAACTTGTTTTTTTTTCCACCCCCGCAGTGGCTGATGATCAAGGATGCATGCACTGTACTGTCACCATTTGAGGAGGCAACGAGGATGGTGAGCAGGGACAGTGCATGCATCAGTGACACAATTCCTTTAGTGTTCCTCCTGGAGCACACTCTGCAGGGAATTATAGATGTGGCTCTAGAGGCAGAGCAGCGGGAGGAAGAGGAGGCCTTCCCTAGCTCTCAAGGCCCCAGTCTTTCCGCAGACAGCATTCCAGCGGGTTCTACTCAGATCAGACAGGAGGAGGATGAGGAGGAGGAGGAATATTTAAGTAGTGGGGGCATTGAAGGTGAGGATTCCTCAAGGGAGGGTTTCGTGTGCCCAGAAACACAAGGGCTAGTGCGTGGCTGGGAGGAGGAAGTGCATGATATGGTCATCCTCATTGACCAGGAAGACTCGGAAGCTAATGCCAACTCCAACCTACGCTGCATGGGCTCCCTTATGATGCAAAGCCTGCTAAAGGACCCCAGGATTGGTGCTATCAAGGAGAGGGATCATTACTGGTTGGCAACCCTTCTTGATCCACGATACAAGGGTAAAGTTGCAGAGCTCATCCTGCCCGCACAGAGGGAGCACAGGATGAAAAAACTTGAGGATGCTCTAAAGCGACACTTGTGTAACACCTTTCCAGGCACTGGTAGGTTAACAAGTGATGGCACACGTGCTTCTGAGGCTCCAGATGAACAGAGGAATAGTGGTGAAGGCCAGGGCCGCTTGACTGATGCATTTTTAAATTTTTTTAGTCCACAACGCCCAGGGACGTCAAATGTAAGCACCCATTGCCAGCGTCTTCACCATATGGTGCAGGACTACGTAGGGGCAAGGGCAGATCTGGATACCTTTCCAGCAGATGATCCACTGGCTTATTGGGTAATGAGACTAGATCACTGGCCAGAATTTAGCCAATATGCTATGCAGCTACTAGGTTGCCCTTCATCCAGCGTGCTTTCTGAAAGGACGTTCAGTGCCGCTGGAGGTTTTGTCACAGACAAAAGAGTGCGTCTGCCCACCGACTCTGTAGACCGGCTGACATTTATAAAAATGAATCCGTCCTGGATCAGCAGTTATCAATCCCCTGATGCTGACATAACGGAATAGATCGGGGATGTCTTCTGCATGCACAAAACTTCCAGCACTGAACTCTCCCGCAATACCACAAAAGGGTTACGGTGTGAATGCACTTGCTGCCATGAAAGGCACAATATTTGGCTGCACTGACACCTGTGCCACATCTATATCATTTTAATTTTTTGAACCGCAGGGTCCAACTCTGCACTCTTCCACAATACTACAGAGGGGTTACTGTATGATAGTACTTGCTGGCAGTCTGGCACCAAAATCACAATATCTGGGTGCACTAACTCCTTTACCAGATTCATATCTTTTTAATATAGGACCACATGGTCCACCCCTGCATTCTTCCACAATACTACAGAGGGGATACTGTATGATAGTACTTGCAGGCCTGGCACCAAAAGCACAATATTTGGGTGCACTGCCACTGACGCCTGTATCAGATTCATATCCTCAGAGGGGTTACGGTGTGACGGCACTGTTGCCGACGCTAAAGGCCCAATTTTAAAGCACCTATTGTTACTTTCATCCAAAGCCTGCATAAGTTTCACAATAATTTAGCCAAAAAATCACTAAACTTTTTCTGCGTGTCTGAAAATGTCTCCTCTTTTGATACAGACTGCCGCCCCAAGCAGTTGTTTAGGGATAGATTAAAGGAAAAGCATTTACCGTCATTTGAAATGTATTTTTTTTGGTTTTAAGTGTTTCTATACATCCTAGAAATCCGCCAAATCCGTTTTTTTTTAAACTTTTTGTCCTTGTTTCCTGTCCCCCAGGGGCACTACCCGGACCCCCATACACCTTTTATGGCAAATAGCTAGTATATATGCCCTCTTGGAGGGCACTCTAAAAACTGAATTTTCATTCAGCCCCATTGACTTGTATTGAGTTCGGGTTCGGATTCGGATTCGAACATTTGGAAAGTTCAGGTTCGGGTACGAACTCGGACGTGTTCGGCTCATCCCTACTCACTACACATGTGCACAGCACAAAATTTCGTTTTGAACTAATGGATTAGTCCTAAAATGCAATTTATTTAGTTGCTGAAGAAATTCGTTTTCAGTTCTTTAGTATGAAAACTAATTTCATTCATCCGAAAACCAGTGGATACAATTACTATTGTACTGGCTCCTCGGAAGGCTGAGATCGCTGCTTTTTACAGTATCTCTCACTCTCAGCACAATGTGTCAGGCAAAGCTGTTACAGTAACTGACTGCTGCTCATCACAGCGCTCAGAGTTTCAGTAAAACTAGTAAATTATATTTTTATATATAAGATGTTTTAGAACAATATTATTTCCTTGTTTTACGGAAACTCTGAGCGCTGTTACAGTCAGTTACTGTAATAGCTGAGCCTGATACATTGTACTGAGAGATAATATAACAAGCAGCCAATCTCAGTGCTCACAGCCACTGGATTTAAAGGGCTAAAAAAAAGGCTCCTCTCTGGATAATGTATAGAACATCCTCCTTCATTAATTAATACCCCTCTCTGTATAATGTATACAACATCCACCTGCATCAATTAATACCCCTCTCTGTATAATGTACAGAACATGCTCCTGAATTAATTAATGTTCCTCTCTGTATAGAACATCCTCCTCAATTTATACCCTTCTCTGTATAATGTATAGAACATCCTCCTTCATTATACAGAGAGGGGTATTAATGTATAGAACATCCTCCTGCATTAATTAATGTCCCTCTCTGTATAGAACATACTACTGAATGGCATGTGGAGGGTGCAGAACTTTGGAATGCAATGCTTATCCAGCACAAGAGAGGGAACTTTTACTTAGACAGGAAATATAAAGCAGGGAGAGGGAAAATATTAACGTAAATCGGTCTGAAAGCTCGGAGAAGAGATGACTGGTGCAAATTTATTTTTTATAATAAAATAAAGCACTTTAAATCCAGGGAAACATTCAAATAAATCACACTGAAGGCTCATAATGATAGAGTAACTGTGAGAGCTGAATACTAAATGTATCAAATGTAAAAAAAACCTTTATAACAAGCAGCACTGGGAGAGGAGAGGGACTTTTATAAAACATGTATTATAGATGAGGAAAGGGGATAGTGCTCCTGGATAATATAAAATGTATCAGACCTAAGCCCCTATTATGCAGAGCGGGAGGGGAGATAACACACATTTTATAAAGTCCCTCTCTTCTCCCAGCGCTGCTTGTTATAAAGGGGTTTTTACTATCCAGCCCTCCTCTGTGTCACGTTCTCGGCCTTGCCCCTGCTGGTGGTAGCAGGGATTCCTGTTTGTTTTTGTTTTCAGGCTGCAGGCCATCTGTTGGGCTTATTGGTCTGCGGTCACATGACCTGTTCTGCGCTATATGTAGGACCAGATTCCCCTTGATCCTTGGACAGGATAGTCTTTCTTGCCTAGTCCCTGTGTGCTGTTTAACTTTGATATTCTGTGTATGACCTCTGGCTCATGTGTTTAGGATCTCTCTCTTGTCTGACCCTCAAGTTATGATATTCCGTGTATGACCTTGGCTCTTGTATTTGGATGTCTCTTCTGTCTGTCCCCTGTACCGTGCTTATTTATCCATGTAATACCTGCATTCATTGTATGTCTGGTTATGTTTTATACACCTTGCAGACCTAGCTTAGTTAGTATATTCGAGACCACTTTCAAGATTCTCAGTCAGGGCTTAGGGATCTTTCTAGTTTCTGTAAATATCTTGGTTTGTTCCCTGGAATCTGTATACCTGCATTCTTGTATGTCTGGTTTATGTTTTATACACCTTGCAGACCTAGCTTAGTTAGTATTTCGAGACCACCTTTTCAAGGATCTCAGTCAGGGCTTCGGGATCTTTCTAATTCCTGTAATATCCTGGTTTGTTCCCTGGAATCTGTATACCTGCCCTAAAGGCTTCAATCTCTGCAGATTGGGGGGCTCCCCATCACCCTATAGGGGGCTCATCGTTACACTCTGTCATTAGCTTTCAGTGTGATTTATTTGAATGTTTTCCTTCTCCAGCTGCTTTTTATCATCTTGTCTGCCTCATAGACATGCAAGGGTTTAAGTAAAGGTTTCCTCTCCTGTGCTGGCTGTCTGTGCTGCGAGTGAGTATTCTGGAGCTGTCAGATTTTCGGGTAGGGGTCGGGAAGGATTACGCATACAAGCCTTTTCTGTAGAAACATAGAAATGTCGGAGATAAGAACCTTTCGGCTCATCTAGTCTGCCCAGTTACATGGATACTTTACCTGAATTTAGCTTTTGTTTAGGATAGCCTTATGCCTATCCCATGCCTGCTTAAATTCAATCACTGTTTTGGCCTCTACCACTTCAACTGGAAGGCTGTTCCATGTATCCACCACCCTCTCAGTAAAATAATGCTTCCTGATGTTACTTTTAAACCTTTTGCCCCTCTAATCTAAGACTATGTCCTCTTGTTTGCTACTTTGTTTCCTTTTAAATATACTCCCTTCCTCTACCTTGTGTATTCCCTTTACGTATTTAAATGTTTCTATCATATCTCCTCTGTCTCGTCTTTTTTCCAAGCTGTACATGTTAAGATCATTAAGCCTTTCCTGGTAACTTTTCTCCTTCAAGCCGTACACCATTTTAGTAGCCCTTCTCTGAACTCTCTCTAAGATGTCTATATCCTTCTGGAGATACGGTAGATTTGCGATGCTTTGAGATGTTGTGATAGCTTTGCGATGTTGCGCTCTTCATTGCTGGTCTCCTACAATCCATGTAATATTACAAAAAGGACTGAAACTAAAAATGTAGTGCATTTTATTTTAGTTTCTTTGTTTTTTGTACTGGTGGTTTCGTATCTCTTGAGTCATACGAAAACTAAATTATTCCCAAAATTCAGACTAAATAGTTTTAGTACTAAAACGAATGCACATGTCTACTACTCACCATCCTCGTTGCCTCCTCAAATGGTGACAGTACAGTGCATGCATCCTTGATCATCAGCCACTGCGGGGGGGGAAAAAACAAGTTGACCTGAACCTGTCCTTGTGCCATACTCACACAGGTACTCGTAGATTGCCCTCTGCTGCTTGTGCAGACGCTGCAGCATTGCAAATGTCGAGTTCCACCTGGTGGGCATGTCACAGATCAGACGGTTTGTGGGAAGGTGGAATTCTCTTTGAATTTTTGCAAGATTTGCAACAGGGTTGACGTTCCTGGAGGGATCAGCCAAATGACAAATGATTTAGGTAAACTAAAAAAATGGTCGGAGCTATGACAAATTGAGTTTTTAATGTGGATAAGTGCAAGATAATCACACTGGGACGTAAAAACCCAAGGGCTGAATATAGAATATTTGATACAGTCCTAACCTCAACATCTGAGGAAAGGGATTTAGGGGTTATTATTTCAGAGGATCTAGGGGTAAGTAGTCAATGTAATAGAGCTGCAGAAATGCTAGCAGAATGCTTGGTTGTGTAGGGAGAGGTATTAGCAGTAGGAAAAGGGAAGTGCTCCGCCACTGTACAGAGCACTGGTGAGACCTCACTTGAGTACTGTGTGCAGTACTGGAGGACCATATCCAGAAGGATATAGACACCTAGAGAGAGTTCAGAGAAGGGCTACTAAAATGGTGTACGGCTTGAAGGAGAAAAGTTACCAGGAAAGGCTTAATGATCTTAACATGTACCACTTGGAAAAAAGACGAGACAGAGGAGATATGATAGAAACATTAAATACGTAAGGGAATCCACAAGGTAGGGAAGGGAGTATATTTAAAAGGAAACAAAATAGCAAACAAAGAATATAGTCTTAGATTAGAGGGGCAAAGGTTTTAAAAGTAACATCAGGAAGCATTATTTTACTGAGAGGGTGGTGGATACATGGAACAGCCTTCCAGTTGAAGTGGAGAGGCCAAAACAGTAATTGAATTTAAGCAGGCATGGGATAGGCATAAGGCTATCCTAAACAAAAGATAAATCCAGGTAAAGTATCCATGTAATTGGGCAGACTAGATGGGCCGAAGGTTCTTATCTGCGCGACATTTTTCTATGTTTCTATGTTTTCTAATTTCTGCCAGGCGAACGCTTGCTGGGAAATGACCGTCTGAAGTGGCTGCAGACTTTTCTGTCCTGGCTGAGAAGCTCTGCCAGCCCTGGGTACTTGGTTAGGAAACGCTGTACCACAAGATTTGTAGGACGTGTGCTAGGCATGGTACATGCGTCAATTTACCCTTGTGTAGGGCGGAGAGAAGGTTGCTGCCATTATCACAGACGATCATTCCCAGCTGAAGCTGTGTGGTGTTAACCATCTCTGCACCTGGCCCTGCAGAGCTGACCTAATTTCTGCCCGGTGTGGTCCTGTCCCCTAAACAAACCAGCTCAAGCACAATGGCTTCTTTTTGCTTGAGCCATTGCATAGACCCTGTCAGGCATCGATTTAACTGCCACTTCGCCAGAGACACAGAAGGAAGAGAGGAGGAGGAAGAGGGAGAGGTGGTGGTGGTGGAGCAGACAGACCTCATACAAGCAGCTTTCTGGAGGCGTGGTGGATGAACAAGCTCCAGCACAGAGCCCCGTCTTGGATCCCTCCCAACTGCAATCAGAGTTACCCAGTGTGCCGTGAAGGAAATATAACGACCCTGTCCATGCTTGCTGGACCACGTGTCTAAAGTCACATGCACCTTGCTGCTGACTGCCTTTCCCAATGACTCGATAACATTGTATTCCACGTGCTGGTAAAGTGCTGGAATGGCCTTGCGTGAAAAGTAATGGCGTTTTGGAACCTGCCACTGTGGTACAGCACATTCAGCAAATTCACGGAAGGGACCAGAGTCCACCAGCTGGAAAGGCAGCAGCTGCAATGCGAGTAATTTTGCTAACCTGGCATTTAGATGCTGTGCTTGGGGATGGTTGGGACTATATTTTTTCTTACGCTGCAGCAGCTGCGACAACGTAATCTGACTGCGTAAATCTTCAGCTGATGGGATGCTGTCACATTGTGAGGAAGGACCTGGTACATCCATTACTGCAGCATCATCCCTGTCAGAGGAGGTTGTAGGCAATGACATGGAGGGACATACAGTGGGGGTAGAGACAGATGAGGAGGACCTACGCAAAGTTTTGCGCCAACGGGATGTGTGGCAGGAGGTCATATGTCGCCTCAAGCACGTGGTACCCAAGTGTCCGGTGTCTTTCCCACGCATAAGCCTCATCTGACATAGATTACAAATAGCAACGGTGGGGTCTGCTACGCATTTCTTAAAGAACTCCCAGCAGACAGCAGAGTTCCTGCATGTGTGCTTTGAGACAACAGCGCTCTGCACCGGAGCAGCTCTGACATCTGATGCCTTGGACTGGCTAGTTACATAGTTACATAGTTATATAGGCTGAAAAAAGACATGCGTCCATCAGGTTCAGCATCTCCCACATAACCTACTGCTGTTGATCCAAAGGAAGGCAAAAAACCCAGTCTGAAATATGCAACATACCGGGAAAAAAATTCCTTCTTGACCCCAGAATGGCAGTCAGATTTCTCCTTGGATCAAGAAGCTTTTACCCACATATTAAATATTATAACTTTTAATATTCTGTGTCTGCAGGAAGTCATCCAGTCGTTTTTTAAAAGTATGTACAGACTCTGACCCAACCACCTCAACAGGCAGAGAATTCCACAGCTTTATTGTTCTCACCATAAAATAACCCTTCCTATGCTTTAACCCTTTCGCTGCTGAGGCTTTTCCCGCCCCTATGCTGAGGTCATTTTTACCTGTTTTGCGCATCATGTTTAAACGTGTTTTGAAGGCTTATTTTAGTATATGACCCAGACATATTATATATCGTTTTTTCGTCAGACTCGGTAGATTCATAATATGTCATTATTATATGTATACGTTATGTCATGTCTGTATATTATAACAAAAAATGCAATAAAATATGTATTTTCAATAATTTACAATGTGTAAAGTGTTTTTTTCCACATTTTAACATGCGAGCAATTGCGTTTAATTTTGTATGGGGTGCGCTTGTTAAAAAAATTAGAGATGGGGTCTCATTACATTTTTTTTGGGGAAAATGACACTATTTTTAACAAACGCACCGCATACAAAAATCGTTAGTGCAGCATCATTGTTCACATTATAATTGAAATGGGAACAATATTGCTGCCTTAACAAACCCAAAAAATAAAAAAAGTTTAATTTTTTTTTTTTTTTTTTTTTAAATTTGTTTTTATTTATTTATTTTCATTTTTTTTTTTTTTTTACAAAATTTTCACTGTAGTGTTTGGTATCGTTGGAACGGCCATGCTCTGGCCGATCCAACCATACCAAAATTTAACCCCTAGCTGCCACGGATCGGGAGATAGGGAGTTCATTGGAACTCTCTATCTCCACAGTTGGTGGCAGTTAGGGGTTAACTCTAGGACTGGCGTCATCGTGCTACGCACGATGACGCCAGTCCTCTGGGGAGTTCCCGGAGGCTTGGCCGACATCCAAGATGTCGGCCAGCTCCTCGAAAGGATTGCGAACCGGCGCTTTTCAGCGCCGATTCGCGATCCAGCTCCCCAGGGGTTAATGCCAGGCATCATTTGGAAGGGCAGGCTGTGCCCTTCCAAATGATGCCTGGGTTAACCCCCTGTGCGCCGCCGATCGGGAGGAGAGAGGTCCGAAGGACCTCCCCCCTCCCTTTCAGGCGCTTCCTCCGCACATGCGGGGGGGGCGCCTGAATTAGGTGTCATCGCGCCCCCGCGATGACACCTAATTCTGGCGGCTGCTGGTCCGGATGCTGGGCTGACATCCAGGATGTCAGCCCGCACCGGAGGGGCCAGCGATCGGCCGGAACCCGGCCGAACGCTGACCCCAATGTGAGGACGCGCTCAGCGCGTCCTCAGCACACCAGCGGGACTGCTGAGGACGCGCTGAGCGCGTCCTCAGCAGCGAAGTGGTTAAGCTAAATTTCTTTCTTCAGTCTAAATGGATGACCCCTTGTCCTATGTATAGACCTGTTAATGAATAGGTTATCAGACAATGGTTGATAATGGCCCCGTATATATTTATATAAGGTTATCAGATCCCCTCTAAGGCGCCGTTTCTCTAAACTAAACAGGTTTAAGCTTGTTAGTCTTTCCTCATAACTTAACCCTTCCATTCCCCTTATTAATTTAGTTGCCCGTCTCTGCACTTTTTCTAACGCTATAATATCTTTTTTTAAGACAGGTGCCCAAAATTGCACGGCATATTCAAGGTGCGGCCTGACCATTAACTTATACAGAGGCAAAATTATGTTTTCATCCCGTGAGTGAACTCCCCTTTTAATGCATGCCAATACTTTGCTGGCCTTGGCGGCTGCTGTTTGACATTGCACATTGTTTCTTAGTTTGAAGTCTATGATTATTCCCAAATCCTTCTCCTGCTTGGATTTCTCTAACTCCGTACCATTTAGGGTATAAATTACTTGTGTGTTCTTCACTCCAAAGTGCATAACTTTGCATTTATCTAGATTAAATCTCATCTGCCATTTAAGTGCCCAGTCCCCCAATTTATCTAAATCCCTCTGCAGCGAAGTAACATCCTGCTCACATTGTATTACTTTTCCTAGTTTTGTGTCATCTGCAAACACTGATACATGACTTTCAATGCCTATCTCAAGGTCATTTATAAATAAATTGAATAGTATTGGTCCTATAACAGACCCCTGAGGGACACCGCTTACCACTGGTGTCCATCTTGAAAATTTACCATTTATGACCACTCTCTGTACCCTATCTTTTAGCCAGTTTTCTATCCAAGAACAAGTATTTTCATCTAGACCAACTTTTGTCAATTTAAATAGTAACCTTTTGTGTGGAACGGTGTCGAAAGCTTTGGCAAAATCTAAGTAAATCACATCCTCTGCGACCCCCTGATCTATACTTCTACTTACTTCCTCATAGAACTTAATTAGGTTAGTCTGACATGATCTGTGTTTCATGAAACCATGCTGATTTTTGCCAATTACATTATACCTCCCAATAAATTCCTGAATATTATCCCTTAGTAACCCCTCAAATACTTTCCCAACCACAGATGTTAAGCTCACAGGTCTATAATTCCCCGGTACAAATTTTAAACCTTTCTTAAATATAGGGACCACGTCAGCTTTTCTCCAATCCTCTGGTACTATTTCTGAAAGAAAAGAATCTTGAAAGATTAAGAACAGAGGTTTACATATTTCAACACATAGCTCTCTCAGTACTCGCGGGTGAATTCCATCTGGCCCTGGGGCTTTATTCACATTCACATTGTTTAATTTCTGCAAAACCTTGTCCTGAGTCAACCAGTCACTTTGTATTAGTAAGTTTTTATTAATGAATTTCATGTCTCCTGTTATAGGTTTCTCTTTGATAAATACTGAAGAAAAATAATCATTTAAAATTTCTGCTTTATCCTGATCTTCGGTTAACAATAACCCTGACTCAGATTTTAGTGAACCTACATTTTCACTCTTGGGTTTTTTAGAATTTATGTACCTAAAGAATCTTTTAGGGTTGGTCTTGCTCTCTTTCTTTTTCATTTTCTAGTTTAGCCCATCTAATCGCATTTTTACATGCTTTATTGGCTGCCCTATATGCTTTATAGGATGCCTCAGATTTATCAAATTTAAAAGCTTTAAATGCCTTCTTTTTATTTTTCCATTTCCTTAGTTACCTTCCTACTAAGCCACATTGGTTTCAGTCTGTTTCTTTTATATTTATTAACTAGTGGAGTATATTGTGACGTGTACTTTTCTAGTGTTAGTTTAAAGATATTCCACTTATCCTCAGTGTTTTTCCAGTGAAAGAGTTTCTGCCAGTCAATGACATTGAGAGCTTCCTTTATTTTAATAAAGTTGGCCTTTTTAAAATTATATGTTTTAGCATGCCCCTTATGAATGTATTTTTTTGAGTTTATTTCAAAAGTCACCATATTATGGTCACTGTTTCCCAACTGTTCCTTTTACATTAATATTTGAGAAAAGATCCACATTATTTATTATAACCAGGTCCAGACAGTTATCCTCTCTAGTTGGTGTTTCTACCAGTTGTGACATGAAGGTATCATTTAAAATGTTCAGAAACCGGATTCCCTTTTCTGAATTACTAGTCCCACTATCCCAATTAATGTCCGGGTAATTAAAATCTCCAATAATTAAAGTGCTACCATGATCTGCAGCCTTCCTAATTTGCTCTAACAGTTGTTCTTCCTCATTATCTATATTAGGTGGTTTATAGCATATGCCAACCAATAGTTGACTTCCCTGTTTATTCCCCAACGAAATATTTACCCATAAGGATTCCACATTTCCCTCATCGCTTTCCAGTTGTGTAATATTAGGCTTTAAATCCTGATTTACATATAAACACACTCCACCCCCTTTCTTATGTTTCCTATCCTTTCTAAACAATGTGCTACGGTTGGTCATAGAGGATGTTGTGCCTCTTGTTTGCTGTGCCTCCTCCTCCTCCCCCTCCTCCTCACTTGATTCCTCTGTTCGATCTGGCGCCCAGGTGGAGTCAGTGACCTCATCATCAATGTCATCTTCACCCCCTATCTCCTCGTCACTGGAGCCAACTTGGCAGTATGCTGCAGCTGCTGGGGCAACATGAGTGCCAGTTATTTGTGTGTCATCACTGGCACCCCCTTGGGTTGATTATACTCCCTTCCTCAACCTCAGAGATTGAATCAGAGCACTGTACTTGCTGCGCATCCTCAAGCAGCATGTCACTCTCATTGTAGTCAAACAATTCAGCTGACTCCTCCGTGTGTGATAGCGAGGCTATGGCAGCTGAGGTGGACTGTAAAGCACTACAAACCTGGCTGGCAGAGGACTCGGAGGATGAGGATGGCCTGGTTAGCCAATCCACTAAATCCTCTGTCTGTTGCTGCTGCTTAAGAAGACGGCCAGCACCAGTTAGAAAGGACAAGCGTGCCCCTGCAGAGGATGCACCACGACCACCACGACCAGAGGAACAGCCTCACGACACAGGGGCTGCTTGCCCTCTTATCTGTGTCTGGGAGCGTCTGCCTGTCCTTTTTGTTCTTTCAGACATGGTAAGTGATATATAGATTAAATACATACAGAACTCTGATTCAACTCTGGTAAAAGATTAAAGATTTACAGAACTCTGGTATAACTCAGTGAGACACCCTGATAGCTGGCAGCCAGTGACAAGACACAGATTACAATTCCCTCCTATAAATCAGTGTGACCCCCTGATGGGTGGCAGTGAGAAGCCACAGATTACAATTCGCATAAATCTGCTAGAAGTATGTGATACCCCCTGATGGGTGGCAGTGAGAAGCCACAGATTACAAATCTCAGAAACCTCCTTTCAATCAGTGTGACCCCCTGATGGGTGGCAGTGAGAAGCCACAGATTACAAATCTCAGAAACCTCCTATAAATCAGTGAGACCCCCTGATGGGTGGCAGCCAGTGAGAACACACGGATTATAACAATTCCCAAATATTTTGTAGAAATTAGTGACCTCCAAAATACTTGCTGGCAGTGACAAGACACAGACCACCTCAATTCCCAGATATTTTGTAGAAATTTGTGACCCCAAAATACTGCGTGGTACTGGCTGTGTGACAAGACACAGATCACCTCAATTCCCAAATGTTTTGTAGAAATTAGTGACCCCCAAAATACTGCGTGGTACTGGCTGTGTGACAAGACACAGATCACCTCAATTCCCAGATATTTTGTAAAAATTAGTGACACCCCAAAATACTGCGTGGTATTGGCAGTGAGTCACAAGACACAGATCACCTCAATTCCCAAATATTTTGTAGAAATTTGTGACCCCCCAAAATACTACGTGGCAGTGACAAGAGACAGATCACCTCAATTCCCAAATGTTTTGTAGAAATTTGTGACCCCCAAAAGACTTGCTGGCAGTGACAAGAGACAGATCACCTCAATTCCCAAATGTTTTGTAGAAATTTGTGACCCCCAAAATACTTGCTGGCAGTGACAAGAGACAGATCACCTCAATTCCCAGATATTTTGTAGAAATTTGTGACCCCAAAATACTGCGTGGTACTGGCTGTGTGACAAGACACAGATCACCTCAATTCCCAAATGTTTTGTAGAAATTAGTGACCCCCAAAATACTGCGTGGTACTGGCTGTGTGACAAGACACAGATCACCTCAATTCTCAAATATTTTGTAGAAATTTGTGACCCCCAAAATACATGCTGGCAGTGACAAGACACAGAACACCTCAATTCCCAAATGTTTTGTAGAAATTTGTGACCCCCCAAAATACTTGCTGGCAGTGACAAGAGACAGATCACCTCAATTCCCAGATATTTTGTAGAAATTAGTGACCCCCCAAAATACTGCGTGGTACTGGCTGTGTGACAAGAGACAGATCACCTCAATTCCCAAATGTTTTGTAGAAATTAGTGACTCCCAAAATACTTGCTGGCAGTGACAAGAGACAGATCACCTCAATTCCCAGATATTTTGTAAAAATTTGTGACACCCCAAAATACTGTGTGGTACTGGCAGTGAGTCACAAGACACAGATCACCTCAATTCCCAAATATTTTGTAGACATTTGTGACCCCTCCAAAATACTACGTGGCAGTGACAAGAGACAGATCACCTCAATTCCCAGATATTTGGTAGAAATGAGACCCCCCCAGACCCCCCCCCAGTAGCGTGGCAGACCGGCAGTAAGAACACAGAACAACTATCTCCTCTGAAATCTCCTCTCAAATGTGTGCAGAAGCGCTTCGTGGAAACCTCATATAGTGTGCTGCGGGACTTACCTCTGTGAGCCCATGATTGGGCAAAATTTGCCCAATCAGGACTCTGAGCCGTGATTGCCATAGTGTTGAACCTGTCTTGCACCAGACCTGTGGTCAGGTGCAAGGCTGTAGCCAATTATGAGCTTCAGGCCAGTGGGAAAGTGCATTGTGGTCCATTGTGGTGCATTGTGGGTGAACACGCGGCGAACACCCGGAAATGTTCAGAGTTCGCGAACAAACGAACAGGCTATGTTCGATGCGAACTCCGAACCGTCCGAACCGAATAGCTCATCCCTAGTGCTGAGGCCCCCGGATTCCCATACACGATGGAGCTGCCATCCAGCCACGGATTGTGCAGTATTGGATCACGACTTGGTTTTGGTTGAATACCGCATTACCCATATTGGATCGTCAGCCAAAAATAGCGATAAGGACATCCCTAGTAATCAGAGCTGGTGCTCCTTTAGTACGGCTCATACTGTACGCCTTGCAGGCAGAGCACTCTCACAGCTATCAGCTGTCCTTGGCTAATGGTAGGAGATGGCTGCTGTACACTACGTGACAGTGCAAAATAGACATGGCCTCTCTCGTTGTTATATTATTTGATAGCAGCACCCCTCTACTAGTGGCGCCCTATGCAACTACCTAGTTGGCCATATGGATGCACCAGCCCTTCTAGTAATAAGTCAGTTTAGGTTTTTGAAGGGCTGTGTTTGATGAGCAGTAAGGCTAGAAAAACTAGGTTAAAATGTCTTGTAACGGAGATGCCAACTTCTGTGAGGGCTATAGACTATTTCAATAAAAACAAACTTCAATATATTTCAAAAGGTGAAACTCAGAAGCTAGAGACTGGATTTTAAGGAATAATCCTCTCACCACAGCCTTATGGGCTTTCCAAACAGTTGTGTTGGATATCTTATGTAGGCTTTTTTTTTAAAGAATATTTTTAAGAAACGATTAGCCACTACATCATCTCTAATTTGATTGTTACAGAGTAAGAACTAGGCTTGTCCCAATCCAATCCCTAGGATCAGGTTTGGAACCCAATTGCAGCAGTTTTCAGGAATAAGCTCAAGCCAATCCAAAACCTGAGTCACAAACCTGCCAGACAGCGAGACTTCCAGCCGCCCAGCTGAAGTCCTGACAACTTGTCAGTGACTTAAATTCAAAGGCTACAGGGAGATAATAAATGCAAACACTGTACTGGACATGTGGGACAGCAGTGAAGTTATTAAAGAAGGTGTTGCGTCATGACTGCACTGTGTTTTGTGTGTGCATCTTTGTTTTTTTATACTTCCTGTTTTGGAGTGTTTTTTTTTCTATTTTTTAATTTTAGGTTTCATTTTATTTCCCTTGATTTTCTTTCCATATCTCCTATGTGAATGTTTAATAAAATTATTATTATTTATTATTATTATTTTTAATTATTTAAGTATCTATACATTCCGCAATGCTGTACAGAGGTACAATAGGTAATAAGTCAATTTTACAATACACCAAAAAGGCAAGTCAATATTTCACAGATACAGGAGGAGATGAGGTCTCTATTCCTTTGGGAATTTACAATCTAGATAGGTGGAGGGTGAGAAACTAAGGGGAGAACTGCAGTGATGAGAATGATGGTACATGATGACATGAGGTCATCCATTTAGACTGGATGAAAGGAAATTCAGCCTAAAGCACAGGAAGGGTTATTTTACAGTGAGAACAATAAAGCTGTGGAATTCTCTGCCTATTGAGGTGGTTGGGTCAGAGACTTTTCAGACTTTTAAACGACTGGATGACTTTCTGCAAAAACAGAATATTAAAGGTTATAATATTTAAAATGTGGGAAAAAGCTTCTTGATCCAAGGAGAAATCTGACTGCCATTCTGGGGTCAAGAAGGAATTTTTTTCCCAGTATGATGCATATTGGTGAGCGCGTCAGACTAGGTTTTTTGTCTTCTTTTTGATCAACAGCAGTAGGTAATGTGTGAAAGGCTGTACCCAATCGATGCACGTCTTTTTTCACACTATGCAACTATATAATGAGGAAATTGATGAGGACGGTGATTGGGTTGGTTTGATGTTTATTACGGAGTTGAATTTATTATGGCTTCCCTAAACAGAAGTGTCTTTAGGGAGCGTTTAAAAGAAGCCAGATTGGAGGAGTAACTGTATGTGAGGAGGTGATGATGGAGGAAGCCAGAACAGGGTTATTGTTGTATCGTAAGGGGCAGGCTGGGGTGTATTTGGTGATTAATGGGGAGATGCGTTAGTAAGGGCTTTGTAGGTCAGGGTGAGTAGTTTGCATTTAATTCTGCTGTGGATGGTGAGCCAGTGTAGGGATTCCCAGAGAGGGTCAGCAGAGATAGAGCGAAGGGTGAGATGGATAAGCTGGGCTGATGCGTTTAGGATGGACTGCCGGGGCAGAAGTGAGAGAGCTTTAAATTAAGAAAAAAAAGGGTGGTATATATTATCCAGCGATATGCTTCACCTATATAGGTACGTTATCCAAATACAGCTATAAAACAATGGCTTGGAGAAACAGATGGGTGGGTGAGCAGATGAATCCAGCACAACAGATAAGTATGGAGCCCACATAATCTGAAAACAGTAGGTAAATTATTCTGATGGCTACCAATCATAATAGAAGTAAAAGAGAAAATAGTTTGCCTATTACTATAGAGTATATCTTCAAGATTAGCAACATTATCCACTAAGCCAGGGGTCAGTAACTTCGGCTCCCCAAATTTTTGAAACTACATCTTCTATTATGCTCAGGTACTCATTAGATTGACTGAACCTCATGGGAAATATAGTTCCAAAACTCCTGGAGGGCCAAGGTTATTGCCCTCCATGGGCGTCCGCAGAAATTTTTCTAGGGGGGGGCGGGGCAAAATTTTAATGGCATCCATATTCTTGCCTTTTGACAATGTCATAAAGGGGACAGTCATAAAATAAAGCGTAGTAATACAGAGGCTGCGAAACATGATGCAAGTCTAATAGAAGAATAAAGGTGTAAGTGTCTGATCTGAGTGTTGCATTTTCTAGTCTGTTAACGCCATTCAATGCGCCACACAAGTCACACACCCAGGATCAAGGCACTAAAGGCAGGGTTTTTAGAAGGCCATCTCTGTATACACAATCCATGACACCCCCCCCCCCCACACACACACACAGATACTGGCACACTCACCAGGCTCCCCCACTCCAAATATAAATATACAGTGTATGTATATATATATACACACACATCAGCATACATACATACATACATATATACACACACACATCTCCTCTCCTCAACCCTCTCCTCTTAGATTGTAAACTCTGGAGCAGGGTCCCATCTTCTCTTACATTGTAAGCTCTGGAGCAGGGTCCCCTCTCCTCTTAGATTGTAAGCTCTGGAGCAGGGACCACTCTCCTCTTAGATTGTAAGATCTGGAGCAGGGTCACCTCTCCTCTTAGATTGTAAGCTTTGGAGCACGGTCCCATCTTCTCTTAGATTGTAAGCTCTGGAGCAGGGACCACTCTCCTCTTAGATTGCAAGCTCTGGAGCAGGGTCCTCATCCCCACTGCCCAGGCAAGACCCTGCCTAGAGTGCCTGTATACTGCCAATATTGTCCTGGTCTGTACCTCATGCAAGCTCTGTGAGCTTCACACAGGCCCCCACCAGATTACTATTAATCATTTAGTGTCCTTCCTCCCCAGACAGATAAACTAGACCTCAGATCAGGGGCCTCTCATAATTTAAGCCTGTTGATCCAGGGGGGGGGGGCAAGTGCCCCCATGCTGCGGACGCCTATGTTGCCCTCTACACCAAGTTGTTGTTGTGTGTGTGGAAGTTTCTCTTCCAGCTTCAAAATCTATACAGTTTACTTCCTATTTGATCTCCTTGCGGTGTTTCGATATATACAATATGTCACCGGTGACTTGCAGCCAGGGCATTAAATTGCATTTCCATTTGAGAAGAACATATCGTCAACAACGTCCATTCTTCCAGTTTTGAGAGACCCGTGCTCTCTCCTTTACCGAAATTCCAGGAAATTTGCTTTCAAATTTCCTTTTCCAGGCAAATAGTGAAATTTTTACTGTTTTATTCTAGTTTTCACAGCAACCATTGAAAGAAAACTGTTTGCTTTCAATTTTAACTTCATTATGTGTCTATATCTAGCTAGTTCGTCTTCTTTCCTGAATTTACTTGACTGGATGAGGATGCTGTGAGAGGAAAGCCGTTAACATGATCATAGTATGAGCATGTTCACATATACGATGGACAGTCGTGACCCTCCCCTAAATTTAAAACTTAAACAGATCAAAAAGGTATCACTGTGTAAAGCCCTGTCGAATGCTGAATAAATTATGAAACGTAAGAAGCATCATATCGGACTACTAACCTTAAGGTTTAAAAGAAGACCTAAACATTGGAGACTATTTGCCAATATAACGGTCTTCACCTTGTGTATATATACTATGTAATTGTGGCCGAAAGGTAACCGAACAGTGAAATTCAGCGTACGGTTACCTTTCCTGGCCACAGGGGCGTACCTAGGAGGGGCGGCCCACACCGGGTGGAACTACCCCCTACGGTGCCACTAAAAAAAATTAATATTTATTTTTAAAAAAAATTATTTACTTTTGCAAAGTATTTTACCAGGAAGGATACATTGAGATTTCACTAATTTTCAAGTATGTCTTGGGTAGGCAAGGCCTAGGCTGGCACTTTCCAGGGGGCAGCAAAAACCTCACCACTAAAGGGGTTACTCACAGAGCACCAAATGACGCCAACATTATTATTATTATTATTATTATTGTCATCATTTATATAGCGCCAACAGTTTCCGCAGCGCTTTACAATAATCAAAGGGAACGAGGTAAGCAGACATATGATGGAAACAACAGGTGTAGAGGGCCCTGCTCATAGGAGCTTACAATCTAGAGGGATTGGGGTTGAGGAAGACAAGAGGAATTTTACAAGATAGCAGGATCATCAATGCCAGTGGTTTGGGAATAGTGGGGTCATAGAAGCAACTTCAATCATGTGTGAGTTGATCTTATGCAGTGGGATGAGTTGTGTCAGTGATGTGGGACGCTAATCTGAAGAGATGGGTTTTGAGGGATTTCTTGAAAGCCTGAAGATTAGGGGAGAGCTTGATAGGGCGAGGCAAGGGGATTCCACAGGACGGGTGCAGCCCATGAAAAGTCTTGGAGGCGAGAGTTGGCCGTGCGCATGTTGACAGATAACAGGAGGAGATCGCCTGCCGACCAGAGTTGTCTGGATGGGACGTGCTTGCGGAGTAAGGAAGAAATGTAGGGAGGAGAGGAGTTATTGAGTGAATTGAATGTGAGCGTCAGTATTTTAAACTGTATCCTGGAAGGCACAGGAAGCCAATGGAGGGATCGGCAGAGGGGGGAGGTACGCGAAGTGCGGCTGGTGAGAAAAATAAGCCTGGCACCTGTATTCATTACAGATTGCAAAGGGGCAATATGAGAGTTGGGGCCAATAAGGAGCGAGTTGCAGAAGTCAAGTCGTGAAATGACAAGCGCATGAACCAGCACCTTCGCAGCATCTTGTGTGAGAAAGGGGTGGACACGGGCAATGTTTTTGAGTTGAAAGTAACAGGATTTGGTCACTATCTGGATGTGGGGAGAGAACGTTCGGTCGGAATCCAAAGTGACACCAAGGCAGCGAGCTTGAGGCGTCGGGCTAATGGGTGTTCCATTTACTCGTAGAGAGATAGGTGGTATTGGGTTCTTCTTGGAGGGAGGAATTACAAGAATTTCAGTTTTGGCAAGATTGAGTTTAAGGAAGCGGAAAGACATCCAATTTGAGATGGCAGAGAGACAGTCAGTGACTCAATCCAGGACAGCCGGAGAGAGATCTGGGGAGGAGAAGTAACATTTTGGTGTTCTGTTGTTCCCTGCACTTCGGGGAATAAAATTTTCCCACCCTGCAGTGAATTCACCATTCACCGCAGGGTCCCCAAAGTGCAGGGAGTCAGCTGCTGAATGCCGCCACTGCAAACCGGTGGCCTGCTGTTTTCAAAAAAACTACTGAACGAAAATGTCTGGAATTTACATAAAAGATCCTATGATTGATAATAAAAAGTTCTGTTACAGAAGAAAGAAAAAGCGCTATTAAAAAAAAGGGGGAAAAATTTTGCAGATAAAAACTCTGAAAAATTACTAAAAGGTACTAAAAAAAATCTATAAATAAAGATGTTTTACTGCAGATTAAAATAGTATATGGTTTATTAGATATTGCATAAAAACGGGAATATTTTTAAAATTGAAACCTATGGGGTTTGCCTGAATAAACCTGCTGATTGAAACCACCGGACATCAGGGTATTTCACTGACATTTCTCTGCTGTTCGGTGTCTCTGAATAGATTAACCGTTACTTCTCTATTGTCACGGTCCACCCCGTGTACCTGTCTAGCAAACCTGGATCAAAGAACTTTGCCCTGGATTTCTTCATTCCTGGATTCCAGTCCAGGTTTTGCCCAGGCTAAGCACCATGTCCAGGCTCCTGGAGATCCAGCCTGGGTTTTCCTGTCTAGCCCTGGACTTCCAGCTGAGGCCTATCCATGTTTAAGCCTCCTTAAAAGGCAGAGAGACCCAGCCAACAGTGGGTCTGCATTATTGTTATCTTTGACTGAGGTTCCTTGGTGGTGTGCTAACCTGCTCTTCCAGAACCAGCTTTTCCTACGTATCCAGGACCCATCTGTCTACCCTTGGATTACAGTTGTTGATCACCCTCTGACCTCTTTGATCCAGGTACCACTGTCCAGACTTCCTCTTGGTGGGCCCTGTCTGCAGTCTAGGACTGCACTACCCACAATCCACGGACTCTCCCTGGACTTTATTGCTATTCCCTTTGTTCTTTTGCCTGCAGTTAAGGACCATTTATGTTTTATTAAAGAATCTGCATTGCGTGACTCCTGTCTGGCCTCCCCTCTGTGTCGCCGCCTGCTGGGCTCATACCAGAACCGCACACGCCTTGTGACAGAATGCAGGCCCCAATTTATTACGAGTCTGCGGTGATACAGGCGGTGGTGGCATCCATGAAAATGGCTGTGGAGAACTTCCTGCAGCAACTGGACTCTATGTTGCTGAAAGTGCTGCAAGGATTAAGGGGCACCTCACCTAAGGTGCGCTCTTCAACTTCGATGTCTGGCTGCAGGAGACCCTTGTCTGAGGAGGAACGCTCCAGGAGGAGGTCTTTGGGACTGTGCTTCTATTGTAGTGCGGGCTCACATTTCATATCTGCGTGCCCTGTGCACCCACCCAAGCCATCCCCTGCACAGACCAGAGTCAATCCTGTTACTCCTGCTTCTCGGCTGGTTGCTCCTCCTGTGTCTGAGCATGCTAAAAGCAAAGAGACATTACTTGCTGAGTCCTTGCCAACAATGTCTAAGCGAACTCCAAGTGCCAAGGCTCGACAGCACCCTGTCTCTGCCAGCCCTCGCCAAGCCACTATCAAGCCTCGCCAGGTCACAGCCAAGTCATGCCCAGTCTCTAATCCTGCCAAGTCTCGCCAAACTGCTGTCAAGCTTCGCCAGCCCACAGCCAAGCCTCGCCCAGTCTCTACTCCTGCTAGGCCCCGCCAGGCTACCACAGTTGGCAAGTCTCGCCATACTCCGGTACCCAGATCTAAGAGACCTGAATTTAGGGAAACCTTCTCTGAAGTGGAGAGTACAGAGGAGGACTCCCTCTCTGATTACTTGGAGACCCCACCATCTGAGCCTGCTGATGTTGAACCCATGGACATGGAACCTACCTTGCCCACAGATTTGGAGCCTTATATGCCCATGGAGGTTGCTTTGACACTGACTACGGAGGTCGCTGCCCTACAACCCGCAGGATCTCCAGAGGTCGCTATCCTGCAACACGCAGGATCTCCAGAGGTCGCTGCCCTGCAACACGCAGGATCTCCAGAGGTCGCTGCCCTGCAACACACAGGATGTCAAGAGGTCGCTGCCCTGCAACCTGCAGGATCTCAAGTTGTCGCTGCCCTGCATCCCGCAGGTTCTCCAGTTGTCGCTGCCCTGCATCCCGCAGGTTCTCCAGTTGTCGCTGCCCTGCATCCCGCAGGTTCTCCAGTTGTCGCTGCCCTGCATCTCGCAGGTTCTCCAGTTGTCGCTGCCCTGCATCCCGCAGGTTCTCCAGTTGTCGCTGCCCTGCATCCCGCAGGTTCCCCAGAGCTATCACGGCCACGGGGTCGTCAACAATGCCGTAAGGCCAAGCCGCTCACTGCCCAGCAAGAGCCGTGCCGTACCCAGGTCGCTCAAGTACCGTGCCTCACCAAGGCTGCCACCGTTGAGCCGTGCTGTACCCAGGTCACCGCTGAGCCATGCAGTACCAAGGGCCTCGCCAAGGGCGCTGCCCCTCTAGGCCTCGCCAAGGGCGCTGCCCCTCTGTGCCTCGCCAAGGGCGCTGCCCCTCTGTGCCTCGCCAAGGGCGCTGCCCCTCTGTGCCTCGCCAAGGGCGCTGCCCCTCTGTGCCTCGCCAAGGGCGCTGCCCCTCTGTGCCTCGCCAAGGGCGCTCCCCCTCCGTGCCTCGCCAAAGACGCCGCTGTTGAGCTGCGCAGTACCAAGGTTGTCACCAAGGGTGCTGCCCCATAGAGCTGTACCAAGGGCGCTGCCCCACCGGTCATCGCCGAGGGTGCTGCCCCATCGAGCCGTGCCAAGGGCGCTGACCCATCGAGTTGTGCCAAAGGTCCATCACCCATTGTACGTCTTGCTCCCGAGGGCTGCGTATGGGCATTCAATGGCACATTGGTCAGGAAAGAGAACCTGCCACATTTCGAGAGGGCCCTACGTGCTTATGGTGACGTTTATGGCAATCCAGACTCTGGGTACGTTGGAGGGTGGTGATCTGTGCTCCATCCCCTGTTCCAGCCTCGGTGCCCGGAGGGCACCCGTCAGGGGGGGGGTACTGTCACGGTCCACCCCGTGTACCTGTCTAGCAAACCTGGATCAAAGAACTTTGCCCTGGATTTCTTCATTCCTGGATTCGAGTCCAGGTTTTGCCCAGGCTAAGCACCATGTCCAGGCTCCTGGAGATCCAGCCTGGGTTTTCCTGTCTAGCCCTGGACGTCCAGCTGAGGCCTATCCATGTTTAAGCCTCCTTAAAAGGTAGAGAGACCCAGCCAACAGTGGGTCTGCATTATTGTTATCTTTGACTGAGGGCCCTTGGTGGTGTGCTAACCTGCTCTTCCAGAACCAGCTTTTCCTATGTATCCAGGACCCATCTGTCTACCCGTGGATTACAGTTGTTGATCACCCTCTGACCTCTTTGATCCAGGTACCACTGTCCAGACTTCCTCTTGGTGGGCCCTGTCTGCAGTCTAGGACTGCACTACCCACAATCCACGGACTCTCCCTGGACTTTATTGCTATTCCCTTTGTTCTTTTGCCTGCAGTTAAGGACCATTTATGTTTTATTAAAGAATCTGCATTGCGTGACTCCTGTCTGGCCTCCCCTCTGTGTCGCCGCCTGCTGGGCTCATACCAGAACCGCACACGCCTTGTGACATCTATGGGGATTTGCACTGCCTTCGAACAGGCACCGTACTTGCTGGCAGTTCGCCAAAATTTGTGTGTGAGCATATCACAGAGCAGTGGTGTACTTAGGGGAGTGGCGGGGGGCGGGTCACCCCAGGTACCAGTGATTATTGGGGTGTTCTTAGGGGGTACTAGGGGGTGTCACTGTGTGTCATCTTTGAGCTGTGTTCTCAAACAATGAGCAGCGGAGCAGGGCATTTGCATTAGGAATAAAATAGAATAGAATTAAAATCCCCCTCTCTTCCCTCCATAGCTCCTCCCCTGCCCCGCAGCAGCTCTAGGAGAGGGGAGGGGGATGTGATTTGTGTGCAGAGAGAGAAGATGACAGTAAACGGCAGGTAAAGCGGGGGGGGGGTGTATCTGCAGAATATGAAGCCCTGTCTTCTTACTGCTGTTTGAAGTGGAACTTTCCTTAACCAGCACTGCAGTGATAGATATTTGTCATTGATATTTGCATAGAGGGGGGCCAGGCTGCATTCACTGCATCACCAGTGATTAGACAGCACAGGGTAAACAGGGACAGGGAAGAGGGAGTCTTAAAAAACTGGAAAAGTAAAGAAAAAATACCATAGCAGCATCTTATACCTGCAAAACACACACCCATTCTCTGCTCAGCAACTCCAATCCACAAAACCAGCCACCCAGCACACACACACAACTCCCACCACACAAAACCAGCCACCCACCCACACAACTCCCATCACACAAAACCAGCCACCCACACACAACTCCCATCACACAAAACCAGCCACCCATACAACCCCATCGCACAAAACCAACCACCAATACACAACTCCTATCACACAAAACAAGCCACCCCAACACACACACAACTCCCATCAACAAAACAAGCCACATGTGTACTTTTGTTCATAGCATGAGGATTGATATGCTGTGAGTTTGCAAAATCACATAAAAATAACAATTATTCAAAAAACCTACACTTGCACAGCACAGAGGACACATGATCCACCATCGGCAGATTTATAATATATCATTATTATATGTATACATCATGTCCTGCCAGTATGCTATAACTAAAAATATTTTTGAAAACATTAAAGTGCATCTGATTTTTTTTTTACATTTTAAATTTGGAGGGGGGTGCCAAATATAGGATCCGCCCCGGGTGCCAAATGTTCTAGGTACGCCCCTGCCTGGCCATTCGGCTATTCAGAGAGCAGGCAGTTTGCCAAATGTTGGCGAATTACCTTCACATACTGTGCCTGTTCAGTGCCTGTTCGAGGGCATTGAAACCCCCATAGTGAAGCAAAAACCAGCAGTGAAAAGTTGCCGAATTGCCCTGCTGTTCAGTGGTTACATGCGGCAGATTTATTCAGGCGATTCCCATAGGCTTCAATGTTAAAAATATTCCCGTTTTAATCAAAAATCTAGTAAATCGTTGATTATAATATTCTGCAGTAAAAAGTCTCTTCAAGTATAGATTTTTTAGGATCTTTTAGGAATTTTTCGGGATTTTTTTGCAAAACTTTTTTGCCGTTTTTTCTTTTTTAAACCCCCCTGGAGGTCTAATTTTTTTAAAAATTTGTGTCTAAAAGCGTTTACATTTTTTTGGAAAGGAGATGTGTTTTTATATATAGTAAGCCTGTATTCTGTAGGAATAACTCACTGAAATCCGTGCAAGCAAGAGTCTAGTAAACACACGGAGTCAAAGAAGGTTTAAAACACAAAATAATTTATTATCCCAAAAATAATTATCCAAAATAATGGAAATAAATTATATTCAATAATGTAATCAAACCAAAAACATGCCTCTTTCCTCTGGGTGCTGGGATTCCTGTACAGATGTGGACTCCTTTGCCAATGTAATACAGGACACGGGGGTACCAAAAAAAGAGTATTTATTCTTAAAGCAGCTTTACAGAAATAAAAGGCAAATAAAAATCATTTCTATAATGTAATAAGGCTTTGCAATACAAGTTTCGCTGGTGCTTGCCAAGATCCACCAGCGAAACTTGTATTGCAAAGCCTTATTACATTATATAAATGATTTTTATTTGCCTTTTATTTCTGTAAAGCTGCATTGAAAAAATACTCTATTTCATTGGCAGTCCACATATGGACAGGAATCCCAGCACCCACTGCACAATTTATTGTAAATTATTTTTTTACTGTCATTTTTTTTTTTACAGTTTGAATTTGCTGCCTGGTCCCGCCCCCCTGCAACGCGTGGCTCGCAGGGAGTGGAACCAGGAAGCAAAGTCGCCGGCTGCCGCGATCACACTGTGGAGACGACGAGGGAGCGAAGGATGCAGTGAGTATCCAGCCTGAGTGTGGCTGGGGGTTACCGATTGTGGTAGCGAAATATAACCCCGAGTCACACTCGGGAATACCGCCAGGGAGGTTAAATCATTTTTTCTTTTCTCTGTAACAGCCCTTTTTATTATCATTCATTGAATCTTATATGTCAATTGCAAACAAAACTACAGAACGAAAATGTCTGAAAAAAGCGTTTCACTTTTCAAGCGTACTGTTTTTTTTTTTCTCACTCCATTCGTCTGCGGTGTCGGGTTTTTCCGGCAGTTGCTGTGCACAGTGATCGGCGGCTGCTCAGGTTTCTCTGGCATGTTCGGCGGGGTTAATCCAGATGTTTTTGCGGGTTTCGGTGAGTGTTCGTCGGGTTTGCAGTGGCTTTTCCCTGCACTACGACGGCCCTGTGGTGCTTGCTGAATACACCGCAGGGTCGCCAAAATGGGATCGCCAAATCACACCGAATTCCAGAGAAGGAAAAGTCACCGAACGTGTGGTGACTTTTCAATTCTCTTTGAATAACCCTGCTAGTGTTGTTTCGTCTACAATTACAAATTATAATAAAGATTGATTTTTAATACTAATTAACTTAAGGCTATATTACGATCATCACGCTAAAACGGGCACGCTATGGAGAAAAATCTGCGCCTGCAGGTTTCTCCTTAGCATCCCCGTTTTAGCTTGATATTACGGTGCAGGCGCTAAACCAGCGGCCTGTACCGTAACACGGCACTAACGCCACATTAAGGGGATGCTTACGGGAGTCCATAGGACTCCATTGAGGCTTCCGCTGCTGGTCACATGACCTGCAGGATCTCTCCTCACGAGATCTGGCAGGTCGGTGTAGTGATTCGCAGTCAGGAGCCTATTGGGGCTTTATTTCCACAGTCTCTCACAGCTCCCGGCAGCAAGAAGAGGCGGATGGAGCCACTGTTCTCGCCGCGGGATTAGAGGTTTCACCTTCCAAAAGGCAAATGTTTGCCCAATTATCGGTTTCAGTGTAATTAGGTCCCCCAGCGGTTTCTAGGAGGGGTTTGTGTATGTAAATGACCCATGTGTGACCATATAAATGTATGTCTGAGTGTCCCTGATTAAACCAGTTCCATTGGAATCCTGTAAGACCCCAGATCTACAGCCTCGTCTTATTTCTGGGGGATGCTAGTGGGCACCCTATGTATTCTGGTCTTTAAGCTTCTTCAGAGGACTGGAGGAAGACAAGGGAGTCTGGCTGGGTAGAACACGGGGGGGGGGGGTCCTGCAAAGAAGCGGCATTAGCAGATGTGACCCTGTCGGGGTACAGAGATCTGTCACAATATATATATTGTAGTATAGCAACAGCTCGGGATCCTTGGTTCCAGCCAAACAACACGGTCCTCTAGGGAAGAAACAGCTGCAGACATGAAACTTGTGCAAATTGAAGTCTTTTATTCCAGCATATAGCAGCAAACAGCAGACAAGGCGTTGGAATCACTATTGCTGGTAAAGTATCCATGTAATTGGGCAGACTAGATGGGCCGAAAGGTTCTTATCTGCCGACATTTTCTATGTTTCTATTCAGCGAAAAAAAACTACAAAAGAAAACCTGAGAGTTCTTACTAAACATCCAGCACTCCTATCACAAAACCATAATCTCAAACAAAAGAAAAAAAACACAGCATCTCTTTAGAAGTGCAACTGCTCCACACCCTGCTCTGAGCAGTCTGATTAAACACACTTCTCTCTAGGAGTCAGCAGCCTGGGACTTTACCTGTGGCTTTAATTGATTAATTGGCAACATGTGTGTGAGAGGGTAGAGGCCATGGAACATTCTGGGTCCTATATACCTTCTCTCAATTACTCTCCCAGACATCCTGTTACCCAACCATGCACACCGTCACAATATACATAGATTTCCCTTACAATTCTCTACCAATTCAGTCCGTGTTACGTGAATAACTTCTGTTGTGTCGTTGTATTCAAAAAGATAATAATAAAGTGTGTTTCGAATAAAATTTATTACAAACAATACATAAGGGGAATCACATGGAAACAAACATATAACAGTTATTTGAAAATCACAGTATAAACAATATTTACTGTATTAATACTGCCTACTTCTGCAATTCCATACCTTCCAACTGTTAATCATTAGCTGGTACAGACCTCATATCTCAGGACCTTCTCCAGCCAGCTGTTCTGCTCACAGTGTACACAGATACATGCCCATTCATAGTGGTCATGTCAACCATATCACTGCATACAGTAAGGAACAGAGATAGGGCCAGGGCATTCTGCTTGCATGCTCCAGTGCCGGGAGGTATGCAATCATCAAATACAGATAAGCAAAAAAATCACTTGCTTTCGATTTTTTGGGGTTTTTTATAGTTCAAAATATATATTTTTATTGTGACTCTTCTACTCTATTACAAAACTTATCTCTATAGTGTGGCATTAAATGTGGTGGTCTCTTCTATTTTTTGCAGCAGGAAGGCACAAAAGTAACATCTCTCCAAGAAAGAATCTTGTGATATTTATTAGCAGATTCATTTTCTTTTGCAACTGTGATTCAACCTAGCACTACCAGATATATTTCAGTAGTCACAGATCTGCCAGCAATTTTGGCAGGACAATAATGATTTTTTGGGCCCTGCCACGTGACCCTCTTAACGAGCAAAGAAACCGTGGCTTTAAACATTGACGCACTGTCCTATGTCACCTCAAGGTACATCTTGGTTCGAGTTGGAGTGCCCCTCAGGACTGGCTGGTACACTGGGCCGATGCAGCCCCTGTGCATCATTATTAATGTGACCAGGACACTCCATTTGAGACCACAACCCCTCTTCTTATGAATGCATATCTTCCCATGTTAGGGCATATGCTTATTGTATCAGCATTCAACAGGAAAATGTTGGGACGTATGTAAAAAAGCTGTCCTCGGTTTGGAGGTTTATTAAGCTCTGCAACGTCTCAGAATGCTTTGTTATGTCAATATGACATCGTAATGATAAATGTCCATCATCTGCACGGCGACAAGGGCTCTAGCCTTTGACCTATAAAAAAGGCAGGTGATGTACCGTTCCATAATGAAAAGACACTACTGAATTGACACCTCAGTAGAAACATTATCATCACCCTTATCGCAGGGTGAATAGGAAACATAAACCATAGGATGGTTGGAGCAGCATAAAACTATAGTCTTTAGTCTCCTTATTGGAGAAATGCCTTTATGAAAACAGGCTCAGAAATAAACATTTCACCGGGTTCCTCATGAAACCATAAACACATTGTTCGTGTGCATCAATCAAGAAATGCGGCGTACAGTTTCTAAATGCTGTCCTCTTGCGGAACGAGCTATTGAACATCTATCCCTGAGTATGCAAGGAGACCAATAAAACTATTTATTTACATTTTGTTTTTGTGTTTTTTCTTTTGCATAGGTAACTCAACTAAACTTAAATCAAAACATGTCTCAGACATACAAAACACTGAAATGTCCTATGAATGCTTTGTACAGTCCAAGGATTGAAATATGCATGGCAACATGTGACCCTTATATTAATTTAGTATAAATATATTTTACAATACTGTGGCCTCCCAGAATATTCCCCAACTTTATGGCAACTATTTTTTTCCCA
The DNA here is from genome assembly GCA_009667805.1 of Leptobrachium leishanense. Taxonomy (NCBI): domain Eukaryota; kingdom Metazoa; phylum Chordata; class Amphibia; order Anura; family Megophryidae; genus Leptobrachium; species Leptobrachium leishanense. The sequence goes on from CM019068.1 coordinate 120,485,532, forward strand.
ACTGCAACATTTTTCTCACAGGGACCAGCATCCAAGCTAAGCTGTTGTGTCACTTTCTGAAATGCCGTTGGGGTAGGTTTTATCCTGAAGTTGTACAGCAGCTGAATCCTTCTCTTGAGTTTTTCCATCTCGAAGACGCAACAGGCGATGCCGATAGGTAAGCAAATAGGCGGGAAGAATGAATCCAGCGAAAGAAAAAATCAGCAAGGCCAAGTTCACCTGTAATATAAATCAAATGTCAGATGCCTTAAAATGATCTATAAACAAATAACCTATAATTCATTAAAATGTGAATAGGTGGAGAACTACTTTTTCCAAACTTGAAACCAGCTTGGAAGGCTAAACCATCGCTGGTGTCATAAAGTGCGAGCTCCAATAAAAAAGACACATTGAAAGGATCCCATATGTGCGGGCACTGTTTTATTTTTCCAGGAAAATGCAGTGAGACCTTGTATACTGGGAATAGTAAAGAATATAAGATGTGGACAGTGGAGGCTCGTCTATAGAGGCAATTGGGGCAGCGCCCTACCATTTATATTTTCAGTAGAAGAAATAAAAAAAATTTAAAAAATAAATATTTAAATTTACAATTTTTATTTTGAGAAAAGGTCACGTCGACCAGCAAGAATGGCCTCACAGGGCCTGTAGAAAAACTCTCATAAGAACACTTACACAAAAGGGTCATCAAAATTATTTAAATCAGCATGAAAAATCAAAAAGAAAAGAAGTATATAAATCATCAGAGCACCTTGGAAAAACAGAAAACAAGTAGACATAAAAATAGTCAGCAAAGGGGTATGCAAAAACAAAAAAGAAACAAAAGTCATCGCAGGGTAACATAAAAGTCATTAAAAAAAAGGAATGTCTCTAGCAATCAAAAACGTCCCCAGTTGGGAATCAACAATAAAGAGCCATCAGGGGAGTCCCGAAGACAAAAACAAAAAAGAAAGGAAAGTGGAGGGTCCCATCAGCCAGCATCCCTGAACGGTAACATTCAGAAACCAGGCAGGGTACCGCAAGAGAGGCCTGAATATTCAGCCCAACCAGGAACGTCATCGAGGAGCAAGGCACACATCTCCAGCAGCGCACTGCAGCAAAGAGCTCTGGGGGGGGGGCTTTGGAACCCTGTGTCTCTAATCTTTACACTTCTCAGAGTCAATTGAAGTGTTATTGGACAAGTCAGAGTCTAAACGTGACCATGTAAAATCTAAAAGAAAAGAAAACTATTTTTTATTTATTTACTTTTATTTCCGAAGTGATGGCATTGTCTATGTGTTGGGACAAAATCAAATGGCACGCTGACCACAGTCACTTCTCTCAAATATCTAGGTATGTGGTTGGACCCTAATCTATCCTTTGGCCCCCACATCGAAAAACTCTCATCTAAATTTTACCCCAAACTAGGTGCCCTGTACAGAAACAAATCCTGCCTGAGCCCCGCGGTAAGAAAGCAGATTGTACAACAAATGCTTATGCCAGCTATTGATTACGGAGATGTAGTGTATGCAACGGCCCCGCAAACACACCTTCAGAAACTTACTACATTGTATAACTCCTTCTGCCGCTTTGCATTACAATGTAACTACATGACCCACCATTGTGACATGTTAAAAGAGCTAAACTGGCCATCGCTGGAATCTAGACGCACCCTTCACCTCTCCAGCCTGGTGTCTAAGAGCATTTCTGGGAAGCTGCCACCCTACCTGAATAGACTGCTTCCCCCAGCAGCTCCCTCATCCTATAACCTCCGATCTAGGACCAGCACCTTACTTGCAATACCACAATACAAAAAGACAGCGGCTCGGTCCTCATTTTCCTACAGAGCACCACAATTATGGAATAACCTCCCAGACACCATCAAATCTTCCCCCAGTCTTAAGTCACTCAAGAGCTCCTTACTAACATACCTCACTACAGAATGCACCTGTAAACATGTAACATAGTGACTATTTCCTACATATTTATTTTCTGTTAATCTGTATATTTGTGTTGTTTTTTTTAATATCTTGCATTGTATTACTTTGTATTTCTGTAATTGTAACACTTCAATGTTCTTGAACCCAGGACATACTTGAAAACGAGAGAAATCTCAATGTATCCTTCCTGGTAAAATCCTTTATAAATAAATAAATTTGTCCCGTATAAGATGAGCAATACCACTGCCATTACTCCCAGAGTGGGAAGTGAGAAGGTGAGTAAGTTCAGTATTTATACATAGTCATATTATTCATAAAACACCCTCCTCCAAACCACAAGGATTTTTTTTTAATAAAATAAAAAAAATTGTTAAAATTGTATATTTTCTCAGAAAAATGCAGTAACAGGTTCCCATTTCAATTGTTTTAACAAGAATTCCCTATAGAATATGTAAGAATTTATATTCTTACAAATATATAACCACAAAGGTTTGGATGATAAAATTTGAAAAAAATAATTTTACACATTGAAATCTGGAAATTTCCTCACACAGTAACTATCTGGTTAGATATACCCGTATCTGCACTATCAAATAACCTTTTTTTCATTTCACTAAATTCCAAAAAAAAGCCCACCAAAATCTTCAGCTCCAGGCCCATAGAAATCTTAATCTGACCCTGACTATAGGACACCAAGCAAACCTGGCCTAGCTATCCAGGCCACCATACTTGGCTCTCATTGGTTGCTTGCACCAGGGGTGGATTTGTCAGAACCCTATACCCCTTGTGCAGTTGAGAAAGACCAGCAATATGTAAGATAGGTCTGGCTCCTTCCCTTCCTCCCACCAGGCTGCAAACTCCACCAGTTCTCACCCAACTCTTTCCCTAGCTTGCATGTAGATCTTATCTGCTTCACAGTTTCACTGGAGGGGAAAGGAAAATAAGGCTCCCATGTGTGTTGGTGCCATTTTGTTTTCCTGGTCTTTATGGATGAGGCAGTATCCAGGTACAGTTGTTAATCCACCAGTTTTATGAGAGTGATGTCTGATATTTTTTTGTTTCAATGGCATTCTCTTTTCCTGTTGGATTCCTCTCTGAAAGGTTTATACTGTAGTTATGTTATGTTTTTTTGTTCGTTCCTACAACAAAAAGTGTCTAGATTGATTTGTTATTAACAATGCTTGCGATTCATCTTTGGACTCATGCATGTCGTACTTTAAGTGCTGTTGTGGTTGTTCTTCTCTCTGCTATCATTCTACGTTTGCATGGATCTCATGCATTTCTATTTGTCATATGACTTCTGTTTGTACATTATATTTTTGAATCCGTCATATGATCTGCTCTTCAATAGAGTATTTATGCTGGGTATAAAGCAGTTTTGATGTGATATTTAAGGATGGCCGCTGCAGTAAGTATAACAGAGTCAGGAATGAATGAAAATACACTATATTGTCAAAAGTATTCGCTCACCCATCCAAATAATCAGAATCTGGTGTTCCAATCACTTCCATGGCCACAGGTATATAAAATCAAGCACCTAGGCATGCAGACTGTTTTTACAAACATTTATGAAAGAATGGGTTTATTAGCTCAAGAACAGTGCACAGAGAGCTTCATGGAATGGGTTTCCATGGCCGAGCAGCTGCATCCAAGCCATACATCACCAAGTGCAATGCAAAGCATCGGATGCAGTGGTGTAAAGCACTCCGCCACTGGACTCTAGAGCAGTGGAGACGCATTCTCTGGAGAGACGAATCGCGCTTCTCCATCTGGCAATCTGATGGACGAATCTGGGTTTGACAGTTGCCAGGAAAACAGTACTTGTCTGACTGCATTGTGCCAAGTGTAAAGTTTGGTGAAGGGGGATTATGGTGTGTGGTTGTTTTTCAGAAGCTGGGTTTAGCCCCTTAGTTCCAGTGAAAGGAACTCTGAATGCTTCAGCATACCAAGACATTTTGGACAATTCCATGCTCCCAACTTTGTGGGAACAGTTTGGAGCTGGCCCCTTCCTCTTCCAACATGACTGTGCACCAGTGCACAAAGCAAGGTCCATAAAGACATGGATGACAGAGTCTGGTGTGGATGAACTTGACTGGCCTGCACAGAGTCCTGACCTCAACCCGATAGAACACCTTTGGGATGAATTCGAGCGGAGACAGAGAGCCAGGCCTTCTCGTCCAACATCAGTGTGTGACCTCACAAATGCGCTTCTGGAAGAATGGTGAAAAATTCCCATAAACACACTCCTAAACCTTGTGGACAGCCTTCCCAGAAGAGTTGAAGCTGTTATAGCTGCAAAGGGTGGACCGACGTCACATTGAACCCTATGGATTAGTACATGCGAGTCAAGGCAGGTGAGCAAATACTTTTGGCAATATAGTGTATGTTACACATGGACAATTCATAGGTCCACCAGACTTACGACCTGTCCAAGCAGACGTTTCCAAAACATGTAGGTATTTTAAATGTGTGTGTTTGAAAATCTGGAGGCAGTGGCGTCACTAGGGTTGGTGTCACCTGGTGCGGTAACTTACGGTGTCACCCCCCCCCCCGGGTTTTATGGATTTTTTAACTTCTTACTCATAAATCAGTACTCCCAAATATCACTGAATGCTCATGCACAGCGCACATTACTGTGAGGTTTATTGCTGTGGAGCTCTCTCATATGCTCATACACAAATTTTGGCGAACTGCCAGCAAGTACAGTGCCTGTTCGAAGGCAGTGAAAGTGAAGGCACACATGGATATATATTGCCCCCAGCAGCTCTGGATATATTACCTCCAGCTCACATATGGATATATTGCCACAGCTCAAAACTGTATATTGCCCCCAGCAGCTCACCCATGGATATATATTGCCCCAGCAGCTCACCCATGGATATATATTACCCCCAGCATCTCACCCATGGATATATATTGCCCCCAGCAGCTCACCCATGGATATATATTGCCCCCAGCAGCTCAAACATGGATATAAATTGTCCCCGGCAGCTCAAACATGGATATATATTGCCCCAGTAGCTCAAACATGGATATATATTGCCCCCAGTAGCTCAAACATGGATATATATTGCCCCAGTAGCTCAAACATGGATATATATTGTCCCCAGTAGCTCAAACATGGATATATATTGTCCCCAGTAGCTCACACATTGATATATATTGCCCCAGCTCACACATGGATGTATAGTGCCCCTGCTCACACATGGATGTATAGTGCCCCTGCTCACACATGGATCTATAGTGCCCAGCTCACACATGAATGTATAGTGCTCAGCTCACACATGGATGTATATTGCCCAGCTCACACATGGATGTATATTGCCCAGCTCACACATGGATGTATAATGCCCAGCTCACACATGGATGTATAATGCCCAGCTCACACATGGATGTATATTGCCCAGCTCACACATGGATGTATAGTGCCCAGGTCACACATGGATGTATAGTGCCCAGCTCACACATGGATGTATATTACCCAGCTCACACATGGATGTATATTGCCCAGCTCACACATGGATGTATATTGCCCAGCTCACACATGGATGTATATTGCCCAGCTCACACATGGATGTATATGCCCAGCTCACACATGATGTATAGTGCCCAGCTCACACATGGATGTATATTGCCCAGCTCACACATGGATGTATATTGCCCGGCTCACACATGGATGTATAGTGCCCAGCTCACATATGGATGTATATTGCCCAGCTCACACATGGATGTATAATGCCCAGCTCACACATGGATGTATATTGTTCAGCTCACACATGGATGTATAGTGCCCCAACTCATATATTGATATATTGCCCCAGCAGCTCACCCATCAGGACTCAGGAGGCAGGCAGGGTGCTCGAGTGGAGTCTGGTCAGGACTCGGGACGGGTGGCAGGCAGGGTGTGGCCGCATGCTTCGAAAGAAAAGGCACCAGGGAGCTGTAGGGCGGGCTGCTGCTGATGACTCACTCAGAGACATCAGTGCATCAGCCCGTCGGCGCGCCACTCCATCTGGGGTGGGAGGGATCAGTCGCTGAGCCGCCATCTTTCATGCCCCTTAGGGAGGGTGACACGACCCGCCCTTAGGGTGACACCGTCACCCGGTTACCGTAAGTCTTTTTTGATGTTTGATTTTTCCGCCGGCCGCACTGCAGTGCGGCGGCCAGTTCAAAAATCAAACATCAAAAAAGTCTTACTTTGGTGACGGACCAGCGTCACCCTAAGGGCAGGTGTCACCTGGTGCGGACCGTACCCCCCGCCCCACCTAGCGACACTAGTGTCTGGAGGTACGAGGAAAGGCTTAATATTTATTTATATGAGTGAAAATGGTGGAGCTCTAGACACATTTACCTTGTGGAGACTCGGAGACAGTTACAATGTTTGTTGCTATTACCTGTTATCTCATCTTGTTTACCACCCTTGCAGTGTTTACAGTCTGCATTACTGACAGTAACTACATATCAAAGATGTATGAGATGACATCTTCCATACAACAGTGGAGAGATTGAAAGCTCATGACAGAGAAGGAAGTGTAGTACCTAGAAACTGTCCATGTAGAACCTGAGGACTGTCACAGATATAAACAGGGTTATTCAAAGAGAGCCAATCTGGCCCCGAAATGTAACCGGACACTGAGATTCAGCGTACGGTTACATTTCCTGGTCATTTGGCTATTCTGAGAGCAGGCAGTTCGCCAAATGTTGGCGAATTGCCTGCACTTACGGTGTCTGTTCGAGGGCAGTGAAAGCAATGGTTCGGCTATTCAGAGAACACCGAACAGCAGTGAAAAGTTGCCGAAGTGCCCTGCTATTCGGTGTTTTCATTCAACAGGTTTATTCAGGACAATCCCATAGGCTTCAATGTTAAAAATATTCCAGTTTTAATTCAATTTCTAATAAACCGTTATCATTTTATTCTGCAGTAAAATGTCTCTTTATTTCTAGACTTTTTAGGATCTGTTAGGCATTTTTTGGGATTTTTTTGGCAAACTTTTTTCCGTTTTCTTTTTTTATATCGTTTTTCTTTTTTCAGTATCATTTCATTATTGAAATGGGCAGCTGACAGAATGGGGTCCTGACCAATGGTTCAGTAAGGGGCCCCAGGATTTCTGATGGCAGCTCGGCATACCACTAGTGCTGTTGCTCGTTCTCAGGACCCTCCCAAACCTTGTTTAGTGCCATGATTAGCGGTAATTAATTACGCCATTACAATAAACATGGGTATTGCTGAATACTGAGATAAAATATTTCAAAGAACAGAAAAGTCAGAGCTTAGATACTGGGCGCATAATGGAGAAAGAGGCATATGATCTGGCTTAGCAGTTTACGCAACAAAAAAAGCATCAGGTTCATTTACAGAGGATACACCTCACCTCTCAGGGTATAGGCAGCGTGCCAAGATGCCCAAACCCATTCTGATTACATTTATAAATAGGGCTATGAGCTGCCAAGCTATATCACCAATGTGCGGGGAATGAAAAGTCACCGAACTTGCAGTGACTTTTCGTATCTCTTTGAATAACCCTGAAAATCTATTTGGAATAGCCATACACAGCCAGAGTTTTTGCATAGATTCATTTTCCTCGTGGACTTTATCTGTGTTTTTTTTCAACAGTGTATGTTTTTATACAATTATAAGGTCAGGGTGCCACTATTTATTCATTTATTTATTTTTCATTGCTAGATACTTAAAGGTATTCTCTACTAAAAAAAAAAAATCAATCCCCTTATATCAGTGGTTCACAACTGCGGTCCTCAAGTACCCCCACCAGGTCATGTTTTCCAGATTGCTGAACCACAGCACAGGTGATATGATTTGCTGCTCATTGATTGCAGGATTCAGTCTGCCTTTACCCAAGGTAATCCTTAAAACCTGGCCTGTTAGGGGTACTTGAGGACTGCTGTTGGGAGCCACTGCCTTATATAATTGGGCAGGTACTGTGTGCTGACAGCATTTGCTCAATTATTTTTTTTAGATTTCTTTTAGTTTAGGTGTAAATCCTCACTTTTTCTATGTCATCGCTGGGCCTCTTTGGCTCAGGGCTTCCAAAATGCGTAAGTCCCTGCAGCATATTATGCAAGTTGCGTAGTGTATGTGTCTGCATAGTGTACTATTATAAAGTGCATGGGGTCAACTGTGATGGCGTGTACATCCCCTCTAACCTTTTTAGAGAGGGATATGATGTTTAGCTCCAGGGGAGTGTTGGTGTACAACATAATGAAGTCCAGGAGCTTGTTTAGGAAAACGCCATCACACTGGTCAGCTACTGCCTGCTCTTCGGTTTGAGAGAGGTGTCTGGGTGGAGAATAAGCAGCTTGTTTGGCTCCAAGCAGAACGTTTATACTGAATGCTGAAAACTCTGACGCTTCTGAGGTTGGTGAAGCCTGTGTTTTTTCATTTAGTTTAAAATCCTGATAGTAAGGGATCTCTTGGTTAGTAAGAGCTCAAGAGGAGCCAGGATTTTGTTTGTAGGGATGTTTTATGTTTCTTTTGTATGTTGATACTTCTGCCTGCTGAAGCAGTCAATACAATAAAGATACAGTACTTGTTTAATAAAGCATGGTCCTCTAGGGTTGCATAGTGTACGCTATGCAAATAATGTATTCCTCAGAACTTGGGTAATTTTGTACACATGTTCATCAGCACCTGTGCAGGACAATGAATTGGTGCTGCTTGCACACGCATAGAACTAGTTCTCATCTGGTGTCTCCCAGAACACGCTCTGCTGTGAGAGGTCGGAGACAGGATGATGTGCTGATATCATCAGTCCCTGAGTTGGTATCCCATCTAAAGAGTGACAGTTTTTGCAGGAGGAGGAAACTCATCCCCTTCGCACAGCGATATCTACAGAACGTGGTAAGGTGTTCCTTTAATAAATAGAGATAAAGATGGCTGTCATTCATCTGATAAATATACTTATTTTGTTTTTGGATTGTTTCTGCACTGGAACTTACAGTTTGAAATTAACTAGTGCTTAATGATATTGTGGTATGAATAAAAACACTTTTATGAGAGCACCAAGAACAGGCAATGGCACAAGTGTCCTGGTCTTTGGTGTGTTCCTGCTCGGGTCTCATAAGTTTTTAGCTTGGTGGTGCCATTACAGAGAAGACATTACCTTACATTACGCAAATCAGACTACTATCACCAAGAAAGAGGGTGACCTGATGTAAGCGTGGCACCCGGTATGAGCCATGGTAGGACCCATGGTAGGACTTGGCATAATAACCCTTAAAGGCGAGGTCACGTCAAGAAACACTTTATTTAAACAGCAGGTTAGTCCACAGGTGCTGTAGATGGGTAACTGCAGGTTGATATACAGGAACTGTAGATAAGGAACACAGATGCTTGGAGACGTGGTATTGCAGGTGGATATGCTAGGCTGACAACAATGAAAGTTCACACAGCAGATGGGGTCATTAGAACCACGGACAATGTGGCACCGATGGCAGAAATAATGAAAGGTCACAAAGCAGACTGGATACCTTGAAGTTTTACTTTAGAACCACAAATGGTTAGGTACAGTTGGTAAGGAATACTTGCAGGTAATGGAGAAAGTTCACAAAGCAACCTGAATACCTTGAAGGCCTTGGAACCACGAGTGGTGTAACAGAGTTGGTATGAAATCCTTGCAAGCAGTGGTGAATGTTTAGAAAACAGTTTCACAGGAGCAATGTGGGATTCCAAGCTGGAGCTCAATCAAGGCAGACTAGTCTCCACAAAGAAAATTAAAAGACGGAGCAATGTTCAGAATGTAACCCGCCCTTAAGTAGGGAGAGGCTCAGGTCTCAGGAGGTACAAGGGAGTCCTTGTACAACTGGAGAGGATGAGATAAGAACCGGGCTGGAATCAGGCTACCTGGGGCCTCCAGTGGGCACCAGGGGTGAAATCCTGACACCAGAAATGAAATGGAGGTCTTCTCTGTAGTGGCATCATTGAGCTAAATCCTTATGAGACCTGAGTGCAGATCCACTATAGGGCAGGCCACCAATCAAGGGATGACAGCACATGACATGTTCAGGGGCCCAGTTGCTCTAGGGAGCCCTTGTCAAACCCTATGTGCACCTTAAGTGCCAAAGACGTAAGGGCCCCTCCATGTCACCCAGGACTCTCAGTGGGCCATGGCATCTTTTCATTAATTTTTAATTAGTTTATTGAAATGGGCAGCTGACAGAATGGGGTCCCGACCAATGGTTCAGTAAGGGGCCCCAGGATTTCTGATGGCAGCTCGGCATACCACTAGTGCTGTTGCTCGTTCTCAGGACCCTCCCAAACCTTGTTTAGTGCCATGATTAGCGGTAATTAATTACGCCATTACAATAAACATGGGTATTGCTGAATACTGAGATAAAATATTTTAAAGAACAGAAGAGTCAGAGCTTAGATACTGGGCGCATAATGGAGAAAGAGGCATATGATCTGGCTTAGCGGTTTACGCAACAAAAAAAGCATCAGGTTCATTTACAGAGGATACACCTCACCTCTCGGGGTATAGGCAGCGTGCCAAGATGCCCAAACCCATTCTGATTACATTTATAAATAGGGCTATGAGCTGCCAAGCTATATCACCAATGTGAAGTTAATCTTTATTAATTATAAAAATGTGGGATTAAATCTACTGGAAGCTTTTTTCAAGTATAATATGCATAATAATGTAGGGAAATACGTTTGTACATGTAGGAGCTGCAATACAAGTTGCAAGTTGTTTTAACCATCGAAAGTATTGTCGAAAGCTTGTATGCTACAATACTGACTTGATAATGTTATTAAAAGGCCCAGGTTTTCTCTTAAGGTGACTGAAATATGAACATAATAAACTTTGTTTTTAATATAATAATATTCTTTAATTGTGGAAATTGTGTTAGCTACCAAAGTAGGCCAAGACTGGTCACTGGACCACATGTGCAAATGTCTTGCAGGACGTAATAGCCGTCGACTATGACAGACTGGTTGCATTCACTGGGCATTCTGCAATGACATAGCCACGTGATGCTACGTCCACTGGCCCATCCACAATCTACACTCTACCTCACCCCAACTGCGAGGTGGCCCTTATGTAGACTGAAATTCTCCTACTGTACCCTTTGTCACGGATCCCCCTGATTACCAAAAGTGTGGTCCCTTTACGCAGACCGCTCTCTACCCTTCCGATCCTTGAATGGTCGGTGATACTAAACAGACAAATAACCAGACAATATAAAAACAAGGGGTAACACCAGACAGAGGTATGGAATAGAGTATTGTCACGAATCTTTCTGACTACTAAGATATAAATCTCTTTATGCAGCTCCCTTTCTACTCTTCCGATCCTTGAATGGTCGGCAAAGCTATAAAGGCAACGAAACAGGTAACAGACAAAGAAAGGGAAATACCAGACAGGGGTACAGACCAGATCACAAGTCCTCCCTAGGACTTTAGTAATAGCAGAGGTAGTCTGATGCGTGCTTAGGGTGCCACACAGACTGACCTCGGTACCAACGTTAAGGGCAGAACCTAGAACAGAGTAAATGCCAATGCCAGGAGTCATACACAGGAGGGTTCGTTTGCCAATGCCAAGGGTCATACACAGGAGGGTTCGTTTGCCAATGCCAAGGGTCATACACAGGAGGGTTCGTTTGCCAATGCCAAGGGTCATACACAGGAGGGTTCGTTTGCCAATGCCAAGGGTCAATACACAGGAGGGTTCGTTTGCCAATGCCAAGGGTCATACACAGGAGGGTTCGTTTGCCAATGCCAAGGGTCAATACACAGGAGGGTTCGTTTGCCAATGCCAAGGGTCAATACACAGGAGGGTTCGTCTGCCAATGCCAAGGGTCATACACAGGATTAACACAGGAGATAGCCAAAAATCACACAAGAGCTCTGCGGGAGGTGAATACCACGTCAGGGCACCGGTGTATGGGAGAGACTGGGCTTTAAACCCGGCGGGTCCGCGTCACAGCGCCAGGCCCCGCCCCCTGGCGTCCCACGTGAGCGGGCCCGGAAGCGCTTACATTCGGCGCCTGGCCAGCGAGCAGCGAGGAAGCTGCTGCCAGGCGCCGCATCCCCTGGGTCCCCGTGACACCCTTCCTGAGGACTAGTCGGCCGGACCAGCTTTTATCAGAGTAATGTTTATGTGACACCATGAAGAGGTGAGCATGCAGCTTGATTGGCATAAAGTTGTATTTGCCAGCGTGCAGATGTAACTTGGCCAGAATTGTGGTCTTTATTATCAGGTACACTGGACTTAAAACTATGAATTTCTGGACTGTTGAAATTTGTCACTTGAACATTTTATTAGACAGCGGGTCCTATTCAAGCCCAACAGTTAAAGGAACACTCTACTCATCCTGAGCACTTCAGCTTTTTAAAGTGGCCAGGATATGTAGAGTCTCCCCCTTCTCCCACTTCCCTGCTTCCCTGAATTGACAGAAATTGCTGGGTGAAATGGAGGAGTTTCCTTCACCCCCCCCCCAACCCCAGTGTAACCAGCAGCCAGGATTTTGAATTTCCCGGCTGCCGGTCACCAGATAAGTCACTATTGATGTCAGCACACAGAGAGCATGCCGACGTCACCATCTCTGAGACTGCACGCAATAGTGAACGATCTGAGAGAGGCAGCAGTGGATTGGATCTGCGATTGCACACACAGCTCTAGTCTATCATTCTGCACAAGCCCGTAATGGTGCACAACTTGCAGTTCCTACACTACACACGTTACAAAAGCAAATTGTGCAGAAAAACGTAGGGGACTTCTGGATTCAGAAGCTCCTGAGCTAAAGGGCTAAAGAGGATGACCTGCATGTGATGGACAAAAAGCATGACAAAACTGAAATAAAAAGAATTATTAAAACAATAAGGGCCCTATTACATTCTTTGCGCACAGCAAAATGCGTTATCGCTCGAAAATTAACGCTGGTATTACAATCCTCGCTCATTTTTTCATCCGTCAAAAAATAACGTTCGTAAACCCGATGCGCAAAAATGTGCGCAAAGTACGTTTCGCGCAGAAATCTGTGTGCGGACTGTTTTTTTCACAGGAGTCAGCCAATCAGAATTAAGAAGAATTTGTTGCACAGTATTTGAATAGTGGATTAGTTACGTTCTGAAATGAGAAGAAAGCTTTAGAATGAAATATGTGTTCCGAGTCCTCCATAAAAGAGTAATATTTTGTGCACGTCGGTCTCTTGTCCAGTAGTTGATTTTTTTTGCTTTATATTATTGTACTTTATTTAAACATGCGTTAGAAGTTAAAGAAATTTTATTCCATTAAGAATCTATTTCAGTCAGGGGAAGAGGGACACAGAGATTTGTGGCAGACAGAGCTCCACGGAATTAACATACGGGCAGGTGAGACAAGGCAGACTGAGACGGGAGGAAGGACGAGAGGATTATAAACCACCTGTGCCCAACATTGGCAGCTCGCAGGGGATACAATATAGCCTGCCCTCTTGGTGTTGTCAGTAATTGGCACTAGACTTGTGCACCGATTTTTTTTTTTCGGTTCGATTCGGTTCGTTTCGTTCGTATTTTGTAAATTTTTTCGTTTCCGCTCGTTTCGGTCGATTTCCGTTTCGGTTCATTTAGTTTTCGTTTCTTTTTCGTACCGACTTTTTTTTGTGATTTCGGAAATTTTCGTGTTTTTCGGAACGTCTGTTCCCCTCGTTTCAAAGTGACTATTCGTTTTGACGTAAACTAATGGTTTTTCGGGTCCGATATTTCTGTCGATACGATAATTCTGTCGATACGATAATTCTGCCATTGAGATTTCTCATGTTTTACAAGAAGGATACATTGAGATGGGAATGATACAAAATTACAGAATCAGCGCTATAACCAAAAAATATGTTGTCCGAAATTACTGAAATGGAACCGAAATCAGGAATGGAGCCGAAATTACGAATGGAACGAAAATGATTTTCGATTTTACACATTTCTAGTCCATCCGCACATTTTTGTTTCGTAAAGTTTTCGTTTTCGGAAAATTTGGATCTGAAAATTTTCATAACATCGGCTGAATACGAATGCACGAATCGGGAAATTTCGTGAAAATTCCGAAATTCCGAAACCCGAAACGCACATCCCTAATTGGCACGGTGTCCCGCAGCCCCTGGATGGTTAATGCACAGAATAAAGAGACTACGACTGGATACTGTGGCCGCAGAGGAAACCAAGGGCAGCATATGCGGCCCTGCAGGACAGACACTGATGTCAGTTGAGTTGATCTCGGATCACACGAAGATGGAGGTGGATGGTTCGTCCCATTTTCAGGTAGCAAGGAATTCATGGCAAGGTCTGAGAGAAATAATCCACGGAAGTCGGAAGTACCCTGGGGTCATGGTGAACAAAGTTCCAGACGACTACATGTTTCTGCCACAGAGAAAAGATTGCGGGACATACTCGCACCGCTTATACTTTTTAGGAATGCCATATGGAAGCCGGGAATGCTTGCTTATGTACTGCGATATTCCACGTAAGGTGCGCAAAGACTCTACACAGCTGCTATCCTGCAAGCAATTGCTTGAGCACTTCCAGGTCACTCCGCACCATGGAGTTTATTCTCGGGATGAAGAGCTTCTGAGGGAACGCAAACGACTTGGGGGATTTAGAATCACCTCTTATGATTTTCACAGTGCAACAGGACTTTTCCTTTTCCTGCTAACAACAGCCTGTTCTACTGTAGGGATGGTAACAGTGCTGGTTTTATGATGTCTTCATCAACTCCAGTGGAGATTCAGACACAATGCGATGGACCACGAAAGGACCCAAAGATCTGTCCTGCCGACTCAGATTTTGTGGTGTGGTGTGGTGTGGTGTTTATTAGACATGGGCATTCGTTTTACTACTAAAACGATTTATTCAGAATTTTGGGATAATTTAGTTTTAGTATGACTCAAGAGATACGAAACTGCTCAGTACAAAAAACTAAAGAAACTAAAATAAAATGCACTACATTTTAGTTTCAGTCCTTTTTGTGATATTACATTGATGAGTGAAAGAGACCAGCAATGAAGAGCGCAACATCTCAAAGCTACAGAAAAGGTTTGTTTGCGTAATCCTTCCAGACCCCCTACCCTTAAATCTGACAGTGATAGAGCTCCAGAATACTCACTCGCAGCACAGACAGCCAGCACAGGAGACAAAACCTTTACTTAACCCTTGCATGTCTATGAGGCAGACAAGATGATAAAAGCAGCTGGAGAAGGAAAACATTCAATTATATCACACTGAAAGCTAATGACAGAGGAGGGCTGGATAGTAAAAACCCCTTTATAACAAGCAGCGCTGGGAGAAGAGAGGGACTTTATAAAACGTCTGTTATCTCCCCTCCCACTCTGCATAATAGGGGCTTGGGTCTGATACATTTTATATTATCCAGGAGCACTATCCCCCTTTCCTCATCTATAATACACGTTTTATATAAAGTCCCTCTCCTCTCCCAGTGCTGCTTGTTATAAAGTTTTTTTTTATGTCTGATACATTTAGTATCCAGCTCTCACAGTTACTCTGTCATTATGAGCCTTCAGTGTGATTTATTTGAATATTTTCCCTGGATTTAAAGTGCTTTATTTTATTATAAAAATAAATTTGCACCAGTCATCTCTTCTCTGAGCTTTCAGACCGATTTACGTTAATATTTTCCCTCTCCCCTGCTTTTATATTCCTGTGTCTCCCCCACAGAGATACAAAGTTTAAGTAAAAGTTCCCTCTGCTGTGCTGGATAAGCATTGCATTCCGAAGTTCTGCACCCTCCACATGCCAATGCAGTAGGATGTTCTATACAGAGAGGGGCATTAATCAATGCAGGATGATGTTCTTAATCTATACATTATACAGAGAGGGGTATTAATGCAGGAAGATGTTGTATACATTATACAGAGAAAGGTATAAATTGAGGAGGATGTTCTATACAGAGAGGGACCACTACAATAGTAATTGTATCCACTGGTTTTCGGATGAATTAAATTAGTTTTCATACTAAAGAACTGAAAACGAATTTCTTTAGCAACTAAATAAATTGCATTTTAGGACTAATCCATTAGTTCAAAACTAAATTTTGTGCTGTGCACATGTCTAGTGTTTATGAGCCACATACATGCAGGTAGCTAATTAAGAGTCATTAACCCATTATTCCAGCTTTATTGAACAATCCCTTTTGTGTACGCTTCTGGCAGGACCCATGAACTAAGACCTAGCAATATGTGAAGTAATATGTTATACTGAATATATAGTATATAATAATAAATTATATAATAATAAAAACACGCACAACGTCTCTATTTTATTGTTTGGGTATGTGTAGAATGTGTAACTATACTGTGCTATATTCCTTTTTTCGTGCTGGTGTTTTTCGTTTCGGCCAGAACATTCCGATTTGCAGTTGCCACCAGTTATTCAAAGACGTTAAAAGTATGCGCGCAAACGTCGTTCGTAAAAAGATGCGCATCGATTGTAATACCATCCGCGTACCAGCGCACGAATGAATTTGCGCTCACAATGTTAAGTATAGGAGATGCACAGTTCATCACGCTCGTGCAGGTCCATCCGCGTTAAACGATAATTGCGTTAACGTTGTAATACGATGTTCAGCTCAAAGGGTTTTGCCCCTTGCGCAAATGCGCAAAACCAAATGCGCGAGGAATGTAGTAGGGGCCTAAATGGCCAGTGTCTTTCAGCAGCATCTACCCAGTATTTTAAGGGCAAAAAAATGGGAGTACTATTTTTAATAGAATATTGTTTTTAAGCTAGTGACTTTGGACATTATAGGGCTTATTCACTAGCCCATAAACTTGCCACTGAATTGCACTGAATAGTGAATGTCACTGTTCGTTGCAATTTTGGGGCAATTAGTCTATTCACTAAAATGTAAATACGTCAAACTACGGTGAAATTCACCGCAGTTTGGTGGCACAGAAATTGTCCCATAGAAGACTATTGTGTCTTCTATTCACAGAACAGTGAACTGCACCGAAATTCTAGCAAAATGCCCTGATTTTCTTAGTTTCAGTTTGACAGGTTTAACCCTTTCGCTGCTGAGGCTTTTCCCGCCTCTGTGCTGAGGTCATTTTTACCGGTTTTGCTCATCATGTTTAAACGCGTTTTGAAGGCTTATTTTAGTATATGACCCAGACATATTATATATCGTTCTTTCCGTCAGACTCGGCAGATTAATAATATGTCATTATTATATGTATACGTCATGACCTGTCTGTATATTATAACAAAAAATGCAATAAAATATGAATTTTCAATAATTTACAGCATGTAAAGTGTTTTTTTTCCACATTTTAACATGCGAGCAATTGCGGTTATATTTTGTATGGGGTGCGCTTGTTAAAAAAATTAGAGATGGGGTCTCGTTACATTTTTTTTTGGGGAAAATTACACGATTTTTAACAACCGCACCGCATACAAAAATCGTTAGTGCAGCATCATTGTTCACATTATAATTGAAATGGGAACAATATTGCTGCATTAACAAACCAAAAAAAAGAAAAAAAAGTGTTTATTTTTTTTTATAATTTTTTTTAAAATATTTTTTTATTTTTATTTTATTTATTTATTTATTTTTACAAACTTTTTTCACATTCGAGTTTGGTATCGTTGGAACGGCCATGCTCTGGCCGATCCAACAATACCAAACGTTAACCCCTAGCTGCCACAGATCGGGAGATAGGGAGTTCATTGGAACTCCCTATCTCCACCGTTGGTGGCAGTTAGGGGTTAACTCCAGGACTGGCGTCATCGTGCTATGCACGATGACGCCAGTCCTCAGGGGGAGTTCCCGGAGGCTTGGCCGACATCCAAGATGTCGGCCAGCTCCGGGAAAGGATCACGAACCGGCGCTTTTCAGCGCCGATTCGTGATCCAGCTCCCCAGGGGTTAATGCCAGGTACCATTTGGAAGGGCAGGCTGTGCCCTTCCAAATGGTGCCTGGGTTAACCCCCGCAACGGCGCCGATCGGGAGGGAGAGAGGTCCGAAGGACCTCCCCCCCCTCCCTTTCAGGCGCCTCCTCCGCACATGCGGGGGGGGCGCCTGAATTAGGTGTCATCGCGCTGCCACGATGACACCTAATTTCACCGGCGGCGGTTCCGGATGCTGGGCTGACATTGAGGATGTCAGCCGGCACCGGGGGGGCCAGCGATCGGCCGGAACCCGGCTGAACGCTGACCCCAAAGGGAGGACGCGCTCAGCGCGTCCTCAGCACAGCAGGAGCCATGCGGAGGACGCGCTGAGCGCGTCCTCCGCATCGAAGTGGTTAACCCCTTCGCTGCTGAGCTATTTCACCCTTGTGTGCTGAGCTAATTTTTAACGGTTTCGCTCATCATGTTTAAACGTGATTTGAAGTCACATTTTTTTATACGACCCAGACAAATCATATATCGTTCTTTCTGGGAGACTCGGCAGATTCATAATATATCATTATTATAGGTATACGTCATGTCCTGCTTGAATATTATAACAAAAAATGCAATAAAATTAGAATTTTCAATCATCTACAATGTGTAATGTGTTTTTTTTTTCACATTTTATCATCCGAGCCTTTGCAGATATATTTTCTATGGGGTGCGCTTGTTAAAACAAATTAGAATTGGGGACTCATTAAATTATTTTGGAAGGATTTTTAGCAAACGCCCACATAGAAAAAATCGCTAGTGCAGCATCATTGTTCACATTATACTGTAATTGAAATGGGAACAATATTGCTGCATTAATAAAACAAAAAAACACTGTTTTTTTATTTATATTTTTAATTTTATATTTATATTTTTTAGCTTGACTTTTAACATGGGACATGTTTGATATCATTGGAAAGGCCAAGCTCTGGCCGTTCCAATGATACCAAACATTAACACCTAGCTGCCATGGATCGGGAGATAGGTTTACAGGGTCATCCAGACGTGGACCCCTTGCTTGATGTGCCTAGAGGGGTGTCAGCTATACCCTCCTGACGAGGCCTAACAAGGCCGAAATGATCGTCGGGGGTTGCTGCACCTCTAGTGCAGGGATGACATCCTTGGCAGTCAGTACTGGCCACCCTCATTGGGTGAGAGCAGACATTTGCATATGGAGCATTCATCCCTGTAATGGCACAAGCAAGCTTAAACCTTGTGAGTCCTGAGCGGGCACCCACCGTAGAGCAGGCCACTAGTGCGGTTGCTCGTCCTCAGGATCCTCACCCCCCCCTTTCTTTTTTATTTTCTTAGGTTTTTTTTTTTAGAAGTAATGTTTGCTTCCCCATTTTTTAAAAAAGCAGTTTTTTTTTACTATTCTGTAACAGAGGACCATTTTATTATTTTTTTAAAGGACATTTTTATTATTTAAACACATTTGAATGAATTTTTATTGCTTTAAATCACCTATAAGGAGAATTCCATCTTTAATTTTTTTCTGCAGTTCGGTGAAATTCGCTGTTTTTTCCTGAAGTCCAATAACTGCTTCGGTGATTGTCACTTCCAGCTTGTGCCATGCTTCGGTGATTGCACACAATTTCGGTGCTTTGTGAACAGACCCTTATGTATAATGGCTCCAGTCACTATTCTATATGAGCCGCAAACTTTGTGGCTTGAACATTGGTAGTCTGTCTGGTAAAATAACAACTCTAATACTTTGTTAAGGAGCCGTTAACTTGCAGCTAGCCAAAGAAAGAGCTATTCCATTCTCACTCATTCTTCACGTCTCGAGTGAATGATGACACTGAAACCCTGGTGTTAACGGATTTACCTTTTCTGTGGATCATGTACAGCATATATTCTAACGCAAGCCACTAGAACAGTGGTTTGGTTGGAATAAAGTAATTTATAATGTAGCGGTTACCTCTCAGACCGCCTCTGGACTTGTGTCTCCCACTGCAGCCCAGACTTAGACACAGGCAGGCTACAGGGACACAGCCTGTCACAGCTGTGGGGGAATTCCCCCCTCCTTTTCCCTGTCTCTTCATTGGCAAAGGAAGCTGACTAATGTAGGGAGGACTGAAAGACTCGCAAGGAATTCTGGGACATGTAGTTCCCAATACAGATGGCCCAATATAATTCTTAAAGGAGGAAACTACACATCCCAGCAGCAGAGGGGAGATTTGACAGGGACTTTCCTTAGCTGAGAGAGGAGAGAGGAACAGCACGTGTCTGTGGATGTGAGGGGTGGAGAAGCGAGGCCTAGAAGTTTCTGAGAGAGACCATGAGGAGGATAGATAGAGACGGACTGCCATCATCGTCCTGTTTAGAGGATCGTGCGGCCTGTGATACGTCCATTGCCATTCGGTCAGCTGAGACAGCGATCAAGCTACCAATTGCGGGGAAGAAGTGAGTGCATCTAATGGAGAGAGATCTTCGGCCGTCTTCGTGTGAGTTGATCTTTATTATTTTTATCTTTATTATTAGATCCAATTTACTGCCAATGCAGTTCCATCTGAAGGAGGATCACTACAGTTGTTAATCTTTGTTACCCTGTGACACTTTGCAAAGATTTTCCTTTCCCATCCTGTGGATTACAAATATGGTTTCATAGTAAAGGTACCCAACCATAGAATTCAAAGGGCCCCAACACTAGCAGACTCGTGTGTGTGTGTGTGTATAATCCCCACTGGCCAGTGGTTAGTTATAATCCGTAAGACCTAGATAGGTTATTATTGTCAGTTGTATTATTTTTAGCTACTTATTGAACAGAGTTGATGTATTGTGTATCTGAACGTTTTATTCACTAATCACTCAGTGCATTCCTGCCGGGCCTCTTACTGGTGGTTAAAGTGAACAAACCTGAATCCTACTTTAATCCGCTGAGTGATTTGTAGTACATTACTTCAATTGATGTTGATATACTGTTAATCAGTTTATTTCTCTTCAGGGCTTATTGTTAGTTCTAATAAAGCCCTTCTAAGAGTATAAGCAGTGTCTTGGTGTCCCTTGGTCCAGGAGGGGAGAGGTGAGCGGTCACTGGTGTGGGAAAGAAGGCCCGTATATTACAGCAGCCCTTGGGGGGGTAACGCTACACGTGGGGGCTCGTCTGGGATTTTCCATGTGGTTTCTATCACAGAGTGATGACTACCTCTACCAGCCAAGTCACCATGATGGACCCTGGTACGGCAGCGAAGTGGTGTGAAGAGCAAAATGTCCGCCAGGGGTTCTGCGTAATTATGAGTCTCACTGGTGCCACCTGGACTGACATACAGGTTCAACAACTAATGTCAGCTTTGATACCTGATCAGAGAACATTCCTATTGAACCTGAAAGTGGATCAGGAAGCCCCTCGCACTTATGCACTGCTAGGATGGAAAAGAGGGATCCCAACCTGTTTCCAGCGAGTTAACATACAGTTACCAGGGGACCTCGAAGCTCCGCTTATACAGCCAAATATGCTGGATGACCACCCTCTTAACACTAGCCCAACAACATAAGGTTACGGGGTATCAGATACTACTTCTACCTCAACCACAGGGTTCCCTACTGCTACATTCTTTACCGCTATGGGAAAGCTGGTGGAAACACCAGGGCCCTCTGAAGTTTCCCGCCGGTTTACTATGTTCTCTACGTGGCTTTGGTGGGCTGGCGCAGTCACGTTGATAGTGACCAACACCCCCACAGTTATAGCAGATCACAGAACTAGAGGATTCTCCAGCAGGAACATTCTGTATTGCCTCTCCCCTAGTTGGTTTTGATGTCTTTTCCCCCTCAGGTATGGCAACCCTAGCGGACAGCAATGTCATCAACTCCATCATTTGCGACATCTGAGTTGTCAAAGCCATTACTTCGGTCTGGACTTCCACTATGCCAAGGGTTCCTACTTCTGCGGTGAAAGCTGCATGTGAAGCATTAGCAGTTATATTAGCCTTAATTAAAGCCTCGGTTTAACTGCCACTTCGCCAGAGACAGAGAAGGAGGAGGAGGAGGAAGAGGTGGTGGAGCAGACAGACCTCATGCAAGCAGCTTTCTGGAGGCGTGGTGGATGAACAAGCTCCAGCACAGAGCCCCATCCTGGATCCCTCCCAGCTGCAAGCAGAGTTACCCAGTGTGCCGTGAAAGAGATGTAACGGCCCTGTCCATTCTTGCTGGACCACGTGTCTAATGTCATGTGGTCAGGTGCAAGGCTGTAGCCAATTACAAGCTTCAGGCCAGTGGAAAAGTGCATTGTGGTCCATTGTGGGCGAACATGCGGCGAACACGCGAAAATGTTCAGAGTTCGACGAACAGCCGAACCAGCGATTTTCAAATCGAATACCGAACAGATCGAACCGAACAGCTCATCCCTAGTATCCAGGTCTGCCCTTGCCCTTAGGTAGTCCTGCACCATATGGTGAAGACGCTGGCAATGTGTGCCTACATTTGACGTCCCTGGGCGTCGTGGACTAAAAAAATTGCAAAAGGCATCAGTCAAGTGGCCCCCTTCACCGCTCTTCCTCTGGTAAACCGCAGCCTCAGAAGCACCTGTGTCATCATCACTTGGTAACCTACCAGTGCCTGGAAAGGTGTTACACAAGTGTCACTTTAGAGCGTCCTCAAGTTGTTTCATCCTGTCCTCCCTCTGTGAGGGCAGGATGAGCTATGCAACCTTACCCTTGTATCGTGGATCAAGAGGGGTTGCCAACCAGTAATGATCCCTCTCCTTGATAGCACGAATCCAGGGGTCCTTTAGCAGGCTTTGCAGGATAAGGGAGCCCATGCAGCGTAGGTTGGAGGTGGCATTAGCTTCCGAGTCTTCCTGGTCGCTGAGGATGACCGTATCGTGCACTACCTCCTCCCAGCCACATACTAGTCCTTGGGTTTCTGGGGACACAAAACCCTCCCTTGAGGAATCCCTACCTTCAATGCCCCCACGACTTAAATATTCCTCCTCCTCCTCCTGTCTGAACTGAGGACCTGCAGGATGCTGTCTGCGTATAGACTGGGGCCTTGAGAGCTAGCGAAGTCCTCCTCTTCCTCCCGCTGCTCTGCCTCTAGTGCCACATCTATAATTCACCGCAGAGTGCGCTCAAACAGGAACACTAAAGGAATTGTGTCACTGATGCATGCACTGTCCCTGCTCACCATCCTTGTTGCCTCCTCAAATGGTGACAGTACAGTGCATGCATCCTTGATCATCAGCCACTGCGGGGGGGAAAAAAAACAAGTTGACCTGAACCTGTCCTTGTGCCATACTCACACAGGTACTCCTTGATGGCCCTCTGCTGCTTGTGCAGACGCTGCAGCATTGCAATGTCGAGTTCCACCTGGTGGGCATGTCACAGATCAGACGGTTTGTGAGAAGGTGGAATTCTCTTTGAATTTCTGCCAGGCGAACACTTGCTGGGAATGACCGTCTGAAGTGGCTGCAGACTTTTCTGGTCTGGCTGAGAAGCTCTGCTAGCCCTGGATACCTGGTTAGGAAACACTGTACCACCATATTTAGGATGTGTGCTAAGCATGGTACATGCGGCAACTTACCCAGGCATAGGGCGGAGAGATGGTTGCTGCCAATATTTATTCATTTATTTATTTATAAAGGATTTTACCAGGAAGGATACATTGAGATTCCTCTTGTTTTCAAGTATGTCCTGGGTTCAAGAACATTAAAATGTTACAGTTGTTACAGAAATACAAAGTAATACAATGCAAGATATTAAAAAAAACAACACAAATATACAGATTAACATAAAATAAATATGTAGGAAATAGTCATTATGTTACAGGTTTACAGGTGCATTCCGTATTGAGGTATCTTAATAGGGAGCTCTTGAGTGACTTTAGACTGGGGGAAGATTTGATGGCGCCTGGGAGACGACCATTCCCAGCTCAAGCTGGCATGGTGTTAACCATCTCTGCGCCTGCCCCTGCAGAGCTGACAGAATTTCTGGCCGGTGTGGCTCCTGTCCCCTAAACAAACCAGCTCAAGCACAGTATGGCATCTTTTTGTTTGAGCCATTGCGTAGCCCCTGCCACGTGTCGGTTTAACTGCCACTTCGCCAGAGACAGAGAAGGAGGAGATAGAGGTGGTGGAGCAGACAGACCTCATATAAGCAGCTTTCTGGAGGCGTGGTGGATGAGCAAGCTCCAGCACAGAGCCCCATCCTGGATCCCACCCAGCTGCAAGCAGAGTTACCCAGTGTGCCGTGAAGGAAATGTAACGGCCCTGTCCATGCTTGCTGGACCACGTGTCTAAAGTAATGTGTACCTGGCTGCTGACTGCCTTTCCCAATGACTCCATAACATTGTCTTCCACGTCCTGGTATAGTGCTGGAATGGCCTTCCGTGAAAAGAAATGGCGTTTTGGAACCTGCCACTGTGGTACAGCACATTCATCAAATTCACAGAAGGAAGCAGAGTCCACCAGCTGGAAAGGCAGCAGCTGTAATGCGAGTAATTTTGCTAAACTGGCATTTAGACGCTGTGCTTGGGACTATATTTTTTCTTACGCTGCAGCAGCTGGGGCAATATAATCTGACTGCGTAAATCTGCAGCTGATGGGATGCTGTCACATTCTGAGGAAGGACCTGGTACACCCATTACTAGAACATCATCCCTGTCAGTGGAGGTTGTAGACATGGTATGACATATAGTGGGGGTAGAGACAAATGAGGACCGATGGGAAGTGTTGTGCCAACTGGATGCATGACAAGTGGTCATATGTTGCTTTAAGCATTTGGTACCCAAGTGGCTGATGTTTCTACCACGCTTGATCCTCTTCAGACATAGCTTACAAATGGCAATGCTGCATTCTGCTACACATGTCATGAAGAACTACCAGACAGCAGAGATCCTGGACATGTGTTGCGAGACAGCAGCGCTCTGCACCTGAGCAGCTCTGACATCTGATGCCTTGGACTGGCTACGGTTGCTCATAGAGGACGTTGTGCCTAGTTTTTGTTGTGCCTCCTCCTCCCTTGACTCCTCTGTTCGAACAGTCACCGAGGTGGAGTCAGTGACCTCATCATCGTCATCACTCCCTATCTCCTCGTCACTGGAGCCAACTTGGCAGTATGCTGCAACTGCTGGGGCAACATGAGTGCCAGTTCTTTGTGTGTCACCTCAGAGTTTGAATTTGAGCACTGGTTGCTGCGCATCTTCAAGCAGCATGTCACTGTCACTGTAGTCAAACAATTCAGCTGACTCCTCCGTGTATGATAATGAGGCTACAGCAGGAGTAGCTGTGGACATGGATGCTGAATTAGATGTTTTGGCAGCTGAGGTGGACTGTAAACCACTACAAGCCTGGCTGGCATAGGACTCGGAGGATGAGGATGGCCTGGTTAACCAATCCACCAAATCCTTTGTATGTTGCTGCTGCTTAAGACGGCCAGCACCAGTTAGAAAGGACAAGCGTGCCCCTGCAGAGGCTGCACCACGTCCACGATGACCAGGGGCACAGCCTTCCGACACAGAGGCTGCTTGCCCTCTTATCTGTGTCTGGGAGCGTCTGCCTGTCCTTTTTGGTGTTTCTGACATGGTGAGTGATATATAGAATAAAGATATGCAGAACTCGGATTCAACTCTGGTATAAAGATTGGAGATATGCAGAACTCTGATTCAACTGTGTTATCTAGATTAAAGATATTCAGAACTCTGCTATAAGTCAGCGATTTCACTGATATTTACCCTGCAAGGCTGCCAATGTCCTCTACTTCACTTCCTCTCCTGCAGGCTGCAACACCCTGATAGCTGGCAAGACCCAGGTTCAACTCTGAATAGATAAAGATACAGATTAAAGATACAGATGAACTCTGATTCAACTGTGGTATTCTATGGTATCTAGAATTAGATTAAAGATATACAAATTTTCCAGAACTCTGCTATAACTCCGTGATACACCCTGTCCCTGATAGCTGGCAGTGCCACCACACAGATTCAAATTCCCAGAACTCTGCTATAACTCAGTGATACACCCTCATATGCAACAATCTCCTCTTCTCTCTGATCACTCCTACAACAAACACGCTGGGGCTGCGGGGAAGCCTTATATAGTGTGCTGCGGGACTTAGTTCTGTGAGCCCATGATTGGGCAAAATTTGCCCAATCAGGACTCTGAGCCCTGTTGGCATAGTCTTGCACCTGTCCTGCACCTGACCTGTGGTCAGGTGCAAGGCTGCAGCCAATTACAAGCTTCAGGGCAGTGGAAAAGTGCATTGTGGTCCATTGTGGTGAACACGCGGCGAACACGTGGAAATGTTCGCTGTTCGACAAACGACCAATGTTCGAATCAAACTCATGTTCGAATCGAACCGCCAGCCCATCCCTAGTTGGGAGCGCTGGAGTAAAACGTTGCCTCATCGATGCCACCTAACAACAAGGTGATCGCCCTTTCACTTAATGTGAAGGGCTTAAATTCCCCCAAAAAAAGGAGATTGTTATTCCGTAATCTTCGACGTAAGCATGTCGACATAGCGTTTCTCCAGGAGACCAGACTGCCTCGGCAGGACTCGAATAGGCAACGTGATCCCCGATTTCCCTAGGTGTTTTCCTCCTGCGCTCTCAACAAACGTAACGGAGTTGCTATCCTCATACATAAAAATTGTCTTTTTGCAAAACATGATGTTTACACGGATCAGGCTGGACGCTATGTTATACTCTCCGGCACTTTGGGTCTGAGACCCATCACCTTGGTTAATGTATATGCCCCGAACACACCAGATAGGTTTTCTGGGAAACCCTTCATTCTGACTTGGACAGATGTGCCTCGGGTGAGGTACTATATGCGGGGACTTTAACGCGGTCCCCTGCCCCACGATTGATCGTCCCGCCCTGACATTGACTCTCCCCAGACCGTTGGGTTGAGACAGGACGCCTTGTTTGGCGCATTCTTAACTCAGAAGGCACTGATCGACATTTGGCGGGTCTCCCATCCCTCCGCTAAAGACTTTACCTTTTATTCTAATCCCCACGGGTCCTACTCCAGAATCGATAACATTCTTATTTCTCCCACCCTCCTCCCATGGGTGAAGGCGACCTCTATAGGGGTTATTAGTTGGTCGGACCACGTGGAGGTGGCCTTGGGAGCAGTCGGGGAGACTGAGCTCCCAGTGTGGAACTGGCGGCTTGGCTCCCACACATTGCAGGACGCGGGTCTGGTTGAGGAGCTAACGAGAGAGCTGGAGGCGTACTTCTGTGATAACATCACGGAGGATGCTTTCTTTACCACCGTCTGGGCAGCGCACAAAGCAGTGTTGCAGGGGGAGACCATTAAAAAAGTTTCTTACCACAAACGCCTCAAGTTGCGCAGCGTCCTAGAATAGCAGCACACGTTGCACGCGCAAGAACTAGCTCACAAATTAGCACCCTCAAAGGAGGGTTTTGATCGTTTACAGGGTACCCAACATGCTCTGAACAGGTTGTTGCTTGAAGATGTCACCCGGACAATGACCTGGACGAAACGTAGATATTACGAATCCGCAAACAAAATGGACACTCTGTTAGCGCGACAGATCCGCCCTCGTCCTCCAGTGTCCCGTATTACCTCCCTTAAAGATTCCTCAGGTAGATCAATTAGCTCCCCACAAAGTATCAAGCGAGCCTTTACAGACTACTTCTCTTCCCTTTATAATCACTCCCCGCTTCACTCACCCCCACCGCTTCCCATATTGATGATATTAATTCCTTTCTTTCCAGCATTGACTTGCCCAAACTCTCCACGTCCCAGCGCGGTGAAGGACTTCGGCGTTTCACGGTGCGTTCCTTCGTGTTCATATATTTCCGATTTTCGCGGTTGCCATGTAGCTCTCGCGACGTATGTCAACAAACAATTATGTGAAGGAGGCAGTAAAAAGTTAAAAATAAGTGATTCCATGTAACCATAGGGACTAAATCTCTCCAAAATAACTTTAGAATAAATGGTCATTTTGCTATTATTGATTTAGATTGTGCATTAAGCCCAAAGTGTTTTTATTATCGCCTAATGACGAATATACATTAAGTGAAATAATTACAATAACGGGTGAAATAAATCTATAAAGTAGGAATTAATTTGTAGTATTATGATCCATATGGTGAAATGTAATAAAGTGATGTATTCATATTAATTTATAACCTATAAGTAAAGACAAAAATACCTATATTGTATAGGTTAAGTAAATCTACTAAGTGTTAATTAACATGAAATAGAATAGAGATGTAAAAATAATCAGCATATTGGATATTAATATGATATGTCCAGAAATAACACACCTATAATTTCACATAGCTATCGATGTTAATTGATTAATCATCCAAACTGATGTAATAAATGGAATGTATAGGAAAAAGGCTTACTCACATAGATTTACAGAATATGGGTGACTTCAAAATCATCATTCAAACCACCTGTTGACAAGGTGCCCATCTCGAATATAGTGCGCATTTTTTCCTGTCCCAACCTTTTTATAAAGTCTTCACCTATATCCATTTGTTTAACCTGTTTAATTGCTATAAATTTTAAACCGACAGGAAGACTATTTTTATAATGGAGAGAAACTGAATGTTGTTCGAACTCTTTCTTTATATTCCTAACATGTTCAGATAGTCTTACATTGAGAGCTCTTATAGTGCGGCCTATATATGGCCGCATGGGCATTCTAACATGTAGATAATATTCTTAGAGAAACAATTGAGGACACCCTTAATGAAAATTTCTTGATTGTTTTTATGGTTCTGGTATAGTCCTTTAAACCCATTTTTACTACCGGTGGACCTACAAGCTAGACACTGGCCACAATTATAAAAACCTTGTTTCAATCCAAAGGGTCCCTCTTTATTACTGATCTTTTTTGTCTAGGACAAAAACTATGGACTAAATAGTTTTTTAGGTTTTTCACCCCTCTAAAAATAATTTTTGGTGTCTTGCCCACATATTCTTTAAGGTTTTTATCGTTGTGTAGGACATGCCAATGTCTTTTAAAGATTTTTCTAACATATGATGCTTTATTACTGTAATCACAGATAAAACTCACTTCTTCACCCTCCAATCATTTTTTGGGTTTATATCTAAGCAGTTCCTCACGATTCTCGTGGGCCAAATTATTGATGATATAGTTTAGGTTATTTTCCTCTTAGCCTTTTTCCAAAAAATCTTTCTTCAGGGTATCTGCCTGTTTTTTGAAAGTTTCAACATCTGTACAGTTTTTCCTCAATCGGACAAACTGTCCTTTAGGGACACCTTTTAACCAAACTGGGTTGTGGCAACTGGATTTGTCTATAAATGTATTCACATCTACCTCCTTAAAGAAAGTTTTAGATTTTAAGCAATTGCCTACCCTATATATATCTAGATCTAGAAACGTGACGTTCTCCATACTCCATTTCTTATCCAGCTTGATGCCCCATTCTGGATTGTCTAGATCGGTTAGAAAAGATATCAAATCTTCCTCTGTTCCTCTCCAGACAAAAAACACATCATCAATATAGCGTCTGTAGGACAAAACTTTACCTTGCGCCCAGCTACGCGAACCATAGACAAACTGGGATTCCCAGCCTGCCATATAAAGGTTTGCGTAGCTGGGCGCAAATTTGGTACCCATGGCGTTACCCCTACGTTGAATAAAAAAATCTTTCTCAAATTTAAAATAATTATTATTGAGTATAAATTCAATACTCTTAAGAATATAAGATGTCTGATCTGTAGTCATCCTGTTGACCTTTAATAATTATTTTTCTACTATATTGAGGCCCATTTGGTGCGGTATGCTGCTATAAAGGGCATTGACATTGCAGGTGACCATTATATCATTAGTTTCATATCGTAGATCTTGTAGAAGTTTCAACATACTTAATGTATCCCTAAGGTATAACGGAATTTCTTGTACAATAGGCTGTAATAGGACATCTACATACTCTGATAGACGGCTGGTAATGGAGTCAATGCCTGCTACTATAGGTCTTCCAGGCGGATTGATGGGATGTTTGTGCAATTTAGGTAATATATAGATATGGGGTGTTTTGGTATATTCCATTCTTAAATAATCATATTCTCTTTCGTTTAAGATCTTTTTATCCTTCCCTTCTAGAAGAAGGGTATTAAGTTTTGTTCTTATGTTCTTAATGGGATCTCCCTTTAACATTTCATAGGTGGTATTGTCACCCAAGATTCGTAATACCTCTGTGTTGTAAGCCTCTCTAGAAAGAATCACAATCCCGCCGCCTTTATCAGCGGGTTTTATAATATTGGGGTCTTTCTGGAGGTTTTTTAAGGCTATATTCTCCTCTTTGGTAAGATTATAATTCCGTTATTTTATGGGCATTTTTTCTATATCCCTCATTACGAGTTTTTCAAAAACTTTTATCTCACCTGAGATAGCATAACGAAGGTAAAATTTTGATTTGTTCTTAAAGTGGTATGTATGACTGAATCTGGGTTCTGTATAATGCTTTTCTCTATAGGATTTTTTAAGAAGAATTTTTTTAAACTGAGTTTACGTTTAAACCCTTGAAGGTCTATATATACATTAAATTTGTCTAGTTTATTAGTAGGGGCAAATTTAAGGCCTTTGTTTAAAACTCTAGTCTCTACATCTGAAAGGAATTTGTTGCTTAGATTGAATATACCACTAGTTGAAATTATCTCCTTTCTCTTTTTTCTTTTGCATACATGTTTTCCAGCTCTCTTTCCTCTTCTGGTCTTTGCAAGATCTTTTTTGTCCTCCCCTTTTCTCCAATATTACGTCTATATCTCTGTAGTCCCCCTGTCTCTCTCCTCTCTCCAGTGGGTCCTTCCAAAAAACCTCCTCCCCAACGTGTTCTTTGAGAACAGAAAACCTATTTGTGAGGGGGACAACCTTGTTAATCGCTTCTTCCCGCTCTTTATTGTGGCCTCCCGCTGTGGGTCAAAGCTTGTTGACTACTATATCCAGAGCCTCCGTTGGAGGATTGTCTTCCAACGGTCGACCATTCGTTAGGGAGTGGTCTTTCTTTTTGTCTCCATCCTTCTCCATTATCTTCCCTAATCTGGGGTCTATCAAAATAGTTGGAATTGTGATTCCTATTATAGCCAGAGTTATTGGGTCAGTTATTGGGCCAGAAAATTTGGGTCATATTTGTCGTACCATGTGTTTCTGTTTATATGATCTGCCCTGATTTCTATAAAGTCTAAAAAAAAAAAGAATCAGGTCCCAGGTCATGAGAGATCAGTGCACACCAAACTCAAAACAGCTGGTCTGGACAACGACAGATACAGGCACAGACCAAAAGAGGGGTTCAAGCCCAAACAGCCGAGCAGGCTGCATCAAAACAGCCAAGCAGGTTTATTGACAAGCTGGTGGGTCCTTCTCCTACAGTGTCAATTCAAGTGGAAGGTGTGTACACAAAAGCTCTTCTAGACTCTGGCGCCCAAGTGACTCTAATTTACTGTGATTTCTATGATAAACATCTGAAGCACCTGCCCTTGCAAAAGTTAGAAAATATAGAGATCTGAGGTATAGGAACTAAGAAGCTCCCCATGACGGATATGCTCCAGTCAAGCTTGAATTTGGCCCATCTGTTGCAGGACAGCCATAGACTTCTGACACATTGGCCATTGTATGTCCCTGCCCTCCAGGGGCTAATCGGAGTTCCGTGATTGTGGGGATGAACAATATTTGGTTCGACGGTTACTCACTCCCCATGTCTCAGAGAGTGAGGCTGCAGCTGAAAGTGTACATCCTATGTTGCGCTCAGTGTACCAGCGGTTGATCCGGGAACAAAAGGCCCCAACAGAAGGAATGGGGAAATTGTGGAAGTTGGACAAGATGGAAAAGGTCTTTCAGCCAGGTGAAGTTGCAGGTCTGCGCACTTCAGTCAAACTGAGTTGGGACCGACCTGTTATCTTGGAAGGAACCCACAGAAGACCAGGGCTTTTTTCAGGGGGTACGCAGTACCGGCACCTCACCACCAGCCAGAACTAACAGGAGAGAGCATGATGCTCCTCCCTTCTCATGCAGTGGCAGGCAGAGAATCGGAAGCGCTCGGCAGCTCATGTTGCTCCTCAATGCTTCAGGAGTGTATGTAGGGACTGATAACCCCCTCCCCCAGTAAGTTGCAAGGGAGGGCTGCTCCCCCTCTCTCTGCAGCCGCTGAAACTTTTACCGGCATGGGGGGGGGGGGTGCAGCATGTTTACACACATCTGCCAGAGTTGCGGATTGTCAGGCAAGCAGTGTGATCAGAGGAGCTGGCACTGTAAGGTGGTAGTGAGTTTTATTGCTGTGGAGCTCATACACACTGCGCATTACTGTGAGTTTCATTGCTATGGAGCTCATACATACTCAGCAAAACTGAGTTTCATTGCTGTGGTGCTCACAAATGCTAGGGTATTATCCACTCAGTGCCATAGTTGCAAAAAACCCCCCAAAAAAACAGCTAACTGCCCTGCAATACAGATTTTTCTTGCAACAGAGGCACTTATTGGATAACCCCCATAGGGTTACAACAATAGTTGTAGTTCATTTAAAGGAACACAGTATTAAAAAATATGGTTCCCTTTTATAGTGTCTTCCTTTAAGTGAACTACAACTATTGTTTATGAGGACATGAAAATAGTCATAATCTGTTTTTCCCCGGGCGTGAGAGTACCCCCACCTATTTTTCCAGAAAAAAAGCACTGCAGAAGACAGATTCGGTTTTGGAACTGATTCCAGAATTCATCTCTACGAAGGCCTTACAGAGGACCCATGGAAAGGTTCCTGTCAATGTCCGTAATGTTACTGACTCTCCAGTGAATCTTCGGGCCCAAATGAGGATAGGGCAAGTAAACCCAGCCACACCCATCACACAATATGGTTTAGTGGGGGAAGCCAAGGAAGAGTTACCAGAGGAGTATTTCTATCCAAAAGACTCTATGACATCTGAGTGGAAAGAACAGGCTAAAACACAACTTTTATCCCTTTCCACGTGGCGGACGCACTCAGTGCGTCCTACCGCATGGCCACTTCGCTGCGGAGGACGCGCTGAGCGCGTCCGCCCTTTGCAGCGGCGATCGGCCGGGATTCCGGCCAAATGCGGCAGCCCCCCCGGTGCGGGCTAACATCCTCGATGTCAGCCCAGCCTCCGGGGCCCTGGCCTGCGCGATGTCGTCTATTTCAGGCACCCCCCGCCATTGCGGGGAAGGTGCCTGAAGGGGAGGGGGCGAGGTCCTTCGGACCTCTCCCCCTCCCCATCCGTGTGGGCCAGCGAGTAAAGGCAGGCACCGCTTGCAAGGGCACAGCCTGCCCTTTCAAGCGGCGGCTGTCTTTAACCCCTAGGGGGCTGGATCGCAATATGGCGCTAACATGCGCCGTATCGTGGTCCCCTCCCGGAGCTGGCCGCCGACATCTTGGATGTCGGCCAAGCTTCCGGGATATCCCCCTAACGACTGGCGTCATCGCGCATAGCGCGATGGCGCCAGTTCCGCAATTAACCCCTTGCTGCCACCTATGGTGGAGATAGGGGGTTCCAATGAACTTCCTATCTCCCGATCCGTGACAGCTAGGGGTTAATGTTTGATATCATTTTTGTGATATCAATGTTTTGATATAAAAAAAATAAATAAACAATTTAAAAAATAATTAAAAAACTTTTTTGTTTTTGTTTTGTTTTATTAATGCAGCAATATTGTTCCCATTTCAATTATAATGTGAACAATGATGCTGCAGTAACGATTTTTTCTATGGGGGGCTTTGCTAAAAAACACGTAATTTACCTCAAAAAAAGTAACGATTCCCCCTTTCTAATTTTTTTAACAAGCGCAACCCATAGAAAACATAACCGCAAACGCTCGCATGTTAATTTGTGAAAAAAACACTTTACACGTTGTAAATTATTGAAAATTCTAATTTTATTACATTTTATGTTCTAATATACAGACAGGACATAACGTATACATATAATAATGATACATTATGAATCTGCCAAGTCTCCCGGAAAGAACGATATATAATATGTCTGGGTCATATAATAAAATGTGACTTGAAATCGCATTTAAACATGATGAGCGAAACCGGTAAAAATGAGCTCAGCACAGAGGTGTGAAAAGGCTCAGCAACGAAAGGGTTAAAGTGGAATTTTTTTTCTCAAAAAACGAGTTTGGCGTGGGATGCTGTGAGTGCACAGCATCATATTCGTCTACAAGAGGATAGGCCATTTAGAGAAAGGTCTCGATGAATCCCATTAGCAGATTTAGATAACCACAGGGAACACATTGCGGAGTTGAAGAGGACAGGAATTATTCAGGAGTCCCGAAGTCCCTATGCTTCTCCCATCGTGGTAGTGAGGAAGAAAAATGAGTCATTAAGGATGTGTATTGATTATCGCACTCTCAATAAAAGAACCACCCCAGACCAGTACACCACTCCACAAATAGAAGATGCCCTGCAATGCCTTTCAGGAGCCAAATGGTTCAGCGTGTTGGACCTGAGAAGTGGGTACCATCAGATCCCATTGCATCCAGACGACCGGGAGAAAACCGCTTTCATCTGCCCCGTGGGGTCTTTTGAGTTTGAACGTATGCCACTGGGCCTGTCCGGAGCCCCTTCCAATGCTTGATGGAACGGACTATTGGTGACATGAACTTAATTGAAGTGTTGGTATACCTTGATGACATAA
This sequence comes from Leptobrachium leishanense, assembly GCA_009667805.1. Taxonomy (NCBI): domain Eukaryota; kingdom Metazoa; phylum Chordata; class Amphibia; order Anura; family Megophryidae; genus Leptobrachium; species Leptobrachium leishanense. The sequence goes on from CM019068.1 coordinate 120,519,913, forward strand.
TTGTCTTTGGGCGGACTTTGGAAGAACATGAGAAGCGTCTGGAGAAGGTCCTGAACCGGCTCTATGAAGAGGGGTTGAAGCTGTCTCTTGAGAAGTGCCAGCTCTACCAGTCATCACTCACCTACCTTGGCCATGTTGTTTCAGCAGAGGGAGTGGCCACTGACCCCACGAAGTTGGAAGCCGTTACTGTCACGAAAAAACGCACGCCGCGACAAAGGACGCAGGGTTAAGCAAATCACTATCCGGCTATCCTAGACCCAAATAATGACTACGCGGCTAACAATCCCCTGCGCACGCTTGCCTAACTGTCCCAGCAATGCCATCGCTCGCGACACGCACGCAAACATGATGAAATGGTCACAGGATTGCAATGCAGTATCCGTCTACTCTCGACCCGGAGTACCGACTACGTTTCCCACAATCCCTGTACCCACTTTTCTTATTCTATTCATTACACTGCCACCACAAACCGACCTTTTTATTCAAGAGGCTTATTGCTGGACCCAGAGACGGTTTGAAACTCTGGTCATGCGCCCCAACACAACTCACAGTTTGGTAGATATACTCGAACTTAGACCAAGGCGAATCTCTATGATAATCCAGTCCTTCAGTTAGCGTGGATCGAATATCAGGCAGAAACAGAGCTCAATAGGTTTTATATTTATTTATGATATATAAAAGATATATATATATCACAGTGCATTTGTTACAGAAAAATGGATAAAAGAAATCAATCATTATACCCACACAAACAGCCAATAAAGGAAAAGGATTAAAAACACAGACCCTTACACGTCAGTAAACTAACTGGACATCCGTGTCCCCCTGGGGCTGGAGATTTGAAGACCGGCGGTTTCTCACGTTCTTAGGTGGCCCCACAGAAAACAGTGCCGAGCCCACGCTTGACTCAAAATATATATAGGGCTGCCCTTTCCTCTAACTGGTACCGCCTGTGCACTACATTTCCCAGACTTCCCACTTCTGGGCACGCTCAGTGCACTTCATTAATTTAATTCCCAGGTATATCAATCATCTCCAAAGATCACCTCTAGTGATCAAAGGATGTGATTGCTTCTTTGATCTACGTGACCACTTACAAGTTGTTGCCGCGGCGTCTGCCAAAGAACTCCGAAGTGTGAATTCCTGCGGAGAGGAGACATGGGACGTTCCATTTGACCTAATGGGTAATTTCCACCCTGATCCTGTATCAAAGAAAACCCATTTTGCAGCAACCTGTTAGATCCCTCCCAGGGGAGAAAGATAACCATTTTAATTACTTTCTAGCACATACTCAGAGCTGAGGCTTTCACCAGGCGGCTGTGGAAAATGGACACTTCGCATAAATGGATAGCCATAGATATAGATATATACGTATATATAGAGATATATATATACAGATAGATAGACACAGATAGATATATATATCTATCTCGACAGGTATATATCTATCTACCTGTGACAGTTACCACTTGGCCTAGGCCCAGAAATGTAGAAGAGCGGAGGTCTTTTCTTGGATTCTGCTCCTACTACAGGAGGTTTGTGGAGGGATTTGCCAAAATAGCCAGACCTCTTACTGAACTTTTGCAGGCTGGAGAAGATGAAGTAGAGCAAGACGCCTCAGAAGTAGTCCGGCAAGTTAGTGGAGTGAGAAAGTCTCGGGAGTTCATAGAGGGAGCATGGTCTGAGCAATGCGACCTTTCTTTCCTTCAATTGAAACACAGCTTGACCAATGCCCCGGTCTTGGCCTACTCTGACACCCGCAAGCCTTATGAGCTCCATGTTGATGCCAGCAGAAAAGGACTGGGTGGTGTGTTGTATCAAAAACATGATAGACGTCTAAGACCTGTTGCTTATGTGAGTCGAAGCCTTACTCTGGGAGAAACTACCCTACTCACAAGTTGGAATTTTTGGCGTTGAAATGGGCTGTCGTGGACAAACGGAAAGAATATTTGTATGGTGCAGAATTCGAAGTCAAAACAGATAACAACCCGTTCACATACGTCCTTACCACGGCCAAGCTGGATTTCACGGGACATCGATGGTTGGCAGCACTTTCCAGTTTCCGTTTCAGATTGAAATACCTTTCTGGAGTTGGGAATAGGGATGCTGATGCTCTGTCAAGGAGACCCTATGATCCGTTAACTCATGTGGAAGAGTGGACTCAACTGACGACTGAAGGCATTCAGGCTTTGTGTCAAGGGATTGAGTACCGAGCTAGAGGAGTGACAGGGGCTGAAGCCATTGGAGTCACCACTGCTGGGGTCCTGAAGCTCTACGGTGACTTGACTCAAGTGAGGGATGAGGGACTGCCTATCCTTTCTAAGAAAGACTTGAGAAAGGATCAAACAGAAGATTCTCTTTGTTCTCTGACTTTGAAAGCCTTGGAGAGTGGTCACCCACAACTTCTACTCACAGCAGGCGCTCCAAAGGAGGCTCGATTGGTTCATAAGGAGTGGAATCAACTGCAGCTCTCAGACGGGGTGGTCTCCCGGTCCCTCGGATGGCCCGGAGGAGAGTTGGCAGCTGTTCCTTCCGGAAAAACATAGGGGGACAATGTTGAATGCATTACATGATGAGCATGGACATCTGGGACCTGATAGAATGTTTAAATTAGTCAGGGATCGTTTCTACTGGCCATGTATTTGAACCAAAGTCGAAAGTTACTGTCACTCCTGCCTCCGTTGCATACAGAGAAAGACTTGGCCCATTGGGGCAGCTCTGGAAGGCAATCTACAGAGTCAAGGTCCCATGGATTTGGTGTGCATTGATTTCTTGGTGTCTGGAACCCGACACGAGTGGGCAAGGGAACATATTGGTAGTGACCGATCATTTCACCCGTTATGCCCAGGCTTATCCAAAAGGAGATCAACGGGCTGCTACTGTTGCCAAAGTGTTAGTAGAGAAATTCTTCATTCATTATGGATTACCTCTGAGGATTCACTTCGATCAAGGAAGAGACTTTGAAAGCAGGCTCATTAAACAGTTGTTGGATCTACTAAGCATTCAGAAATCGAGAACGACACCTTACCACCCTCAAGGGGATCCTCAGCCAGAGAGGTTTAATCGTACCCTCTTTGACATGCTTGGAACCCTTCCATCCAACAGAAAACAACACTGGAGTAGGCACATTTCCGCTGTAGTTCATGCCTATAACAGTACTGAAAACGACGCAATGGGTTACTCACCATATTGACTAATGTTTGGAAGAGAAGCTCGTCTGCCAGTGGATTTGGCCTTTGGTGTTTCAATAGACAGAACTGCAGCTACATCCTACAGGGGCTATTTGGACAGGCTCAGAAAGAACCTAAAGAAAGCCTATGAGAAGGCCCAAGAAGCTTCTGATGTTAGAGTTCAGCGGAACAATAATTATGATTTGAAAGTTAGGATTCATGATTTACAGCCAGGTGACAAGGTATTGCTGAGAAATCAGGGTGTTCCAGGGCAGCATAAGTTGGCTGATCGATGGAAGTCACAGCCCTATGTCATCTGCTGGGCTCCCAGTATACCAGATCCGGCCAGAAGGGAGCACAGGTCCGCTGAAGGCTTGGCTTTGCAATCATTTGTTGCCCCTATCAGAAGCAGTTTGTGTGCCATCACAGCCAAATTCACAGTCCACAACCACTGCCTCCCAGAGATACCGTCCAGTGACTAGATCACAGCCTGTACTCCTTGATGCAGAAGATGACGACAGTGAGGATAAAGAGATGCCAATTGATTGGCTGTGGCCGTCGCAAATACCAGAGCCTGCCGCCCTCCCTACTTCTCCTCCCATGGTGACAGATACCAGGATTCTTAGGCCGGAGGCTCCTGAATTTGTGCCTCAGAGTCAGCCCTCTGAAGACCTGGAAGACTCGTGATCTCCCTTGCCGGTGGCAGTTCCAAAGGACTCTCACCCCTACGTTGAGAAGGAAGAAGAAGCTAGTGAGTCACCGACTTCTGAACCTAAAGAGCAGACAGAGAGAAGGATTATTCACCCACCCAAGAGACTGATGTATGACGTTTTGGGTGAAACCAGTGAGAAGGCTGTTCTCACCGCTCAAAGGACTCGAGGAGGCCAGATCTCTCCGCCGCAGGTTTAGTGGAAAGTGACTCTAACGCTCCCCCTAGCACATCTAGCTGGGTCCTACCAATTGAGGTGGAATGTAAGCAGAACAACCTTATTTCTTATGCAAATTGGTGGGAGGTTCCTCTGCCAGGTTCTTATAAAAATGTGAACAGTTTGCTGTCTTGTGTATGTTAACCTGTTTTCTCCTCATGTATTACAAATGCATGTAACAGGTTCAGGACTTTACGGTCTTTGGAGGACCAAGGGTTCTTTGGTGGGGGAGTGTCTATCTCTCAGACCGCCTGTGGACTTGTGTCTCCCACTGCAGCCCAGACTTAGACACAGGCAGCCTACAGGGACACAGCCTGTCACAGCTGTGGGAAAATTCCACCTCCTTTTCCCTGTCTCTTCATTGGCAAAGGAAGCTGACTAATGGAGGGAGGACTGAAAGAATCCCAAGGAATTCTGGGTCATGTAGTTCCCAATACAGATGGCCTGATATAATTCTTAAAGAAAAAAACTACACATCCCAGCAGCCCAGAGGCAAAGGGGAGATCTGACAGGGACGGCCCGCCTTTTCCTGAGCTGAGAGAGGAGAGAGGAAGAGTATGTGTCTGTGGATGTGAGGGGAGGAGAAGCGAGGCCTAGAAGTTTCTGAGAGAGACCACAAGGAGGATAGATGGATAGACGGACTGCCATCATCATCCTGTTTGGAGGATCGCTTCCGTTGCCATTCGGTCAGCTGAGACAGCGATCAAGCTACCAATTGCGGGAAAGAAGTGAGTGCATCTAATGGAGAGAGATCTGCGGCCATCCTCATGTGAACGATTTAGTCAGAATTTTGGGATAATTTAGTTTTAGTATGACTCAAGAGATACGAAACTGCTCAGTACAAAAAACTAAAGAAACTAAAATAAAATGCACTACATTTTAGTTTCAGTCCTTTTTTGTGATATTACACTGATGAGTGAAGGAGACCAGCAATGAAGAGTGCAACATCGCAAAGCTACAGAAAAGATTTGTATGCATAATCCTTCCGGACCCCTACCCGAAACTCAGACAGTGATAGAGCTCCAGAATACTCACTCGCAGCACAGACAGCCAGCACAGGAGAGGAAACCTTTACTTAACCCTTGCATGTCTATGAGGCAGACAAGATGATAAAAGCAGCTGGAGAAAGAAAACATTCAAATAAATAATACTGAAAGCTAATGACAGAGGAGGGCTGGATAGTTAAACCCCTTTATAACAAGCAGCGCTGGGAGAAAAGAGAGACTTTATAAAATGTGTGTTATCTCCCCTCCCGCTCTGCATAATAGGGGCTTAGGTCTGATACATTTTATATTATCCAGGGGCACTATCCCCCTTTCTTCATCTATAATACACGTTTTATATAAAGTCCCTCTTTTACGTCTGATACATTTAGTATCCAGCTCTCACAGTTACTCTGTCATTATGAGCCTTCAGTGTGATTTATTTGAATGTTTTCCCTGGATTTAAAGTGCTTTATTTTATTATAAAAATAAATTTGCACCAGTCATCTCTTCTCTGAGCTTTCAGACTGATTTACGTTAATATTTTCCCTCTCCCCTGCTTTTATATTCCTGTGTCTCCCCCACAGAGATACAAAGTTTAAGTAAAAGTTCTCACTCCTGTGCTGGATAAGCATTGCATTCCGAAGTTCTGCACCCTCCACATGCCAAAGCAGTAGGATGTTCTATACAGAGAGGGGCATTAATTAATTCAGGAGGATGTTCTATACATTATACAGAGAGGGGTATTAATTAATAAAGGTGGATGTTGTATACATTATACAGAGAGGGGTATTAATTAATGCAGGAGGATGTTATCTACATTATACAGAGGAGCTTTTGTTTTAGCCCTTTAAATCCAGTGGCTGTGAGCGCTGAGATTGGCAGCTTGTTATATTATCTCTCGGTACAATGTATCAGGCTCAGCTGTTACAGTAACTGACTGTAACAGCGCTCAGAGTTTCAGTAAAACAAGGAAATTATATTGTTCTAACCGCTTATATATAAAAATATTATTTACTAGTTTTACGGAAACTCTGAGCGCTGTGATGAGCAGCAGTCAGTTACTGTAACAGCTTTGCCTGACACATTGTGCTGAGAGTGAGAGATACTGTAACAAGCAGCAATCTCAGCCCTCTGAGGAGCCACTACAATAGTAATTGTATCCACTGGTTTTTGGATGAATGAAATTAGTTTTCATACTAAAGAACGGAAAACGAATTTCTTTAGCAACTAAATAAATTGCATTTTAGGACTAATCCATTAGTTCAAAACAAAATTTTGTGCTGTGCACATGTCTACCAGGAACTGAATCCTAGATATGTAGAGTAACAACATTTTTAATTATTTTTGCAATCAATGCTGCGGTTATTAAGATAAGTGTATTTGATAAAAATTAGAAAAGTTCTTACCCAAAACGGGTTCCCGTTCAGTGGCCCCAGCATTGCCCTGTAAAGAGGCTCCTGTAGTAAAGCAAACACTGCACTAAGAAGAGACTGCAAACCCGTGAGCGTGCCGAAATGACCCGATGGAAACCTAGAAGATAGAAAATAGGGCTGTTACAACCAATTATAAATTTCACCACAGATAGAGGTATCGGTGTTTGAATTCTCTTTCCACAAAGTCACAAAGATAATGATGAAACAGAAATGTTAACGGTAACCTAGAAAAACAATACAATACACACCTTCAGACGAAAGTGTACAGGAAGTATCAATGATACAATAATTAAAACATAACACTTATTTCTGTATAATAAAATTATCGACAAAAATTGAAAAAAGACAAAGCGAAAGACTAGTGCACTAGTCAGTAAAAACCAACAGAAATGAAATAACACAATACTAGGTAAAGTGAAAAGACCCTAATGTATTAGTCCCGTGAACGGCTTAGTAGCCAGTATTTCTTATAAAGTCCATAATCTGACTACAACATAACAAATACAGTCAGGATTTTCAATAGAAATATTATATTCCAGCTTCGTGGGTCATATATTGGTGGTTGAATTTCATATACATGACAGTCATAAAACTGTCGCAATTTATTTGGAACAATTGCCCATCAGCATACTTAACTAGTCAAAAGTTCATCAGTATGCAGGGTGAGACGTAATAGGTACCGACGCGTTGCTGGGAATCTCAAAGTGTATAGTTCATAATGAATTGGAAAGAGATATGCGTCTTATTGCACAGGGCGCTCGTTTAGATTGCAGAGATTTAATTTCATTACCCGTATATGATAATTGGCAATTTTAAATCTAGCAAATGCTGCATCTAAAAAATGCAGTTTATGCTGATCAGTCTATGAGTATGCTATTGCATTCACAATGGTGCTTGGTATGTATCACTGAACAGAATCTTTATGCATGCTGGTGTTTTTCATTGCATAAGTAATTAGTTACAATTTGCCTGTTCCGCCCCAAACATCGGTAAGGGTTTCACAGGCAGTAACGTACGATTGCTATAGCTGCTATAAATAAGCTGATGAGTGATTTCAATTTGCCCTTGCTCACTCAGGTAATAAGTTTTTTAGAGAGAGGTTCCACACCATATGAAATAGCAATCGACACAATGGTGCTTGATACATATTGCTGAACAAAAACGACATGCGTACTAGTATCTTTCATTACGTGAGCAATTAGTTACAATCAGTAAGGGTTTCACAGGCAGTAATGTATGGTTGCTCTGCTATAGATAAGCTGATGAATGATTACAATTTGCCCGTTCTCACTGATTGTAAGTTTTTCAGAGAAAGATTCCATACCTAGTAGTGACCAATATTTCCACCACTCGCAGTCTAGAATAATTTACTTATGCTGCACTGAGAAATTCGTGTGAGTTCCCCCGGGATCAAAATGCCAGGTATATTCAATGCCACCACAATAATTATCCCAGACCTTAAATAAGGAAAATAACCAAGAGCCAGACATCAATGATACATAGGATTCGATTCCTTACGTAGTTATCACAAATAGGGAGAAGGACCTCTCGCCGCGCATTTCTCCGCTGTTCCGGCTCGTCAGGGGCACTCCTGACGAAACGCCCGTTGAGTGTGTGTCTACTAATTTTTTATCCCAAGACCACTGATATATTTGAACCAAGAGGTCCTTCTCCCTATTTGTGATAACTACGTAAGGAATCGAATCCTATGTACCTATTGTTTAGGGCGGCACAGGCAAATTGTAACTAATTACTTATGCAATGAAAAACACCAGCATGCATAAAGATTCCGTTCAGTGATACATACCAAGCACCATTGTGTTGAATGCAATAGCATAGGAGTACTCATAGACTAATCAGCATAAACTGCATTTTTTAGATGCAGCATTCGCTAGATTTAAAATTGCCAATTATCATATATGGGTAATGAAATTAAATCTCTGCAATCTAAACGAGCGCCCTGTGCAATAAGACGCATATCTCTTTCCAATTCATTATGAACTATACACTTTGAGATTCCCAGCAACGGTACCTATTACATCTCACCCTGCATACTGATAAACCTTTGACTAGTTAAATATGCTGATGGGCAATTGTTCCAAATGAATTGCGACAGTCTTATGACTGTCATGTACATGAAATTCAACCACCAAAATATGAGCCACGAAGCTGGAATATAATATTTCTACCTGTGCGGGAGATGTGTACCATAGGGAGATCAGCTTATACGAGGTCTCACGGAACCTGGAGACTGGGGAACCTGATGCCACAAAGCAAAATGTCTTCAACCAATGTTTCTCTGGGATGACCTTACCCAACATTACATCCCATCATCTATATAGGCTGGTAAGTCAGACGAGAAAGCTTGATGCAGGGCATACAGCGTAGAGAGGCTTTGAGTAAGGGAGATTCCCATAGCACAGTAGCGTTCAAACTGGGTCAAAGGCCGCAGAATGCCAGTTCTATCAGGCAGAGGAAAGAGCGCAGTTGCGCATAGTTGCATAAATCAACAAACGACAGTGCGGGGGCATCAGAACCCGCCTCCAATGGTATCCATTGTCCGTCCGCGAAGAGATGATGCGCCCTGAGACAAGAGGACATGGTGAAAGGGAGGCGGATTGCTGTATGTACCCCACCAGGGAGTGCCGGGTTATGTGATAAAGGGAGTAACGGAGAGGGCGAAGGTGAAAGGGCAAAAAGAGGCCAGGTCCTAAGCCAATACCTGAGCGTGCATCCCACTGTAGGGGCTTGTTTAGATGACAAGGGAATATGCTGAAGAAGGAGCCAGGAGCCAGCTTTAAGAGGACATTCTGCAAGTGCCCACTCCAGGTCGAGCCATTTGCGAGTGGAACCCAATTCCATCCAGTCTAGAAGTCTAGTGAGGTGGCTAGCATACAAATAGGACCCGAGATGCAGTAATGCCAGGCCCCCTGAAGCAACGGGTTTGCACATGGTAGTAAAGTCGAAGTTGGGGTCGTTTCCCTGCCCAAATAAAATCCAAAAACAAATGCCGCACCTCCAAGAGCCAGCCTCTAGGGATCTGCAGTGGAATAGTCTGTATGAGGTAAAGGAGACGGGGAAAGATGTTCATTTTCAGAACCCCAACCCTACTTAACCACAAAATATATTTCGAGGACCAATCTTTGGTATCCTGGTAAATGACAGATAGCAAGGGCAAAAAATCAAGAGAGGGAATCTTACGAATATCAGCGTGAAGTCAAATGCCCAAATAGCGGAGCTTGTCAGAGCACCACCGAAACCGAAATTGGCGCTGGAGAGCCATCCTGTCAGATCTCGGGGTGGAGATATTCAAAATTTCTGATTTAGTCATTAATTTTAAAGCCCGAGCGAACCCCACAGGCTTCAAGTTCTGACACAACCTCTGGAAGCAAGACCACTGGGTTCGAGAGCATAAAAAGGAGACCGTCCGCATATGCGGAAACCTTATGTTGATGTGACCGGCCGTGAATGCCAGTAATCAAACGGTTGAGGCAAATGGAAGATAACAGAGGCTCCAAAGTAAGCGCAAAGAGCAATGGAGAAAGCCGGCAGCCTTGTCTAGTCCCATTCTGAATCTGGATACATTCCGTGAGTGTGCCATTTACTTTAATCTGCGCAGTCGGACTATCATAATTGGCATCAATCCAAGCAAGAAAGGCATCATCCAGCCAAAATTTAATCAACGTCAAGCTCATGAACGACCACGGGACTCTATCAAATGCCTTCTCGGCATCAGTAGACAAATGAAGGACCCGAGCAGATCTCCTGCGAGCCAGGCTAATAGCGTCAATGATGCAAGTAGTGGCATCTCTCGCTTCTCTACCAGGGATAAAGCCAACCTGGTCCGAATCGACTGAATGGGGTAAATAGGCTTGCAACCGTGTGGCCACTATGCGAGTCAGAAGTTTCAGGTCACAGTTCAAAAGTGAAATTGGGCGATAGCTGGCACAAAACAGGGGATTTTTTACAGGCTTCGGTATCAGAGTGATAGAGGCTGCCAGGGTGGCTCGATGTAGATGAGCACCCTCTGTCAGGGCGTTAAATGCGGACAGCCAATATGGGGACAGGGTATTACGAAAGCTTTTATAGTACTCCGATGGGAGCCCATCCAGTCCGGGGTTCTTATTCTTGGAGGATTTAAGAGCCTTCAGCAACTCTTCCAGGGTGATAGGAAGGCCCATAGCCTCCAAATCTGCCTTGGTTAGGGCTCGAGATAAAGTACGATCCAAATAACCACGCATTGAGTGTGTATCCAGAGTCGGGGCAACGTCCGTGTGGATGGAATAAAAGTCCTGAAAGAACTTGCGAAATTCCGTTACAATACGGGTCGGATGTGTCGTAGTTTCTGAAGTAGAAATGCGGATGCGGGGGATATACGCCCTCTGGCGACGAGTCCGCAGCTGTTGTGCTTACAGACGGCCAGGTTTATTCTCATGCAATGCAAAGAAGGCCCTGGATTTAAGAGCCTGTAATTTAAGATCGGAGTTCAAATGATCTGCCAGCGTTTGACAGACCGACAAAAGGGGATGATAGAAAAAACAAGAGTAGCGATCGATCAGAACATATGGTACAATTCAGAGTAAACACGAATAAAACACGTACTACGGGACGCAAAGATAGTGTCAGGTATCACAAGGAGCTGGGACCAGTGTTATCAGCAGAGTCATGTGAAAGAGGCATATGGGCATGTAAAAAAATATGACTCTAGCCCCACAAAGGTTCCAACTGCTCACAAGCAATAAGTCAAGCTCCCAAGGCTGAGAAGGGTTAATTGTACGTGAGGATCCCAGCATACAATAAAACGGAACGTAAAATAAAAAAATAAGAAAAATAACAAAAAAAAAAGGGAATAATAAACAATTAAACATGCTCATAGTCTGTGTCCAGCAAACAAATGCTGGATAATCCAGCTAGGAAAGACCAGCTACGGGCCGGGAACACAATCTCGAATCGACAGTCCTCGGGACCAGTGATGTCAAAATAAAGCAACCAGATTGGCCAATCGCATGGGCGGAGCCATCCTGGTCTTTCTACATACTGTAGGTTCGCGTCCTCATTGTATGTTTTGGGTAACGGCCGCTCTCTGCTGTTGCTAGGTTTCTTATGAAATAATAATCCCTGATATATTGGAGGCAACTGCCGAGGAGAGGGAGGAACACCTTTGGTAGCCGCACATCTACCTTCGGATGACCAGCCCAGAGACCCGGGAGATAACGAAAAACCTTGCAGCAGCACAGGAGGGATCAAGAAAAAGAAGGGATCCAGTCACCTCTATGGACTGGTACAGCATTGAAGTCTGAGCCTGACATTCCCCACTAGGCTCTAGACCACGTGAGTTCACCCCATTTTTTCTTTTAGCAATCATCCAATACCATACCTTGTTGCACTATGTATATTTCTTCTCTGTTGCATATGTGAGGACGACCGGAGAAAAGAAAGAACCAGCAACATATCCATCTTTTACGGCGTTACCCAAATTAGCCACCAGATGGCAGCAAGACACTAAAGAAACTTTCTCCACCACATAGACTGAAACCTATGTTCCCTGAGTTATTCTATCTAAACCACTAGATGGCGATCCTGTACTGTTGTCTCATGAAACCGTTGCTTCTTGAATGAATATACTGTATCACACACCGATGTTATCTTGAATGAATACACTGTACCATATACTATTGTCAGTATCATTTAAACAGTTGTATAATCACTCAAATAGTTGGTTAATCACATAAACAGTTTTATTTGTCAACAGTTGGTCAATAACCTAAACATTTTTATTTTGGACACGGTGAACCAATACCGAAAAGTTATACATAAAGAAGCGGCACCGCTCCATCATCCTATCTCTCCCCTCTCTCCCATATTCCCCCCCTTCCCCCACCCCCTTTTTTTAGCCGATTAACAGGGATTTTCAACCCTACAAGCATCACACTCCACCAAGTGTGAGATACCGCTTCACAGGCAGTGCACTTTATAAAGTGCAAGGTATCTATCCACAGGCAGCGCCCGACACAGATATACCACCCCCCTTTCTCTGACATATTCTGGCAGGTGTGTAACACTGCCCCTCTACTGGGTTAGGCAGCAGCCCGTGCCATTTCAGACAAGCGCCATAAAAAGGATTATTCATCGCGAGATGTGGTAGCAGCCTGTTCCAGACGAGTCAGCCTCGTGTCCAACGCCAACACCTCCACCCTAACATCGATGATATCCCGCTGTAGCACCTCCCTCACCTCGGTCACCATCGTCTGAATGTCCGCTTGTGCCGGCATATCAGTGAGCAGCCGCTCGATCCTCTGCGAGGCCGCACCAAGGTCTGGCAGCATGTACTCCAGAGAGGAGGCCAAAGACGTCATGACAGGCGAGTCACCCTCACCTTGCGCAGCCGTATTCTGGGGTCCAAAATAGGAGTTTAGGCGGCTCAATGTCGATTCGTGCGGGGTCTTGGAAGAAGGGTGTCAGGGTGGCACCTGGCATACGCCGTGGTGGGACCCAAGTTCAAGGGATTAGAGCCCTTTAGGCAGGAATATTCAGAGTGTACCTGAGGATAGGCTGGCTGGTACTGGTAGCAGTCCATGGTGCAGTACAAAGGGGATAGCGAGATAGAGTGGTCTGGACGGTCCGTGGGTCAATAGGCTGGCAGCAAGCAGGCAAGGTCGGTGGGTGTAGCAGGGTCTGGTATACGGTATCAGCAGGATTATAGAGTAGGTCAGAACAACACAGAGGATTGACTTGTAATGCAAAGTCAATGAGCAGAGGTGGGAGTGACTCTTTTATTAGACAGGCAGAGTGTGTGGTGTGTGTGTTTGGTGTTTTATTTAGGATTAATCCATATCAGTGCTGGACAGGATTGAGGCAGCATTTTTCCTGGATGCACATCTGCAGACATGGTTTCGGCACACCCTCAGGTACTAATTCCTGACAAAGGGTCTGCCAGTTGGGGCTTCTTACTGTGGCCCATAACGGGGATTACCTCAAGTAAATTTGCGAATGAGATGTAAGGTTGTGGTGAGCTCAGTCTCTAAGCAGCCATATTGGTCAAGCAGAAAACCACCGCTGGTGCACTTTTTAATCAGAAATTCGAAATAATTTTTCCAGATACAGGAAAATATACCTAAACAGACATACAAAAGGGATAGAGAAACCTGCTAAACAAGACATCAAGTCACACATGTTTACGTACACTGCAGCATAAAGTCCTCCGCAGGCTGAGTGGATGAAACCTCTGACCATCGTATGGAGGACAAATGAGACAAACTGATAAAAGACAAGAACAAAAAAAACACACATCAAGAGGTGGAGAATACAATGGAAATTCAAGGGTTAATGAACTATACATTCGAATTGTGTAACAAACCTTTCTTGTTATTGTTTATGGGGATTTTTTCTGTTCTATGCACAGTACAATGCTGTAGAATATATTGTCACCTTGTACAAAATTGTGATTATCAGAGGCAACTCTATAAATAGGCAAAATGATGGGCCTATATACATTTGCTTGGGATTAGGGGTGCCAATCATAATATAAGTAGTTGCTTAGCCAATAATGTGCAGTGAGTAATACAGTGAAAACATTAAAATTGAAGCCTAACGTTAGCGCTCACCTGCGTGAGCATTAACATTAGCCCAAGTAGTTTACATATATTACAATCCAAACACTAACGGGTTAAGTAACCTGGTAGCGGTTGGTATCTTGCGCTTTTCAGCGCAAGGTTACTGTACTTTGCGCTCCCTATACTTAAAAAAATGGTATTGGTGCATCCCTAATGTTAAGACCGAGTACAAGTACGATACTTTTTAAAAGTACTCACCGATACCGAGTACCGATACTTTTATTTAATGTCATGTGACGATTTCCAATAAATAATCTAGGATTTTGCTGAAAGCCTGTCCTGTTTATGTTAATATCGCAATGTATGACCAGACACCCCATTTACCCACTGCACAGCCTGACCTCACAACCTGACCACACACACAGACACTATATATATATATAAAACTTGGTAAGAGTTGCACACGTGTGTTAAAACAACAAAATGTATTAATTCAATTAAAATACGACCCGTCGTATTTTAATTGAATTAATAAGTTTTGTTGTTTTAACACACGTGAGCAACTCTTACCAAGTTTTTTGTACACACGCATTTTTTGGAGTATGCACCGTGCTTTATAATTTCTACCGGAATGGAGACATGAGAGGACGTTGCTGGGATCCAGGCTGGTATATATATATATATATATATATATATATATATACACACACACACACTGTGGCTTGGTGTCTGTTGGGTATACATGTATCTGTTGCCGGTGGTGTATATTATTTATATATAACATACCCCACATGCAGCATCAGACACACCTTCCCTCAGTGTGTGTATGTGTATATGTGTATATATATATATATATATATATATACTGAGTTCTGAAATGTGTATATATATAAATATATATATATACACACACATTTCAGAACTCAGTATGTATGTATACACACGCATTGCAGCCCCTCAGAGAGTGTGTGTGTGTAATAAATATATACATACAAACACACTTCAGAACTGAGTATGTATATATACACACACACACTGCAGCCCTCAGTGTGTGTGTATATATATACATATACACACTGAGGCCTGCAATGTGTGTGTATTCATACACACACACACACACACACGTTGCAGCCCTCAGTGTGTATATGTATGTATATACACACACTGAGGGCTGCAATGTGTGTGTATGTATGTATACACACACACACACATTGCAGCACTCAGTGTGTATTTACATATATACACATTGCAGCCCTGTGTGTGTATTTATATACAATGTGTGTATATGTATACACACACACACACAGGGCTGCAATGTGTATGTATGTATATATATATACACACACACACACGTACACACTGAGGGCAGCCGTGTGTGTATGTATATACATACATACTCACACTGCAGTCCTCAGTGTGTGTATGTATACACACACACACACACACTCTAACATGTTTCAGACCTCAGACCAGACATGGGGCGGCTGTCCGAATGCTCTAACAGCATTCGGACAGGCCCCTGCAGCTGACCGCGTTTCTTACAAATCCAACGAGCACCGCCTGCACAGTCTCCGAGTGGCTGCTCGTTGGAAAGCCCCCAGGCGCAAACTCCAAGATCTTGTCAGATTGCGCCTGGGGGCTTCCCAATGAGCGTCCGCTTGAAGACTGTGCAGGTGGCGCTCGTTGGGTTTGTAAGAAACGTGGTGAGCTGCAGGGGCCTGCCCGAATGCCGTTAGAGCATTCTGACAGCCGCCGCAGCCTCTCGGATGCCGGCAAGCCAGCTCATTGCTGGCTTCCGGTATCGGGGGAGGTATCGGGGCATCTGCACGAGTACTAAGTACTCGTGCAGAACCCGGTATCCGCACCGATACTAGTATCGGTATCGGCACATCCGTACTTAACATGGGGAGCCAATAGTGTTAATCAGCGCTTGTAATCCTAACACTGATTAACGTCCTGCCGCGGTTAACAAAACGTTAACCAAATCCAGGACTTGGTGCTAACGCTTCTTCAGAATCTGTTAGCACCATCCAGAAACCCCCCAAAAAAATCAAGATACTCACCTCCTGTCCCACGGTGAGGAACGCGGCTCTGTCCGCCTCCTCAGTCCAGCGGGAGCAGGGAGAGACTGAGGGAAAAAGTCTCCCCCTGCGTATCACTACGCTGACCAGCCGGATCTCACAAGGTGATCCGGCTGGTCATGTGACCACCGGCATTCGCTTCAATGGAGTCCTCTGGACTCCATTGAGAGGATGCGCGCGGCTGCGCTTAGCGCTGCCGCGCGCATCCCAGGGTTTCGTGGCCGCAAACAATGCAGGCAGCTTTTTTAGCTCCTGCATTGTAATCTAGCGGTAAAATGGCATGCTAGGGGGAAAACTGCGGGCGCAGTTTTTCCTTCCTAGCGCCCCTGTTTTACCGCTAGGATTGTAATTTGGCCCTATATGCGGTCTGGTGTATAACTCACAAAATACACCATAAATACATACATACGGAAAATGAAAATAACAAATTGGTTCCACATCAGGTGCAAGTGTATTATAATGTGCTGTGATAAAATTGTGAAAAGAGAAAAATTACTGCACACTAGACATGTGCATTCGTTTTAGTACTAAAACGATTTAGTCCAAATTTTGGGATAATTTAGTTTTCGTATGACTCAAGAGATACGAAACTGCTCAGTACAAAAAACGAAAGAAACTAAAATAAAATGCACTACATTTTAGTTTCAGTCCTTTTTCTGATATTACATTGATGAGTGAAGGAGACCAGCAATGAAGAGCGCAACATCCGAAGATCTGCACCCTCCACATGCCAATGCAGTAGGATGTTCTATACAGAGAGGGGCATTAATTAATGCAGGAAGATGTTCTATACATGATACAGAGAGGGGTATTAATGCAGGAGGATGTTATATACATTATATAGAGAAAGATATAAATTGAGGAGGATGTTCTATACAGAGAGGGACATTAACTAATTTAGGAGGATGTTCTATACATTATACAGAGAGGGGTATTAATTAATGCAGGAGGATGTTCTAAACATTATACAGAGAGGAGCCTTTTTTTTAGCCCTTTAAATCCAGTGGCTGTGAGCGCTGAGATCGGCTGCTTGTTATATTATCTCTCAGTACAATGTATCAGGCTCAGCTGTTACAGTAACTGACTGTAACAGCGCTCAGAGTTTCAGTAAAACAAGGAAATAATATTGTTCTAACCTCATATATAAAAATATTATTTACTAGTTTTACTGAAACTCTGAGCGCTGTGATGAGCAGCAGTCAGTTACTGTAACAGCTTTGCCTGACACGGGGCAGTATTACAATGTTGGTGCTAACTTAACCAGAGCTGTTGTAAACTGTAAACCTCCATAGGCTATAATGGCTCTGGGAAGTTTACAACAGCTCTGGTTAAGTTAGCACCAACTATGTAATATGGCCCACACTGTGCTGAGAGTGAGAGATACTGTAACAAGCAGCGATCTTAGCCCTCTGAGGAGCCACTACAATAGTAATTGTATCCACTGGTTTTCGACTGAATGAAAATTAGTTTTCATACTAAAGAACTAAAAACGAATTTCTTTAGCAACTAAATAAATTGC
This sequence comes from Leptobrachium leishanense, assembly GCA_009667805.1. Lineage (NCBI taxonomy): Eukaryota > Metazoa > Chordata > Amphibia > Anura > Megophryidae > Leptobrachium > Leptobrachium leishanense. The sequence goes on from CM019068.1 coordinate 120,537,581, forward strand.
ATTTTAGGACTAATCCATTAGTTCAAAACGAAATTTTGTGCTGTGCACATGTCTACTGCACACGTGTGTAAATTGACGTGTCACTGCATGAATTTGTGATAGATCAAATTACACACATGTGCACTATTATTTTTTTATATTTACAAGTTTTGACCACAGTACTTTATAATGTACTCGTGCTTGATTTGGATTCTTGTTGTAGTTTTCTGTAAAAATGATGGGCCTTGCATGACGGAATTGTGTGAAACGTCACTATGCACATAGCATACATGTGCATTACTACTCCACACAAATACATTCAGCATTCACACTCTCCAGTGTTCCACGGCAGTAATAAGAGTTTATGAGGCTAATTTCTACTTTGTTCATAACAAATAGGGCTTCACATCTGAACCTTGTCCAAGGCTTCACCAACACTAAATCTGCACCTAGTAATAACATGATCTGGGGCTACTTATGCTGTATCAATGCAAATGAAATTAATTTGTTGCAAACAAATTTAGTTTGCATTTGGGCTCCAGAAGGTGCTGCTAAAGTTTTAACACCCTGGGCATGATGCTCGAGGTACTAACACTTTTCTTAAACAAGCTGAGAATGTGTTTGAATATTATCTCCCAGCTGATCCGGCACAGAGACCAAAACTGCAGTAACTGCTTTTGGCCAGCAGATGGTGGCAAAATAGGTTATTTCAGCAAGGAAAACATTGGAAATATTGGAAAAACACCAATGGTTCTTGTAGTGGCCTTTTAAAAAATAAATAGGTAGTGAAGGGGTTAAGCTCCAGACACGGCTGCATATACGATAAATGGTGATTAACCACCAACTACTGAGTATAGACGGGCAAGAAATTGAAATAGATGTACTACTCCCTGCTTTTCTCTGTTAAATTTTAAGTCAAAAGATGGGGACTTATGATTAAGCACACAGGGGACCCACAGCCAGGGTCTATAACACTCTTAGCAATCCAGTGCAAACAGGTACCGTAAAGTATAGTTCACCAGGAAGGCGCGCACTCCAGGGAGTCATATAAAATAATCTTTTACTGTGCCTACAAAAAAGTAGTCCTCTGTGGAGGACTGAAACATTGATGCGTTTGTAGGCACAATAAAATATTATTTTAACTGACTCCCTGGAGTGCGCGCCTTCCTGGTGAACTATATAAACATATATACTGTATCTGCAAAATCAATAGGCACGTGTGTTTGTGATTATATGAAAAGACAGAAGCAATTGATTCGACCTAAATCCAGAGAAGGATACTTTTTTCTTTAAAAAGAACTTTCAGAATTATTTACCAAAATTTATAATTATTATTTGTGCTAATGTACAATTAACAGTTTTTACAAATGGATAGTTAAAAACAGGAAATAAGGTAAGCACATTACATTTATTTACAGTAATTATCACTTTGATGGCTAATCATGGCATCTATCGCTGGGTCAGCATAATGGATAATAGTACCCAGAAACAAATAGGGTGCCAGGACATTACTGTCTGTGAGTCTTCTTTGACTGAAGATTAAGGAATAGTCTATCCATTATGTGAACAGCTTTAAATAGGATGATCTAAGCCTGGTGTCAGCAATCTTGACCCACCAGGGGCCCCATTCCCTGGTTAGCGCTAAAATGGTGACGCTAATGGGGAAAAGCTGCACCTGGTGCCATGAGTGTCACCTCCTGGAGTCCATAGAATTCCATTGCGGTTTGCGCTTCTGGTCCGTTTGCCCTGCGCGATCTCACAAGATTGTGCAGCGCCGCGGAGTGATCTCTGAGGGAAACTGGGAACTATTACTTCCCAGTCTCACACGGTGGATCGGGTCACCTTTGTCGCTGCGGGATGAGAGGCAAGTATTGGATTTATTGGGATGTTTTTAGGGGGTGCTAAAAGATTTTGCAAAAGCAGAATCATTTAGTACCAGCTTTTAGCAGCAGCTAAAATTTTTGCTTGCACATCCGTGTGGTAAGTAGCACTTTCTATACCTTACTTATCGAAACGCTAATTACGGATTGCGTTCCCCATGTTAAGTATAGGATGGGCTAAGTACAGTAAGCTTGCACAAGCTAGTGCAAATACTGAGGTGCTAACAGATTGCATTACGGGTTTAGCGAGAGGAATGTAATATGGGGGGGCATGCGTTAAAGTCACTTATCCTAGCGGTATCACTTACTCCCCCAAACTCTAACGTTGCTGACACCCACACTAGGGATGAAAAAGCCAAATCCTCATTAGATTACATTACAATACAATAGCAAACTGATGCCATCTTGTCCCTTTAAACCCCAAATCCCAGAATTCTGTCATGTTCCTGCTGATTGACAGGCTTTGAAAGGGACAGCTCTGGCGGGTAGAAGAGGAAGGGCATACTCTAGCCACTGTGACTTCTTAATTAAAACTAAGCACTATATATAAATATCAAGTTGTCAATTTTCCTACTATGAAGTATGTTGCAATTTAAAACATATAAATAGAAATAAATATTAAGGTTACAGACAGAAAACTGGTGAGAAACATTTTTTCAAGCTGGTCACAATGACTGATACCTGTAGCTGTAGATTAGTGATCAGACAGGTGACACCAAAACCAATGAGCAAGATATTGGTGAAAATAAAGGCCCGGGTAGCATTGGTGAGTTTCTGGATGGTTTTAGCCCTTAAAAAGGAAGAGAATGACCGTCACTATATTTTATACTGTAATATTGCATTTACGTCACATTCTTTCCAATCTAGATCTGGCTAAAAAAGAATTCATTCAAATCATATCCTTACATTTTGTACTTTGCCTGAAGGAAATCAAATGTGTGAGTTAGAATTATAAAATGTAACCTTCCTGCATTACAGAGACCCTTCTACCGATTATATTTCTATATGCCTATCCCTCATTGCGTCTGCCCCACGCCTATTCATGTTTGACAGAAAACTCATAATTAACTGTTGACATTTGGTACAACTAGAGGATGAGAAGTGTGTGGGAAAACCTTGTGTATATTTAGAGTGTCACATGGGCAAGTGGCATGAGCCAAGGTGGGCCCTCTATACAGAATGCAGGTTTCCTTGATGCAGATTTGCTGCTGGCTGCATAGACACATATCACAGCACAGATACTGGACAAGAAAAATAACAGAACAACTGGAAACGACAGGAAGGGCAGAAGAACAAGGAGAAAACAGAATATTAAAGGGAACCCTAACTCTGGATACGGTGATTGGGATGGCTGTCTAACTAGTGAAGGGAACCTCACAAGAATACACAGAACAAGAGAACAGGAAGGGCGAGGGTTAAACAGGATACTAGAAACAACAATATACTCTGGGGTAAGCAGGGCTCGAGTCCTGCGTGAATGCGCAGGAATGGCGTTCCCACACTTCTCCCGTAGCGGGAACATTGCGGGAATGCATGTTCCCACTGTGGGCCGATTTAGACCATGCGGGAGGAGATCTGTTTGGGTAAGTATAATCCTGGGCGCTGCTGGTATATAAATTTCTGGGCTCTGCTGGTATATAGATTTCTGGGCTCCGCTGGTATATAGATTTCTGGGCTCCGCTGATATATAAATTATGGGGTCTGCTGGTATATACATTCTGGACTCTGTTGGTATATAAATTATGGGCTCTGCTGGTATATAGAATTCTGGGGGTATGTGCTTTATATATAATTCTGGAGTCTGCTTATTATATACAATTCTGGGGTCTGTGTTGGATATATATAATTCTGAGGGTTCTATGTCTGGTTACACATGATTCTCGGGGGGTGGGCGTATATATACATTTTTTTTCTTCAGGTAATGGGGGGGGGTTGTGGAATTCTTGGGTGACTTTCCTCACTTTTTCCCCAGGACTTGACCCCTGGGTTAAGGAATAAGAAGAAGGTAGAGGGTAATCCTACAACGAATTAAAATCACTTAGAGGTGCATGTTAAATGAACAAATAGTATTTGAAACAATTCACGCACATCAAAAAACAAGATCGTTATCACCGTTCCATGGGTGCCTAGGACCTGGGGTATGATTTCCTCCACAGTCGGTGCACTTCAGGAACAATCAACCAAGACCAAAGTTTCTCCAGTCAAAGGATTTTATTAATAAAAATAAAAATAAAGATAAGACTGCTCACGCTCGACGCGTTTCGTCAAAAGACTTCATCCGGAGCAATATGTGCAGTCATAAGTACATGGTTAAAAAATAAAAGTGTATATGAGTATATTTTTTAACCATGTACTTATGACTGCACATATTGATCTTGTTTTTTGATGTGCGTGAATTGATTCAAATACTATTTGTTCATTTAACATGCACCTCTAAGTGATTTTAATTCGTTGTAGGATTACCCTCTACCTTCTTCTTATTGTATACTGCTTACGGGTTACCGGGAGCCCGCAGAGGATCCTATCTTCATTAATAAGTTAAGTGATTCAGTGTGCGTTTTTTTCTTTGCATCCCTGGGGGTAAGGGCCTTACAATGACCTTCTTACTACAGAATATAATGCGGCTGGGTGATACACAGAACAGGAATACAGGACACAAGGAACAAAAAAACACAGAACAGCAACATACAGAGCACTGGGATAATACAATAGAATCGTCAGAACCAGAGCCAAAGGGTAAAGAGACCAGAAGAGTGAGTCAGACAAGCCAGAAATCAGATACCAGAGAGGGAATTCAGACCAGCAGAGTACAGTAACCAGAATATCAATCATGGCATACAGGACACACAGACGAATTGACAGAAACAGGCCAAGATAATACACAAGAAATACCAGGACATAGATCACAGGAAGCAATAACCCTCAGGAGCAGAGACCCACAGGAACCGGACCCATGCAAGGATCAAATGCACTGCTTGCATATTTATGGTAACAGGGAAGACCATGTGACCTCAGGCCAGGCCAGCTGCAGGGAAATCCAGAAGCGGAATAGGGTTGAATGGCTTGCCCTTACAAAGTAAGAGCTGGCGTGGATCTCTCTCATCATGACCAGGGGGCAGGGCTGGAATGTGGAAACGTGACATAGAGCCACTCTATGCTCACGTAATAAGTGTCCCGGGTATATGTCTTGCATCAAGTCTAGTCTCTTTATTAAAAGCCATAAGGGATACATGAGCTATGCATTCTGTCCTTGAAAACACTGTCCTTCCCTGATTTCAGTTGTAGTCTATGCACAGCCTAGCTCATCTCTTTTATCATATTGTACATGGTCCCCTACTCTGCTCACATAAGAAAATTCATAATTTTCCCCATTATATGGTTTCCCACACAACAACTTGTTCACCTTCACTTGTATTCTGCCCCTTTTATTTCTTTGAATTAATCCTCACCCTTCATCGCCTTTCTTCATCTTCCAGTCCATAACAAAACCTATGAAAGGGCAGGTGAAAAGGCACAGGAGCTGCAGGACCCCAAACACGGAGGAGTATAACCCAACTGAAGAGGAAGAGAAAGAAACATCACCATTCATTAATATTCACTGCCAATCCTGCGGTGAATGACAGCGAGCAGATGGTTTGTACTTTCTATCCAGTTATAAAATTAAATATTTCTAATCCTGAACATCTGAACTGATGCCAAATAGTGCAACTTATACATGGAAGATTCATTTAATGTTTATCATTATCAGGGATATTATTCCAGATAATCAGAAACATTAACACCATGTTATTATTATTATTGAAAGAGAGTTTGGATGTGACACATGGATTAACTTTCCAGGCAGTCTGTTGTTTTGACATTTTCATGTCAAAAAGCACTAAATTTTTTATTTTTTTTGCTCCCCCCCCCCAGCGGGTTATCCCGAGTGTGGCTCTGGGTTAAATTCCTATGTTGGAAGTGGTAACCCCGAGCAACACTCGGGATGCTGCTGGATACATCACCTCTCCCTGCGCTCCCTCAATGTCCCGTGCAGCCTCCTCCGGCGATCGCGACCCTCATACTTCCTGGTTCCCTCCTCACGAGAAGGAATCCAGGAAGTAAAATGCTGCGATCGCTTGCTTGGGGTTACCGCTCTCAGCGGTGAAATGTAACCCCGAGACACACTCGGGAAAACCGTCAGGGGGTTAAAGTTTTAAAGCCCTATTTCCAGCTGGTCATTACGCTAAATACCGAAGCTGTTCTGCTCCGCTCATAATGGCTCCATTCACTACCTAACAGCTCGAGACACTTTTCCAAGTGAGCAGCACATTTTGCTTGTAATGCGAATGTTGTAGCTCCTTAGCGCAAGTAAACAGTTCCTATACTTTGGATAACTACAGGACGAGCACCTACAAGTCGGGCATCCCTTATCCCCAATTCAATCCCCAAAATCAGAAGACTCTGAAAACTGGAAATTTTGGAGCCCTTCCAGATTTTAGTAAATCTGTATTAGGGGAGATCTGGACACACGCTGCCGCTCGGGAGCCTGAGCCCCAGGTGCTGAAACAGACTGAGGCACATGCTGGGAGCCTCTGGGCAGCCCCAGCGTTTGACATTCTGCTTTGAGTCTCGCAGACTCTGGGCATCATGTTTGCAATGGAATGCTGCAGATAGCTCCCAGCGTGTCTACATGCTGGAAACTGCAATCGGGAGATGGTGGCTCTCCCTTCGCAATTGCCATTTTTTCCAGTGGCATAGCATGTAGCGAGGCCTTGGGGGAGGTTGCCCTGGGCGCAATTTTCTTAGGGGTGCAAAATTTCAAAAGCAGTTTGAACCACTAATATTTTCCAGCAGGAATCAGCAAGGTGTCCGCTCACGGACACTGGTGTCCGAGGGAGGCCCTTGCAGGGGTAGCCACCAGTTTTGCTGCGCCGGTGGTGACTTAGCACTCAGCGTTCCGGAAGGTTGGACCAGAACAGAAAACTCTGGTCCTGTCCTGACTCCTCCTTAACGCTGACATGAGTCACGTGAAGTAGCGCAGCATTATTCGACAGAACACCCTGTACCACATTTGGCAGCCCCCCTTGAAGCCCTGTTCCAGCCCCCCGTCTCTGGCAGCCCTGCAGCCGCTAAACAGGAAGAAGGGAGGGAGGTGCCTGCCCTGCAGCATATTTAAAATCCGGTCCCCACTAAGCCCCCTGGACAGCTCCCCCCTGGGCCACCAACAACTCCACGCAGGTAGGAAACACTGTGTGACACCAGAGCAGCGTGACCAACACACAGTGAGGGGGTACTGGGGGTATGGGGAGAGGGTGGCTGAAAGTTCGGGGAGAGAATGAATGGGGGTACTTGGATAGAGAGAGTGACTGGAGGGTACTGGGAGAAAGTGGGGGTACTGGGAGAGAGAAAGATTGACTGGGGGTACTGGGAGAAAGTGGGGGTACTGGGAGAGAGAGTGACTGGGGGTACTTGGAGAGAGGGAGAGAGTGACTGGGGTACTGGGAGAGGATGACTGGGGGTACTGGTAGAGAGTGACTGGGTATAGTGTGAGAGTGGAACTATGCTATATAGGGTATATATTGTCTATATAGGGACAGGGTGACTGGTAGCAGTGGTGTAGTGTGGGGGGCATGTGTGTTCATTTTTTTATTATATCAGTATTTTGTTAATATACAATACATGTGCTTGTGGGGTAAGAGGGTCAATACTCTACTGGTGAAAGGGAATCAGGGTGTGTTGTCGTGCCCACAGGTTGGGGGGCGCACAATTCTTGCCTTGCCCCGGGCGCCGACAACCCACGCTATGCAACTGATTTTTTCTAAAGTACTTTGAAATCCTGAAGATTCTGGAATTGACCATTCTGGATTAGGGCTGCCCGAGCTGTATTCCAACGTAGCTCAAACTGGTGACTCAACCTGGTAATCTGCAAAGAATACCATCTCAGCAGAAATGAGATCTAATAATTCAACTGTCTGATATGATTTTGCATGTTAGACAGCTGCTTATATGGAATTAGACTTTTTGCCTCCTTGTGTCGGATATTTATTTGTTTGTTTTTCCTTGAAGTTTTAAGGCTCTGGTTGAGAGCTTGTTTGTGTTTTATGTTGCAGGAAGGTTTATGGACATTCTATTTGTTTGGTTTGTTTAAATTTACCCGGAAGAATGATCTAAGCTAGGATCATGCCTTACGTTTTTTATTACCTCCCCGCGGTGTAGAGGTTTGTTTATGTTCACTCGCCAGTTTAAAGTGCTGGATTATTCGTTATGTCACTCACCCGGGAAACTGAAGAAACGTTTCTAGCATTGAGTATGTGTATATCGGTCTGTCTGTCTGTCTGTCTGTATTGTAGCTACGTTGTGTTTTGGAGTTTTGACTAAGTTCATGCCTGCTTGTAATTTTGAGTATTTTTTTTTAAATTGATTAGATCTGTCCAGTTTCTTCTCATATAACAAAATGGCTTTGTCTCCCATTGAGAGCCACTCCCTTTTGCGCTGCTGTTTGTCCGTTCCCGCTGTCTGGTTTCTTTATTATTATTTTTCCTAACATTTTTTATTGCTGATATTTTCTACATGATTTAATGCAATGTTTGTTTTTCCAGATATTCTGTTTTTAAGTATTTTATTACTGGTCAATGTTTCTTAAGATGCTGTAAGCTGTGTGTCGGATTCATTCCCCCTCCTCCCTCTAGCCCACACTAAGTTCTCTGCTCTCTGATAAACAAAGGAACAGACCATGAATTAACCCTTTTGTATCACTCCAAGGTATTTAGTAACTCGGAGATATACAACAGGGGGAACAATGTCAAAAAATGTATTTAAATTTTTTTTTTACAGTTTTACAATATAGAGAAAGATTTTTGTAGACTGCTAATTGGTTTAAATAAGAGTTTATGAAGTTAGTTAAACCTTTTGCATACTATAATGAAATGAGTAAAGTCTGTTGTATGCAAGAATTTAAGAAATGTTTGATTAGAAGATGTATGTTTATATTTTATCTCAATGTTTTTAGTTAATTATGTCTTGGCAGACTATATAGAAATGGTCCTACGTAATCTAGGCTATATATGGAAAGACAGTTATATTGTCTAGACCCTCATTCAGTTTTGTCTTTCTCAAGGAAGTCTATAAATTATAACAGCCTTGTGCTGCCACAAAAAAAGTTACTAATGTTTTCTGTAACCCTGCAGAATCTGTTGGTATCATATAAAGTGTTTATTTATTCTAGAAGCTCTAGTCTTGTTTACAGAGCTATAATTAAATGAATGAAGGTGTTTTGATCTTTATCTTGCTAAAGAGTATAGCAATGATGTATAGTTGTAATGAGCTAATTAACATGTTTCTAAGCAAAGCAATGAATTATGACCTTGCCTTGGGCAGGTCAAATGGAATGCAATCTGAGCGCACTACGCATACGTTCAGAACGGATGCAGAACAAACAAAGGAATTATGGGAACTAAATTTAATATGAAAAATTATACAAATTGATACAGGATATAAAAACTATTTTGTGCGTCAAGGCGCTGGGCATTGCAGATGCGGTCCATCTGCCACGGGCTTTAATATAAGCTATAAGTTTTCCCAAAAGAGGCGTGGTGTGTAGTTTCCTTGTTAGAATTTCATTCAAATAGTAACAGGGTTATTCAAAGATATCCGAATGGCTGCCGAAAGGGAACCGAACGCTGAAAATCAGCGTTTAGTTACCTTTCTTGGCCATTCGGCTATTCAGAGAGCAGGCAATTCGGCAATTTTTTCCGTTTAAACGTTTGTTCTTTTTTCTGTAACGGCCCTTTTTATTATCATTCCTTGGACCTCATATGTAAATTTCACACATTTTCGCTCAGTAGTTTCTTTGCAAACAGCGTTTCACTTTTCAAACATTAAAGCAAACTGGTTTTTTTTTTCACTCCATTCGTCTGTGGCTTTCGGGTTTTTCCAGCGGCTGGGCTGCGTGTGATCGGCTCCTGCTCGGGTTTTTCTGGCGGGTTAATTCAGATGTTTTTGCGGGTTTTCGATGAGCCTTCGCCGGGTTTTGCGGTGAGTTTTCAGTGGGTTTGCGGTGACTTTTCCCTGCAATTCGGGGACCCTGTGGTGCTTGCTGAATACACCGCAGGGTCACCGAAAAGGGATCGCCGAATCAAACCGAATTGAGGATAACGAAAAGTCACCGAACGTGCGGTGAGTTTTCTTTTTTTTTTTTAAGAATTTGTAAAAGTACAAAGAAAAGGAAATCACGAAATCAAACTGACATAATATGGCCATACAGGGCCAGCAAAAACAAGAACAAAAGAACTGGTATAAAGGCCTAAAGCAACTAGCGACGGGGAAGAGACAATAGTTTGGAACTGTGCATGAGACAGGGAGAGAGACTAAAAGCAAAAAATTGTCCACTAGAGCACGGAGAAGCTCAAAAAAGAGGCCCAATCGGTAGAAATAAATGGCACAAAGAGACCAGAACTTTTCGTTAGCAAAATTAAACAGCATGGGGGGGAAACGATTTCAACCTGGTTGCACCTCCAGGAAATCCAGTGGGAGACCTGCCACTTTAAGGTCGGTCCAAGCCGCCGCTGGGTCAGTGAGCGTGTAGGGAACATTAGCGAATGTCACAACAAGAGAGCCAGCCAGGCCCCATCGATAGCGGATTCCCTTTCCGGCGAAGGGCAGCAGTCACATCCTGGAAATGCCTACGGGCCATTAAGGTTAGGAATGGGAGGTCGTGGTATAGGGCAAGTGTAGAGCCCTCAAACTGCACAGGGTCTCGGGCACCAGGAGTGGTCATAAGTTTCACCTTCAGAGACACATCTCGAAAAGCCACTACAACATCTTTAGCTCCCTTAGTATTCGTCGTCGGCGCCAGATCCGAAACACTGATCCCACCACATCAGGGGTGTCGGGGGACAGTCCAGCAACCTGTAGGACCAAGGGGTTCCCATAAGACTGTAAGTCCTCAGCTGGTACTGATTCCGGAATGCCCCTGACCCTAATATTCCTGCGCCTGTGTCTGGATTCCAACGTCTCCACAGAGCGAGATAGAATCTTGACTTGAGAACGAGGTGCAGTCAACTGACCATGTAGGATTGTTTGTTCCGCTACCACGTCTGCGTTCGTCGCCTTCACCTCTGTCACCTGTGCGCGTATCTCTTCCACCTCCGCTCGAACTTCAGCCACTTCAGGTCTCCACATGTCCCTGATGTCCTCCAATAACCTGTGAAGGTCACCTTTCGTGGAGGGAAGATGGTCATCCACCTCTAGGGAGTGAGCTACAGGCAATTCCTTATCCGAACCATGCAACCCGAGCCGACCCCTTGGCACACCGGACTTCGGCGCAGAACTATGCCGCTGATCTGATGTCACGCTACTATCAGCGGAGAGTTGCTGGCCATCAGCCGACTCCTCCCTGAAGACTCCCGGGTTGTTGCTGGGGTCGCTAACACAGCATTACACCCTTTTTTTGTGGCAACCAAAAGAGGTCGCATATCCTGGGACTGTGACGGGGGAGTGATCCACGACACTCCAGAGTCACCCCCGCGTGGCCAAGAGCAATCTTCATCTGCAGATGATCCATATCCCGGGGGGAGAGAGGAGGAAATCATTGCGCCTCTGGGAATCGAACCACCTGCCAAGGAGTTTCTGATGTCCTGCTGTCGAGGACCCTCTTTGTGGTAAAGGCGTTTAGGCATTGTCAATCATCGCCAGGTAGTAGGAAGCAAGGCTCCAAGATACCCCGCTGGGCCACTCGAGGATGTACAAAATGGCCACGAATACTAGGCCCAAATTTCCCTCGGGTCAAAAAACAGCCGCGGTGCACGCAGATCGCGGGCAAACAGCAAAAGGGAAAAGGGAAGTGCTCATGCCACTGTACAGAGGACTGGTGAGACCTCACTTGGAGTACTGTGTGCAGTACTGGAGACCGTATCTCCAGAAGGATATAGACATCTTAGAGAGAGTTCAGAGAACAGCTACTAAAATGGTGTACGGCTTGAAGGAGAAAAGTTACCAGGAAAGGCTTAATGATCTTAACATGTACAGCTTGAAAAAAAGACGAGACAGAGATATGATAGAAACATTTAAATACGTAAAGGGAATCCACAAGGTAGAGGAAGGGAGTATATTTAAACGGAAACAAAGTAGCAAAACAAGAGGACATAGTCTTAGATTAGAGGGGCAAAGGTTTAAAAGTAACATCAGGAAGCATTATTTTACTGAGAGGGTGGTGGATACATGGAACAGCCTTCCAGTAGAAGTGGTAGAGGCCAAAACAGTAATTGAATTTAAGCAAGCATGGGATAGGCATAAGGCTATCCTAAACAAAAGATAAATCCAGGTAAAGTATCCATGTAATTGGGCAGACTAGATGGGCCGAAAGGTTCTTATCTGCCGACATTTTTCTATGTTCTATGTTCTAACCCCAGGTCCAGACAGGGTCCCCGAAGGCAACCAGGAGCAGCGATGGGACAAATGATCGGAAAAATCAGTGTTTTAGCCAGTGCTGCAGCAGAGCTGTCAGAAAACGTGACCGCTCATTGCCACGGTTAGCTCCGCCCCCCTTGTGCGGTGACTTTTCGATTCTTTTTGAATAACCCTGTAAGTGTTATAGATATTTATAGAAGCATCCACAGGTTCTGTAGCCTGTCAAATGGGAGGACCTGTTTAAGAGTTTACAATCTAAAAGGATAGAGTGATATTGAAGGATTAGAGTTAATTGAGAATATGAAGTATTAAAGTTTATGTGGACTGTGTGGAAAGCGCCTAAGGTTCTGTAGCGCTGTACAAAGGAATGTTAAAAGCATGTAGTAACTAGAAGAAATAAGGAAATTAGGCAGATTTATTTGGTGTTCAGGTAATAAGTGGGGATAGAAGGTTTGGTTGACAAAAGGAGATAAAGATTGTATTTTAATATTCTAAGCTAAATGAATTTGCAACATGTTGACACTAAATTTAAAAAACAGATGCTTTGAACACAAAGAGTAGCATTGGTTTTTTTTCAGAAAACATTTGATTAATTAGGTCATATTGCTAATTGGGGATTAGTGCACATAAATATTTGATAATTATTTTAAAGGGACACTCTAAGCAAAAAATCCTCCCCGGTTACATTAAAAAATACCTAGTCACTCAATAACTAGGTAGGGATTTTTTTACTGTAATACTTACCCTAAAATCCACTTGTTTACAACGGCGTATTTTTTTTTATATACTCACCTCCCTCCTCTTCCACTCCCGTCCTTGTAAATCTTTCACTTGGCTAATGGTTTACGTGAGAAGCGTGCATGCACGTCACTCACGTAAGCCAGCCAATCAGCAGGCTTCCTCTTGGATTAGTGTTACGCGCAAGAGGATGCACGCAACACTAATCCCAGCCGCAGACTATGCTGGCGGCTCACTCCCACCAGCTACTGCGCCGAGTTGGAGACGTCATCGCGCTGAAACCGCGATGACGTCTCCTACTCGGCAATAGTCGGCAGAAGCGGGAAATATGAATCCCGCTCTGCTGACTGACAGCTGGGAGAGCAGAGTAAAGTCCTCCGCGTCTCTCAGCTGTTTCAGACGATCGGCTGAGCGGAGGGAGGGGGGAAGGCAAGGGCATACTCAGGGCATCATGATCACCTAAAAAAGCTTAGGTGGTCATGTTGCCTAGAGTATCCCTTTAAGTTTCAATTTTTAACATGCCCTTCTATACATTTTTTTCCAGTTTATGATATCTGTGTTATGTGTTTTTTTATTTGAATATACAAGAGATGACCGTTGCAAAAGAAAAAAGCCCCTCCATCTTGTCTTTCTCGTTCTCCCAACCCCCCCTTCTTTTTCCTTTGTATCTAAAATTTGCTGAACTTTCATTATGGATTCCTGATTTTTTTTTTAAAGTATTTATTATGTTATAATACAATTAATTCATTAATTAATATTTTACTTACAGGATATTAATAGATTTGAATTATTTTCAGATTTATACATGCCATCATTTGCAGATTAAGGAATAAAGAAATGCTAGCGAAGACAAAGAATGATTTATACCCTTCACTCAGATGAATGTTTTTAGTCATTACAGTGCTACATTTACAATTGCTTTCTGATTGAAAGATTGTCCATTGATCAAAGAAATTTTATCACTAACTCATCGATTACTCATGCGATTTAAAGAAGATCATTGATTTGGAAATAAAACTTAAAACACATTAATTACTGATATGTCAGTTTCACAAAACAGTTATATTTGATTTTAAATCAATAAGACAGAAGACAAAGAAAGAAGAAAAAGATAATGTATTTTTAGATGTTGATTGATTATCATTGTGTTGTCACAAGTGATATTAGAAGTGATAATTATTCTGTATCTTTTATTATTTTATATTTTATTATATATGTTGTTTGGTTAAGGCTAGGGTCAGACTGAGGCAGTGCGAACGCGCGTTCTGGCGCACTTAATCACGGCCGCACTAGCAGCAGATGCCGGGCAATGACGGCCAATATACGAAGTACGGTCGCACAAAAGTCCGGCTGCGCAACGCAAGTGGAAAATGAACGCATTTTTTCGAGAACGTTAAACCACTAGTACTGACGTACAGAGTGCGCTGCGTCCGCTAGCGGCGTGTGTGCGTGAATTGGAGACGTCAGACGCTGCACACGTCCGGCCAACATAACGTCCAGACGCAAAAAGTGTTTTATTGATGATCCGTACAAAATCACGGATGAAACTGCGCATAGTATGACCGCTATTGCGTATTCCGTGAAAAAATACGTCCATTCTTCGAACGCACATTTTCACGGACAACGTGAAAAATGCGTTAGTCTGACCCTAGCCTACAATCAATATTGTTCAAATTCCCTGACACATTTAGGATTATTGGAGATCACCTCCAATTAAAATTAGAGTTAATTAATATATTTAGGAACATATAATTTAATGCATTTGCATAAATACGTTTCATGACATATCTAGTGTTAAATGGAATATAGTTTAATTTAGGTCTAAATGATTGTAGGAAAGTTTTAGGCCCCTATTACGCTCTTGGCGTTAAAACGCAGGCGCAGGGGAGGAAACACTGCGCCCGCAGTTTCCCCCCTTGTGCCCGCGTTTTAACGCCAGATTACAATGCAGGCACAAAAAATGCTGCCTGCATTGTTATCGAGCGTTAAAGTTAGGGATGCGCGCGGCAGCACTGAGCTCAGCCGCACGCATCCTCTCAATGGAGTCCACAGGACTCCATTGAGTTCCTCTCTGCCTGTCATGTGACCGGACGGATCTCGCATCGCGAGATCCGGCTGGTCGGCATAGTGATACGTAGGGAAAGACAGGGGGACTTTCCCCCTGTCTTTCCCTGCTCCCGCCGGCCGGAGGATGCGACCGGAGCCGCGGTCCTCGCCGCGGGACAGAGGGTAAGTATGTCGTCTGTTTTTTTATTTTTACAGCTGGTATTAATGGATTCTGCAGAAGGGGAATCCTTTAACACCAGGACCTGGCTCTGGTTAACTTTTCGTTAACCAGAGCCAGGCGTTAATCAGCGCTGGGACATTGTAATCCCCGCTGATTAACACTTTGCGCTCCCCATGTTAAGTATAGGGAGCGCAAAGTGCAGTGACCTCGCGCTGAGAAGCGCAAGGTGCCAAACACAAATGGTTTTTTTAACCCGTTTGAGTTTGGATTGTAATAGGCAGCTAATACCGCAGCTAACGGTAGTGCTCACGCAGGTGAGTGCTAGCGTTAGGTATGTAATAGGGGCCTTAATTTGGTAAAATTATAAATTGTTGTTTTTTTTATTTTATTTTATTGGGATTGGTGTGTTTTATAAGCACCAGTTTTGTTTCGAAAAACCAAACAAGAATGGATAAGATATCAATAAAAAAATTTTTTTATATTAAAATGGGTTGAGTATGGTATGCACTTCGGCTATTTCCCTTTTTGAGCCAAAGTTGCGTTCACATATATATATATTTTTATGTAATGCAAGTCAGAAGTAGTAGGATTTTCTTTTTTTTTGTTGCGTGAGGCCCATAGGCTTTGCGGGGAACTTTTAAAATTCATTATCTGTGTCTCTTCTTGCATAATTAACAACATTTTATTTGTTTTCATGCACTTGAGAATGAATGAATGTATATATGATTAGAGGGTTACCATATTTTTTTATTCCTTTATTTTTGCTAAAACCGTGTCACATCTTTATCATCACAAGAAATTTGATAGTCACCACGTTCACAATGACTGCATATGGAACGAATTATGGACATTTTGTGTCAAGGTCAAAGGTCACAGGTAATAAGCAACCAGCGCAAAGAGACAGCTTTTTCAGGAGTCCCTATGGTGGGAGCTCTGATTACATTCAATGATTATGCGTCTCAAGCTGGGATGTTGAAAAAGAAAGACCAAACCTTGCCCTCGCACTTTGGACAAGGACTACAGAATTTGATTATAAGATATTATTTTTTTATTTAATTCCCTAGATAAGTGTGAGAAAGGATTGGTTTTGGGAAAATGAGAATGTATTTTTTGAAAGTGTGTGTGAATGCAGGGGTGTATGCATTTTGTGGAGTGAAGCTGAACATAGGAAAACACACAGATATAGATCTGACTCATGTTGATTATTAGATAAATGAACTTTTACATTCAAGTTATTATATTTTTTTTGTTCGGTGAATTACATTGTGGGAAATGGGAATAAATAGTTATTTAATGTCTAGATTAGGCATTTGGCCCACGCTCCAAGTGTGGTTCGCTGGAAGAGTGAATCTAGATAGATAAGTGTATTTTATGTTCATAAAGGGCCTCCTTGGGGAATCTCTTTCGTACATCGTAAAGGATTGAGGTATTTTATAAGTAATTACTAGATTTTTTTTCTTCCTCTCTGAGCATCTAGAATGATCTAAAGGTATTAGGAGATGACACTGTGGCCTCAGGTATAATTAGTTTAATTGTCTTGTTTTGGTTTATCCTTTTGAGTGATCACAGGTGATATGTGATCAAAGGAGAGAATTGTTAGATTTTAATTTCCTGTATGAATATAAATATCCTGTGCTGAAAAGCCTGTTCTGATAAAATGGGCTGTGACCCCCCTTTCTAAGTGTCAATTCTGTATGTAGATAGCTTTTTCTTTCATAGGATATGGCCTGTGGAATTTGTAACCAGACTTCCTGTAAGCCTTTCTTTAGTGCAGAAAAAGTGCGCAAACATTGTAAGCCAGAAAGATTTCTTGTGAACCATATATGGTAATAAGTGTCTCTTCGTTAAACTATGCTGGCCAAATTTTGACGTGGAAATATATCTGTATACTGATTGGCTGTTATATCACATTCCTGTGTGGGTTGGATATGAAACTCTGTCTATAACGAACAATTTCATTGGATGTTTGAAATCTAATAAATATCTGACTGAACAAAGACAGATCAGATTTCTCTTAAGACTAACACAGACTTGTGTTTGATTTTACTGAGATCTCCACTGATCAGTGTTACGCTCAGCTGTTGCCTTGTTTGCTATATGAGAAGAATAAGGAAAAAGGTTTATTGAGATTTCAGCTATGGTAATTATAAATAGGACATATATTTGATTGGCTAAATTTTTTTATTTAGCACTGCTAATGCCAAGTTATCCATTATTGCGTCAGTATTAAAGGCTGGTTGGGGCATGGCCCTTATAATTTAAAATTGAAACAGAATTTGGCAGCAGAGTTAATATTTCCTGGACTCACTTTCTACAATTTTAAAGGAATATTCTATTGAAAATAGAGTTCCTTTTTTGCCATTAAATAATTGTGCAGATGCTGCTGGCAGCCTCTGTCCAATTCATTTTAAAAAATATATATTTTTGGGTGATTTTACTCATATTTTCTCCCTCGCTGTTCACAGCTCTTCCTCTTCAGCTCAGGGACTCCTGAACCTGGAAGTCCCTGAAGCTGTCTAATGCAATTTGCACCCCTACACGACCTGGGTAGAATAGGAACCGCAAAATGCACATCACCAGAGGACTTGCGCACTTTACTTACGCAAGTTCCATAGCGCCTGCACAAAACAGTGGATCGCAGCTGCACGCTAGGGATGTGCGTTTCGGGTTTCGGAATTTCGGAATTTTCACAAAATTTCCCGATTCGTGTTTTCGGATGCGGCCGATTTTCCGAAAATTTTTAGATCCGAAAATGGCAGATCCGAAAAGCTTTCCGAGCCGAAACTAAATGTTTTCGGAATTTTTGAATGGACTTGAAATGTGTCAAATTGAAATTTATTTTTGCTCTATTCATGATTTGATCTTTATTTAATAAAAAAAAACACGATAGAATCGCCAGAATTATCATAGACACTTTGAAACGAGGAGAACAGAAGTTCCGAAACAACGAAAATTTCCGAAATTTCCGAAAAGTCGATACAAAAAACGAGCAAAGTGACACGAAAATACGAAAAATGGTCGATATTCCGAAAAAAAAATGTACACGAAAAACGAACCGAACCGAATCGAAACAGAAATCGGTCGAAACGAGCCGAATCGAAAAGTTTAAACATCCGAACAAATCGAATCGAACCGAAAAAAAAATCGGTGCACAAGCCTACTGCACGCATGCTCAGATCCAATCCATCGGATGCTTCTCTGAGACTAGACTTGTGTACCGATTTTTTTTTCGGTTCGATTTGGTTCGGTTCGTTCATATTTTGTAAATTTTCATTTCGGCTCGTTTCGGCCAATTTCCGTTTCGGTTCGTTTTCGGTTCGTTTTTCGTATCGACTTTTTTTCGTAATTTCAGAAATTTTCGTGTTTTTCGGAACGTCTGTTCTCCTCGTTTCAAAGTGTCTATTCGTTTTGACGTAAACTAATGGTTTTTCGGATCCGATATTGCTGTCGATACGATAATTCTGTCGATACGATAATTCTGCCATTGAGATTTCTCATGTTTTACAAGAAGGATACATTGAGATTTCTCAGGTTTCCCGGGAAGGATACATTGAGATTTCTCTGGTTTCCCGGGAAGGATACATTGAGATTTCTCTGGTTTTCCAGGAAGGATACATTGAGATTTCTCTGGTTTTACAAGAAGGATACATTGAGATTTCTCTGGTTTTCCAGGAAGGATACATTGAGATATCTCATGTTTTACAAGAAGGTTACATTGAGATGGGAATGATACAAAATTACAGAATCAGCGATATAACCAAAAAATACGTTGTCTGAAATTACTGAAATGGAACCGAAATCAGGAATGGAGCCGAAATTACGAATGGAACGAAAATGATTTTCGATTTTACACATTTCTAGTCCATTCGAAAATTCCAAACAAATTTTCATTTCGTTTCGTAAATTTTTTCGGATCTGCTGTTTTCGGATCTGAAAATTTTCGGAAAATCGTCCGAATCCGAATGCACGAATCGGGAAATTTCGTGAAAATTCCGAAATTCCGAAACGCACATCCCTATCTGAGACCGCTCACTACAGAGGGTGGTCTCAGACAGAAAGACTCTCTGCATATCGAGATCACTGGTGACCAATCTGATCACGGGTAACTGGGAAATTCTAAATCCCGGCTGATGGTGATGCTGAGTGGGGTGGAGGAAACTCCTCCACTTTACACAGTGAGTCTGCGAGATAACGGCAGTGGGAAGGAGTGACTCTACACCTCCTGGCATGGGGATGGATTCCCTATATAGTGAATATGTTTGTATAAGTGAGAATGTATGTCTAATACAGCTTGTGCATATGCATCACCAATACGTCAGTAAGGGTGTAAAACAGAGAGAAAATGCAATTGTAATATATAAAGCGGTGGTGAAAGATGGTTAATATATGTAGGCGTAAAATGTTTGTGCGTCTTTACATAGGTAAAAAAGAAAGGGGTGCAAACACCTAGTCTGGCTATGATAGTCAGTCAGTTTCACGAAAATGTCGATATTGCACCGAGGGCCGGCACAAGCCACTTTGCTGTCTGGAGCCATAGATGAAATGCTGCCCCCCCAAAAAAAAACATGTGGCATGTATGAGCATATCAGAGCTCCACAGCAATAAAATTCTCAGTAATGTGCGGTGTGTATGAACGCATGACAGAGCTCCACAGCAATAAAACTCACAGTAATGTGCGGTGTGTATTATGTATCACAGCAATAAAATTCACAGTAATGTGCGGTGTGTATGAGCATATAAAAGAGCTCCACAGTGATAACACTCACGCTCATACACAGCACACATTACTGTATCAGAGCATCACCGCAGAAAAACTCACAGTAATGTGCGGTGTGTATGAGCGTATCACAGAGTTCAACAGCAATGAAACTAACAGCAATGTGCAGTGTGTATGAGCTTATCACAGAGCTCCACAGTTCAGCATCATTGTTCACTTTATAATTGAAAATCGTTGGGCGCTTCATGCCATGGCCTTTGACAGGGAAGCAAAATGCTGCATGTGGCAAAGGGCTGCTTGAGCCACCGCGCCATCCAGTTTCATGGATGGGCTGGCCCTGACTGCATCCCACTGTGCACACCATAATGAAAAGTGCTATGCAGCCTATGAAGGCCTATGATTTTAATGAATCATCCATGTATAATCTAGATATGCTGAACAAGAAGCATGGAAAAAGAATAACGGGCACAATTAGGCATTGTATGGTTTTCAAAATGTTTGTATTGAGATCACAAAGTACATAATCTATATATATAAACGCGAAAGTCCTGACTGACTGACTCCGCCCCTAAGGGGGTTGAATATTTTAAACACGATACCTAGATCTCAAAAACAGAAGATGTTACAGACATGAAAATCGGTGTTAGATTCTTCTTGAAAAATAAAATAAACACGTATTTTACCGTTTTTAAAAAATTCAACTGGGGGGCAAAAAAAGGGGGTTGAATATTTTAAATATTTTAAAAACGGGATACCTACATACAGTATATCTTAAAAACAGAAGATGGTACAGACGTGAAAATCGGTATTTAGATTCATCTTAACAAATAAAAAAACACATATTTAACCATTTTCTGAAAAATCCTTGGGAGGGCAAAAAGGGGGGTTGAATACTTTTACCATTAACGCGAAAGTCCTGACTGATTGACTCATCAACGCCCAGCTGAAACCGTTTAACCCAGGAACGTAAAATTTTGAAGGTGCACTGTTTTTATGATGTGGGCACCCACTAAGGAAGGATTTTTGGAAACTCCGCCCCTAAGGGGGTGAAAAGGGGGGTTGAATATTTTAAACACAATACCTATATCTCAAAAACAGAAGATGTTACAGACATGAAAATCAGTGTTAGATTCTTCTTGAAAAATAAAAAAACACATAATTTACCGTTTTTTTCAAAAATTCAACTGGGGGGGCGATAAAAGGGGGTGGAATATTTTAAATATTTTAAACAGGATACCTATATCTTAAAAACAGAAGATGTTACAGACGTGAAAATCGGTATTAAAATCGGTATTTAGATTCTTCTTGAAAAATAAACAAAAACACGTATTTTACCGTTTTTCAAAAATTCAACTGGGGAGGCAAAAAGGGGGGTTGTATACTTTTATCATAAACGCGAAAGTCCTGACTGACTGACTGATTGACTCATCAATGCCCAGCTGAAACCGTTTAACCTAGGAATGTGAAATTTTGAAGGTCCACTGTTTTTATGATGTGCGCACTGGGCACCCACTAAGGAAGGATTTTTGGAAACTCTGCCCCTAAGAGGGTGAAAAAGGGGGTTGAATATGTTAAACAGGATACCTATAGCTCAAAATCAGAAGATGTTACAGACGTGAAAATTGGTATTTAGATTCGTCTTGAAAAATAAAAAAACACGTATTTTACCATTTTCTGAAAATCCCATGGGGGGCCAAAATGAGGGGTTAAATACATCTATATTTATAAACACGAAAGTCCTGACTGACTGACTCATCAACGCCCAACTGAAACCGTTTAACCTAGGAACGTGAAATTTTGAAGGTGCACTGTTTTTATGATGTAGGCACCCACTAAGGAAGGATTTTTGGAAAATCCACCCATATGGGGGTGAAAAAGGGGGTTGAATACTTTAAACAGGATACCTATAGCTCAAAAACAGAAGATGTTACAGACGTGAAAATCGGTATTTAGATTCGTCGTGAAAATCGGTATTTAGATTCGTCTTGAAAAATAAAAAAACACTTATTTTACCGTTTTTCAAAAATCCAAGTGGGGAGGCAAAAAAAGGGGGTTGAATATTTTAAATATTTTAAACAGGATGCCTGTATCTCCAAAACAGACGATGTTACAGACCTAAAAATTGGTATTTAGATTTGTCTTGAAAAATAAAACAACACGTATTTTACCACGTTCTGAAAATTCCTTGGGGGGGCAAAAAGTGGGGTTGAATACTTTTATCAGTATACCTATATTTCAAAAACCGAAGAGGTTACGGATGTGAAATTTGGTATTTACAATCTTCGTGAAAAAAACCAACCATGTTTTTTGCCATTTTCCACAAATCCAATTGCGGGGGTCGGGGGAAAGGGGTCTGAATATTTTTATCATTATACCTATATTTCAAAAACCAAAGATGTTACAGCAGTGAAATTTCGTATTTACAATCTTCTTGAAAAATAAAAACAGGTGTTTTACCATTTTCCAAAAATCCCAAGTGGGGGGGTGAAAAAAAGAGGGGGCTGAATACTTTTAAACAGGATACCTATATCTCAAAAACAGAAGATGTTACATACGTGAAAATTGTTATTTAGATTTGTCTCGAGAAACAAAAAACACCTATTTTACCATTTTCCAAAAATCCAGTGGAGGGGGAAAAAAGGGGGGTTGAGGGGGCGGAGCTAACTCTCAACGAGAAAAGACACGTGTTGGGGAGCTCTCCGGCTAGAGCTTTTACTTTTGAGGTTTTGGACGCTTTTCTTCTGAGTTTTGGGGGTTTTTGCAGGTAGGGGAGCATCTGTTACCTCTGCTCCCCCACTTTTAATCCTTTCCGCTGACTTTTTGGAGCTGATTCGCGGACTTTGCCGGACGCGGCCTGCTGCAGCAGCCTTATCGGGCGTCCAGTTGGCGGTATCTTCCATATCCTGGGATACTCGTATACCGATTCCAGCCCCTCTCCTCGTCGGATTATGGGCAGGAAAAATGGGAAGAAGTCCTTGCTGCCGGAGGGCCTACGGCAGCGGGACATTCGTGAGGCAATGGGTGAGAATCGGCGTCGGCATCAAGGAGACCAGCGGGAATGTCCGGCTGCTGAGGGAGGCTCCTCGGATGATGAGGATTACTCCTGGTCGGAGAACGCCTCAGCACCTTCAAAGTCTCTCCGGAAGGTGGGTAAGGCGGCAGGGAAAGCTGACAGACATGGTGATGTGAAAACTACACAGGCACGCAGGCTTTCAGTGGCCTCGTGTGACTTGGCGGAGACTCCCCCGAACTCACCTGATCCCGGTTCCAGCAGAGGCCTCCCACTTCATATGAAGGCTGATCTTCAGCGTTTGTTTGAACAGATGTTAGGTGAGATGAGAACGGTCTGGAGAGCTGACTTTGCCGACGTGAAGACGGAGCTGACGGCTGTCCAGGGGAGGCTACTGGCTGCAGAGACGCAGGTGGAAGGAGTTGTGGCAACGCAGGCCCTTCTTCAGCCGCAGCTGGAGTCGTTGCGGGCACAAGTGGCGCTGCTTACTGGTGCGGTGGAGACAGCAGAAGCCGGCCACCGTCGGAAGAATGTCAGGATCAGAGGAATCCCAGAGAAGATTTCTATGGCTGGGTTGCTGCCATTCGCCAACAGAATCGCAGCACGTGTCTTGGAGTCACGGCTGGGAGAACCCGCCATTTTTGGCGCCGTCACTCGGCTGCGGAAGGTGGCTACTGCACCAGGGGATGCCCCGCGCGATGTGCTGGCGGTGGCATTGGAGGAAGCTGATAAGCGCCGATTGCTGTCATCCTCTGTGACTCGTGCCCCGTTTATGTTTGAGGACCTTTCGGTGTCTTTCTTTAACGACCTACCATTTTTGACCTTAATGGCTCAGAGAAGATTTCGGGACGTCTCGTCTTTTCTGTGGAATAACGAGATCCGCTACCGGTGGGGGGTGGCGGGTACCATGACTATTACTTATGAGAACCTGACCCATTTGGTCGCCTCTCCTGAGGAGGCATGGCAGGTATTGCGTTCACTGGGCCTCTCACCGACTCCGGCCACTGGGGGTCTTTCGCCTGCTGCCTCTGACCTGGGCTAGACTGGTAGGGACTCTTATTTTATTGGGATCCTCTTCTCCACTGTTCTGTATCCCTTCACTTCCCGCAGTAACTTTGGGGCTTTATTTTTTACGTTTATGCCCTTCATTACTGAGAGTTGAATTTTTTTTTATTTTTTATTTATTTATTTTTTCTTCTTTTCTTCTATTTACTTTCTCCCCCCCTTCTTATATGTTTGGAGTTATTTTTGCCCTTTTTTTTTTTGACGGACTGTCGGTGCTGATACCAACTGTTGTCGTGCCCCGGCTGGGGACGATGTATTTGACCATTTTGAGCCACTTTAAGGTTTATCCTCTAAGAAACACCCCCCCCCTCATTTGTGTTGTGTTTTCATGTCTATTTGGCCATGCGAGGCCCTACTTTGTTGCTCGGTTTATGACCTTTCATTTACAAAATAAAAATCTTAAATGAAAAAAAAAAAAAGGGGGGTTGAATACTTTTATCAGTATATCTATATTTCCAAAAACCAAAGATGTTACAGGTGTGAATTCTAGCACTTACAATCTTCTTGAAAAATAAAAAAACACATGTTTTACCATTTTCCAACAATCCCACGTGGTGGGTGAAAACAGGGGGGGTGAATACTTTTCAACAGGATGCCTATATCTCAAAAACAGAAGATGTTACAGATGTGAAAATTGGTATTTAGATTTGTCTTGAAAATAAATCAACACGTATTTTACCATTTTCCAAAAATCCAGTGGCGTGGGAAAGGGGGGTGAATACCTTTATCACTATACCTACAGTATATTTAAAAAAACAATGATGTTACAGATGTGAAATTTGATATATACAATCTTCGTGCAAAAAAAAAACCATGTTTTACCATTTTCCGAAAATCCAGTAAAGGGGGGTGGGGGAGAGAGGTATCAGTATACCTGTATTTCAAAAACCAAAGATGTCACAGGTGTGAAATTTGGCATTACATTCTTCTTGAAAAATAAAAAAAACACGTGTTTTACAATTTTCCAAAAATCCCACGTGGGGTGGAAAGGGGGGTTCTACCAAAAAACCCTCAAGTTTTTTTTAAAAAACTATTTTAACAAATCCTAAAATCCACGCGAGCGGAGCCGCGGGCAAAAGCTATTATTATATAAATTGAAAATCAGAGATGTGCAAATATAGATTGCAGATCTAAGTTACTGAACAGCCCACAATAAAATATTATATCAAAACCTAAATAGCTTACCTGTAGAAGTTATGTCCGATCTCAAATCTTTTTCTGAGGTAACTATAAATAAATAAAAAAAATGTGTAATAACTAAATAATATACAGTTACTAGCATTTATAAAGCGCCAACACGCTCCGTAGCGCTGTACAATGGGAGACAGAATAACAAAAATACATACAAGTTAAACACACAGAACAGTAGGAGGAAGGACACTGCTCGAGAGCTTACATTCTAAGAGGAGAGGGGTGACACTAGGTGAGGGTGAATAGAGTAAAGAAGTAGCGGGCGCATGTGGGCTGGGTGGGAAGAAGGAGCAAGAAGTGAACAAAGGGGGATTATGGAGTGAGCCAATAGGCTTCTCTAAAGTAATGTGTTTTCAGAGACTTCTTGAAGGACTGGAGAAATGGGGAGACTCTAATGTTGCGGGGGAGGGAGTTCCATAGAAAGGGAGCAGCTCGGGGGAAGTCTTGAAGGTGGGAGTTGGGGATGCGGGTACGAGGAACTGATAGTATTGGCAGAGCAAAGTGGTCGGGATGGGATATATCTGCTAATAATATGTAGTCAGGGGTGCAGTTATGGAGAGCATTGTACTTGAGGACCAGTATTTTGAAGTGGATTCTAAAGGAAACAGGGTGCCAGTGTAGAAATTGAAAAGGGGCGAGATGCGGGATGTGAGGTGTAGGAGTCTGACACTGGCAATCATAACAGTCTGAAGAGGCAGAATCTGAGATCTTTTAAGGCCAGAGAGAAGGAGGTTACAGTAGTTAAGGCACGAGATAACAAGAGCTTAGTTGAGCATTTATAGAATATAAAACATTAGATAATATTTGCAATAATGTGATACTGAAAATTAAAATTGCCCAGTGTTTATGGAATAATAATAAGAAAAAACATCCTTGTTTAGCTAGAATTCCCCTGGCAAAGCATCATAGGAAATTTGATGTCTGACCCATAATAATAATCGAAAAAGACTCTCCACTTTGGATTCACCAGAGTTCAGAGCATGATGACTAGGGATGAGCCGAACGCCCCCGTGTTCGGTTCAACTTCGAACAATTCCAAAAGTTCGAGTTCGAACATGATCTGAACTCAATGTAAGTCAATGGGACTCGAACATTCGATTTTTAGAGTGCCCTCCAAGAGGGCATATATGGTAGATATTTGCCATAAAAGGTGTATGGGGGTCCGGGTGGTGCCCTGGGGGACAGGAAACAAGGACAAAAAGTTTTTAAAAAAACATTTTTAAAGGAACAGTGAGTTTTCCATGAAATAAAGGTTAAGAATAAAAACGAAAAATTCCTTCAAATATCGTGCCTAGGAGGTCCCCATAACCTGCCCGTGAAGTGGCGGATTTGTAGGATGCATAGAAACATTTAAAAACAAAAAAATGACATTTCAAATGATGGTAAATGGTTTTCCTTTAATCTATTCATAAACAACTGCTTGGGGCAGCAGCCTGTATGAAAAGAGGAGACATTTTAGGACACGCAGAACAAGTTTAGTGATTTTTTGGCTAAATTATGGTGAAACTTATGCAGGCTTTGGATGAAAGTAACAATAGGTGCTTTAAAATTGGGCCTTTAGTGTCGGCAACAGTGTCGTCACACCGTAACCCCTCTGTGGTATTGTGGAAGAGTGCAGGGTTGGACCCTGCGGTCCAATATTAAAATGATATGAATCTGGTATAGGCGTCAGTGGCAGTGCGCCCAAATATTGTGCCTTTGGCGGCAGCAAGTGCCGTCACACCGTACGTAACCCATCTGTGGTATTGTGGAAGAGTGCAGGGTTGGACCCTGCGGTCCAATATTAAAATTATATGAATCTGGTATAGGCGTCAGTGGCAGTGCACCCAAATATTAGGCCTTTGGTGCAGCTAGTGCCTTCACAATGTAACCCCTCTGAGGTATTGTGGAAGAGTGCAGGGGTGGGGGTTTTGGGAATGCAGAAGAGATCCCCGATCTATTCAGTTACGTCAGCATCAGGGGATTGATAGCTGCTGATCCAGGACTGATTCATTTTTATAAATGTCAGCCGGTCTACAGAGTCGGTGGACAGACGCACTCTTTTGTCTGTGACAAAACCTCCAGCGGCACTGAACGTCCTTTCAGAAAACACGCTGGATGAAGGGCAACCTAGTAGCTGCATAGCATATTGGCTAAGTTCTGGCCAGTGATCCAATCTCAACACCCAGAAAGCCAGTGGATCATCTGCTGTAAAGGTATCCAGGTCTGCCCTTGCCCCTAGGTAGTCCTGCACCATACGGTGAAGACGCTGGCAATGGGTGCCTACATTTGACGTCCCTGGGCGTATTGTGGCCTAGGTGACACCTACTGAAGAGAAGCGATTTAACTCGCGAAACGCGTTTGGGTGTGTTGCCTGTTCGTTTTTATTATTTTTAATAATAAATTTGCTTAATTTTAGCTCATTGCATCCTCATTATTATGCGATAATGACAGTACCATCAGGATGGCTGCATGGGAGATCCGGTGCTCCCGCTAATATCACTGGTTGCTGACAAGTCTAGTGTCTGATTGAGACACTTCAGAATGTGAGTAATATTACTCTTGTACCATTTATTTTTTGAACTCCGCTTGTTGCACTATGGTCTCTCTCTGTTTTATTTGAGTTACCAATCAACCCCAAACAGAGGAAGACCTGGAAAAAGACAAACAGCTGACTCTGCCATTTTTTTCTTGTCTTCATTTATGTTGTTGGTGGGTTTTGGATATACCACTATATGGAGAGAGACAGCTGCTAATTCACTCCAAAATTTTACTACAATTGACTTTCTGATCCTTTAATTTTATACGTATATTACTTTGCCTTGGTTAACAAACACCTTTACATAAAATACCTCTAGGTGGCGCCAGAGATACAGGTTTTTTCCTCTACCAAGACACAAATTACAATTCCCAGGAACCTCCTATAAATCAGTGAGACCCCTGACGGGTGGCAGTGACAAGACACAAATTAAAACAATTCCAAGATATCGGCTAGAAGTGAGACCCCCCCAATAGCTGCTGGAACTGAGAAGACACACTAACAGAACAATCTCCTCTCAAAAAACACGTACTGGGGCTGCGAGGGATGCCTTATATAGTGTGCTGCGGGACTTAGCTCTGTGAGCCCATGGTTGGGCAAAATTTGCCTAATCAGGACTCTGAGCCGTGATTGGCATAGTCTTGCACCTGTCTTGCAACTGACCTGTGGTCAGGTGCAAGGCTGTAGCCAATTACAAGCTTCAGGCCAGTGGAAAAGTGCATTGTGGTCCATTGTGGTGCATTGTGGGCGAACTCGAACCGAACACGCAGAAATGTTCGGAGTTCAACAAACAGCCGAACGGGCGATGTTCGAATCGAACACCGAACAGATCGAACCGAACAGCTCATCCCTAATGATGACGTATTTTTAAAGCATTGTTTGGGAGGAATTACATTTTTTTAGGGATCAATCAAATTCACATAGGAGCTATTTCAGAAGCTATCAAATTTTAGAAATTGGGTTTGAAATTATGGTTCGGTTACTATTTGTGCCTGTTTTAGGCTAGGGTCAGACGAGCGTAGTGTTCACGTCCGTGATTGCGCCTAAAAGTACGTCCGTGATAGCATGAAAGAAAGTCCATTGGAGCCCGACACATGAAGTATGTCCGCACTGAACTGCGGACGCATAACGGCCGAGACCCACGGACGCAAGGCAGGCAAGAACGTACAACCCCTAGAACGGCCGCACAAAGTGCGCTGCGTCCGCAACGTCCGCATAGCTTTGTGTGTGAGTGATGGAACGTGGTCAGACGGACTGCATTCATACGTCCAGCATTTTTCACGGACAAAATGGTTTTGCTTTTTCATTTATTTTCCCTCCTACATCCGTCAAAAAATAAACGTCAGTGAAAAAAAACGGACTGTGTGACCACTACTGTGTCTTCCGTACTGACATACGTCCGTGTGCAAGGACGTACAGTCCGTAGAAATCACGCTCGTCTGACCCTAGCCTTAGGGTTAGGGATACTTTTAGGATCAAAAGGAGAAGCAGAAACTGTTGCCTAATTATTTATTTTCAGCTAAAGATTAAGCAAAAATGGAGCAAAATCTTAGGGTTAGCCTTGGGGTTCACCGTAACCCTAAAAGTTACCCCAGCCTTAATTACAAACCCTGTTCTGAATCCTAAACTTTGATAGCATCAGAAAATGCTGAAAATTTTTTGATTGCTGACGTAAAAGGCTTCTGTAAATGACATCAGGTGTCGATATGGAAACGTCTCAATTTGGGACCAGTTTATCATGTCTATAAATTTTTTTACACGTTCACAAGGGGATGACAAGGATATAGTCATCCCATATACCCAGAGGGGTTTTCCACTAACCACCATAGTTTACCGCTGATGAAACGACGATTAACTTAGGCAATCGAAAGAGGAAAATTCAAACAGATTCACCTTTGTTTACCACAGTGGTAAACTAAGGTGATTTGTGAATAATCCCCTATGAAAAAAAGTACCAGAAAATTTCTATTAAAACAGAGCTTTTTTACTATTTTGGCTGCAGTGTTTTCACTATTTGAATTATTCTCGGGTAGAGATTGCCATCTCACAGATTTATCACACTCTGTACTGACAGGTTTAATTTGTAAGTCTATATACTAAGCGTAAAAATTGGGTAGGTTGCCAAGTAAACAACAAGAACATTATTGCCTTAACAACTTTAGTTGATGCCCTGCAAATGTTTCTGTCCTCAAGCCAATGATTGCTGCTTACCATTGCCATAGTTTTCTACCAGCATAAATTCCAGCATTCTGTTCATAGAAGCCATGAAGAAAATGATACGAAGTTGCGTCATCATCATGGTAATAAGAGAGAACAAGAAGATAGGGGCACGAACACTGTGCAGGAAACTGGGTGAAGGTGCTGTGAAATAATACAAGACAAATAATATTAGACAAGCATAAAAATGGCCTCCTGTGTAGTAGAAAGGACAGATCAGGGAACACGGGTGCAGCAAGCAGATGAGATTGGGGAGAATTCCTGTAATCAATTTCTGACTACTAACACTACCAAGCAACTTATCCACTCTCTTGTTAGCTCCCGTCTGGACTACTGCAACAACCTCCTGATTGGCCTTCCTATTCCTATCTCCCACCTCTCCCCCTGCAGTCCATCCCAAACACATCAGCCCGACTTATCCATCTCACCCGTCGCTCTGTCTCTGCTGCTCCTCTCTGTGAATCCCTACACTGGCTCAGCATCCACAGCAGAAGCAAAATCAAACTACTCACCTTGACCTACAAAACCCTCACTAATGTGCTCCTCACTACCTGTCCTCACTAGTCACCAAATACACCTCAGCCCGTCCCATAAGATCCAGCAATGATCTGCTCTTGGCATCCTCCATCATTACCTCTTCACCTGCCAGATTGCAGGACTTTTCTCATGTGGCGCCGACCCTATGGCATGTGCTTCCTCGCAATATCAGGCTTTCCCCAAATCTGGCTTCATTTAAATGCTCCCTAAAGACCTACCAAAAAATGGTCCTCACCTCTCCCTGCATCAGGGCCGGCGCAAATGTAAGGTGGCACAGGCGGCTGCCTTACTGTCCTGGCTTGCTGCCAGTTTGAGGGGCAGAAAAAAAATCAGATTTTCTAAACATACTGGAGACGGATTGATCATCTGACAGCAGCCCTGGGCCCAGCGATGCACTGCCAAACCGCGGCGGCGATGAAGTGTGCCTGTCTCAGTCCCATCCCACATTCTTAACACAAGCAGGCACACTGTGTAATTTGGTGGCGCCCCCACACGTGATGCACATAGCCATGGCAAGCAACTGCAGAAGAGGAGCCATCCTCAGCCAGCCTGCGTGCTTTCACTCTACTGTGAAGGAGGACAGAGGCAGAGAGGAGATTTATTACCAGGTTTGAATAAAATGATGGGGGTAGGTGAATATACTGGGGGGGGGGCTGTAAATTGCTATACTGGGTCCAGGGGCTGTAAATAGATATACTGGGGGGGGCCTGTAAATTGCTATACTGGGTCCAGGGGCTGTAAATAGATATACTGGCGGGCTGTAAATTGCTATACTGGGTCCAGGGACTGTAAATAGATATACTGGGGGAGGGGCCTATAAATTGCTATACTGGGGGCTATAAGTAGATATACTGGGGGGCTGTAAATTGATATACTGGGGGGCTCTAAATAGATATACTGGGTCTGGGGGCTGTAATTGCTATAAATAGATATACTGGGGGCTGTAAATTGCTATACTGGGTCCAGGGGCTGTAAATAGATATACTGGGGGGCTGTAAATTGCTACACTGGGTCCAGGGGCTGTAAATAGATATACTGGGGGGCCTGTAAATTGCTATACTGGGTCCAGGAGCTGTAGATAGATATAGTGGGGGTGGGGCTGTAAATTGCTATACTGGGGGGGGGCTGTAAATAGATATACTGGGGGGCTGTAAATTGCTATACTGGGTCCAGGGGCTGTAAATAGATATACTGGGGGGGCTGTAAATTGCTATACTGGGGGGCTGTAAATTGATATACTGGGTCTGGGGCTGTAAATAGATAAACTGGGGGCCTGTAAATTGCTATTCTGGGGGGGCTGTAAATAGATATACTGGGGGCTGTAAATTGCTATACTGGGGGGCTGTAAATAGATATACTGGGGGGGGGCTGTAAATTGCTATACTGGGTCCAGGGGCTGTAGATAGATATACTGGGGGGGGGGCTGTAAATTGCTATACTAGGGGGGCTGTAAATTGCTATACTGGGTCCAGGGGCTGTAAATAGATATACTGGGGGAGGGGCCTATAAATTGTTATACTGGGGGACTGTAAATAGATATACTGGGGGCTGTAAATTGATATACTGGGTCTGGGGGCTTTAAATAGATATACTGGGTTCCTGTAAATTGATATACTGGGTCTGGGGGCTGTAAATTGATATACTTGGGAGGGGCTGTAAATAGATATACTTGGGGGGGTGTAAATTGATTTACTTGGGGGGCTGTAAATTGATATACTGGGTCTGGGGCTGTAAATAGATATACTTGGAGGGCTGTAAATTGATATACTGGGTCTGGGGGCTGTAAATAGATATACTGAGGGCCTGTAAATTGATATACTGGGGTGTAAATAGATATACTGGGTCTGGGGGTTGTAAATTGATATACTGGGTCTGGGGGCTGTAAATAGATATACTGGGTCTGGGACTGTAAATTGATATACTGGGGGAGGCTGTAAATGGATATACTGGGGCCTTGGGGGGCTGTAAATTGATATACTGGGGGAGGGGCCTATAAATTGCTATACTGGGGGGCTATAAGTAGATATACTGGGGGGCTGTAAATTGATATACTGGGGGGCTCTAAATAGATATACTGGGTCTGGGGGCTGTAAATTGCTATAAATAGATATACTGGGGGGCTGTAAATTGCTATACTGGGTCCAGGGGCTGTAAATAGATATACTGGGGGGCTGTAAATTGCTACACTGGGTCCAGGGGCTGTAAATAGATATACTGGGGGGGCCTGTAAATTGCTATACTGGGTCCAGGAGCTGTAGATAGATATAGTGGGGGTGGGGCCTGTAAATTGCTATACTGGGGGGGCTGTAAATAGATATACTGGGGGGGCTGTAAATTGCTATACTGGGTCCAGGGGCTGTAAATAGATATACTGGGGGAGGGGCCTATAAATTGCTATACTGGGGGCTGTAAATTGATATACTGGGTCTGGGGCTGTAAATAGATAAACTGGGGGGCCTGTAAATTGCTATTCTGGGGGGGCTGTAAATAGATATACTGGGGGCTGTAAATTGCTATACTGGGGGGGCTGTAAATAGATATACTGGGGGGGGGCTGTAAATTGCTATACTGGGTCCAGGGGCTGTAGATAGATATACTGGGGGGGGGGCTGTAAATTGATATACTAGGGGGGCTGTAAATAGATATACTGGGGGGGCTGTAAATTGCTATACTGGGTCCAGGGGCTGTAAATAGATATACTGGGGGAGGGGCCTATAAATTGTTATACTGGGGGACTGTAAATAGATATACTGGGGGGCTGTAAATTGATATACTGGGTCTGGGGGCTTTAAATAGATATACTGGGTTCCTGTAAATTGATATACTGGGTCTGGGGGCTGTAAATTGATATACTTGGGAGGGGCTGTAAATAGATATACTTGGGGGGTGTAAATTGATTTACTTGGGGGGCTGTAAATTGATATACTGGGTCTGGGGCTGTAAATAGATATACTTGGGGGGCTGTAAATTTATATACTTGGGGGCTGTAAATTAATATACTGGGTCTGGGGCTGTAAATAGATATACTTGGAGGGCTGTAAATTGATATACTGGGTCTGGGGGCTGTAAATAGATATACTGAGGGCCTGTAAATTGATATACTTGGGGGCTGTAAATAGATATACTGGGTCTGGGGGTTGTAAATTGATATACTGGGTCTGGGGGCTGTAAATAGATATACTGGGTCTGGGACCTGTAAATTGATATACTGGGGGAGGCTGTAAATGGATATACTGGGGCCTTGGGGGGGCTGTAAATTGATATACTGGGGTCTGGGACCTGTAAATTGATATACTGGGAGGAGGCTGTAAATTGATATACTGGGGCCTTGGGGGCTGTAAATTGATATGCTGCTGTCTGGGGTGCTGTAAATTGATATACTGGGGCTGGGGGTGTAAAATCATATAATGGGGTCTGGGGGTGTAAAATGATATGCAGGGGGTTTGAATAAACTGATATTGGTTCATTAATATGAGTTTTATTGCTCTGGAGCTCTGTGATACGCTCATACACACTGCACATTACTCTTGAGTTTTATTGTTGTGGAGTACATACAGTAATGTGCAGTGTGTATGAGTGTATCAGAGCTCCACAACAATAAAACTCACAGTAATGTGCAGTGTGTATGAGTGTGAGTTTTATTGTTGTGGAGCTCTGTGATACACTCATACACACCGCATATTACTGTGAGTTTTACTGCTGTGGAGCTCTGTGATATGCTCATACACACAGCACATTACTGTGAGTTCTATTCCTGTGGAGCTCTGTGATACGCTCATACACACTGCACATTGCTGTGAGTTTTATTGCTGTGGAGCTCTGTGATACGCTCATACACACTGCACATTACTGGAAGTTTTATTGAAGTGAGCTCTGTAATTTGCAGTGTGTATAAGTACATCAATAAGGTAGATGTATCTTATAAACTTGAATTGCTCCTGGTGAGGGTATAAATAAAACCCACCAGTCTCTCTCATGGCTGAGAAGCCGCATGAGGACATGTAGTTGCTTAGAAAACAGCTTTTGGTTTCATTAGGTAGGACTAGCCTGACCCAGAGGTGTCGTGATGTGGCAGGTGAGCTTACACTTTAATGACCATGCAAATAAACCAAAACCTCTGCGTTTTGTTTCGCATGGAGCTACAAGGGTGAGCGCAAATGACAACTTATTTTCTTGGTTTGTTTTAGAGATTATTAGGCATCTCAATGCTGATTGGCATGGCATGGTACGGCTGGGGTGGGGGCACCAAAATGCACCTTCGCCCGAGTAGACAAAAATGCTTGCACCGGCCCTGTCCTGCATTAACTCATCACTGCAGTCCCCCCCTCACCCCTCGAGATTGGAAATTTCCACGGGAATCATGTCCTCCTGTATCTGCTAGCAGGAATACTGACCAGCCTCCTGTATGTATTGTAGACTTGTCCTGTCTTTACCCACTGCATTCAGCGCTGCGGAATGTGTTGGCGCTTAATAAATAATAATAATAATAAAGTACATGAGAGGGATAAAGGGATACAAATTTCCCAGAAATTATCTTTCAGATGTGTGCACTGGGTTAGCCTAGTGTTGAGTATTTGTGGCATTGGAAAGGTTAATGGTTTAGTTTACCATTCTAAAACTACTGAAACACCACATTGCATACAGTCAGGTCCAGAAATATTGGGACATGGACATAATTGTAACATTATATACACCACCACAATTGAGTTGGAATGAAACAAACACAATGTGCTTTAACTGCAGACTGTCAGCTTTAATTTGAGGGTATGTACATCCAACTCAGGTGAACGGTGTAGGACTTACAGCAGTTTGCAGATGTGCCTCCCACTTGTTAAGGGACCAAAGGTAATGGGACAATTGGCTTCTCAGCTGTTCCATGGCCAGGTGTGTGATATTCCCTCATTACCCCAATTACAATGTGCAGATAAAAGGTCCAGAGTTCATTTCAAGTGTGCTATTTGCATTTGGAATCTGTTGATGTCAACTCTCAAGATGAGATCCAAAGAGCTGTCACTATCAGTGAAGCAAGCCATCATTAGGCTGAAGAAACAAAACAAACCCATCAGAGAGATAGCAAGAACATTAGGCGTGGCCAAAACAACTGTTTGGAACATTCTCAAAAAGAAGGAACGCACCGGTGAGCTCAGCAACACCAAAAGACCCGGGAGACCACGGAAAACAACTGTGGTGGATGAATGAAGAATTATTTCCCTGGTGAAGAAAACACCCTTCACAACAGTTGGCCAGATCAAGAACACTCTCCAGGAGGTAGGTGTATGTGTGTCAAAGTCAACAATCAAGAGAAGACTTCACCAGAGTGAATACAGAGGGTTCACCACAAGATGTAAACCATTGGTGAGCCTCAAAAACAGGAAGGCCAGATTAGAGTTTGCCAAACAACACCTAACAAAGCCTTCACAGTTCTGGAACAAGATCCTATGGATAGATGAGACCAAGATCAACTTGTACCAGAGTGATGGGAAGAGAAGAGTATGGAGAAGGAAAGGAACTGCTCATGATCCTAAGCATACCACCTCATCAGTGAAGCATGGTGGTGGTAGTGTCCTGGCATGGGCATGTATGGCTGCCAATGGAACTGGTTCTCTTGTATTTATTGATGATGTGAGTATTAAGAAGGGAAAGTTTGATTTATGATCATTATTCTGTCCCATTACCTTTGGTCCCTTAACAAGTGGGAGGCACATCTGCAAACTGCTGTAAGTCCTACACCGTTCACCTGAGTTGGATGTACATACCCTCAAATTAAAGCTGAAAGTCTGCAGTGAAAGCACATTGTGTTTGTTCCATTCCAACTCCATTGTGGTGGTGTATAGAGCCAAAGATGCTCAATTGTGTCCATGTCCCAATATTTCTGGACCTGACTGTATGTCAGTAAGTTTAATGAAGGTAGTTTACTAAAAGCTGTCAAATATGTTTTTACTTTGTAATGCCTTCCAGTAAAAAGACACATTAACCCAAGGCCATAATCAAATGCACACGCTTTGTACTTTGATCATTCAATGTTATTTGAGTGGTCATATTGTCCTGAATGCCTTTGCCTCTCTTACGCCTCTGCCTGGGTGGTTTTCGGAGGGCTGATTCTGGGTGCAGGGGATTAGCACCACCCAGGACCTGAGCTCAGGTTCCTGGCAATTGGGAACTTTTGGGACCCTTATAATAACCCTTTAACATAATTTTGGTAAAAGACCCTGTTGATCACTAGTAAACCATTTATTGTCTTTGCCCTCACCGTCTGGTTTGGTCGGTTTAGTAAGATCTTCACTGGATAGGTGCTCCTGTTCCGACTCTCCTTTCCGACTTAGTCTTTGACCCACCGTGGTGACGTGAGTGTAAAACTGGTCACCTGTAACCTTGTGATCTAAAGCAAGTGTACGCAAAGTTACTTTCTTCCTGTGAAAGACAAAAGAATATGATATATAATATACTATACTTCCATTCAAGACAAAGACATTTGCTTGTGATTTCTGTTGCTCGAGCCACTGCTTCCTCACATAAACAAGCAGCAGTTAAGATTTTCTAGAGCACGGAGCAAAGCATATCAGGCAATAACCATGATTATATTTTGAAAATGCTGCAAAGAATGCTAAAATATTTAGCCATTCGGGGGTTTATGGGTTGCGTTCAGCCTCTATAGACTGAATTGCTCCTGGTTGGTGGAGCCACTTCCTGGTCTGGAGAGACCATAATGGTGATTGTGATGACTGGAGATTCACAGTGATCTCTTGGAACATCTTAAGGAGAGAAACTATTTAAATGTTAATATTATTTCCCTTTGTAAAAAAATAATACTTTTATAATTAAAGTTTTTATAGATCCATATAACAACTATACCAGGCTCCACTGAGTCAGGCTCCAGTGTCATTTCCAAGTGGCATTCTTAAGTGGACGTTCAGAGTTGATTCCTGGAGTTTTATCCAAGATCCCCTACGCCATCACGATCCCTAATTCCTGTGTCTCCTCTCTCCACAGGTAGGCATTATCACCCATCATCCACAGACACCCACATCTCAACTGATCCCCTGCATACTTTTGCTGGTAGGACCCCCATCACCCAGTATTCGCAGGCACCCACATTATAACGTTTCCTTGTTTTTTTTCTGTTTTTTATTTATTTTTGTTTTTCTCCACCATTTGCTTTGCTAATTAGCATGTGAATCTCCTGCCCTATTGACACAGCCCATCCAGCTACAGGTGTTGACTTTTTCAGGTGTTGACTCTTTAACTGCCTGAATGCAATCAGTCCGCCCTCATATAACAACTATACCAGGCTCCATTGAGTCAGGCTCCAGTGGCATTCTTAAGTGGACGTTCAGAGTTGATTCCTGGAGTTCAGTGGCATCCCTAAGTGGACGTTCAGAGTTGATTCCTGGAGTTCAGTGGCATCCCTAAGTGGACGTTCAGAGTTGATTCCTGGAGTTCAGTGGCATCCCTAAGTGGACGTTCAGAGTTGATTCCTGGAGTTGCGGGACTGGAGGAAGGAACTGCAAGGCCCACTCTTTACTCTGGTAAACTCACGTCTATATCATGCTTTCTCTCACGCTTCTGCTCTTTAATTCTACCTTTCTCCTTAAATGGAACTCCTGCCCCTCTACCACCGACCCCTACACTATCTGCATCTCTCCCTCCCTCCTCTCGTCCCACATGATGGCCTCGCATGAGCTCCTTTGTTTCCTCAGAACATGGTCTCCCTCTAACTCTCGTGCTGCCTCCCACTCCCACAAATCCCATTCCCACCTTCTCTTTCTCACCCTCCTGCTGTTACTCTATTCAGGTGACATATCCCCTAACCCTGGCCCCACAACACATCCAATACTTCCCTCTCATCCTATCTCCATCGCACATAAATCACCTCCCTGCAAGCCCAGCAACCTCATTCCCATCATCCCTCGGCGCCTGTCCTCTTTCTCCTGCACCCTCTGGAACGCTCGCTCTGTGTGCAACAAACTCACAGCCGTCCATGACCTCTTCCTTTCAAACTCCTTCAACCTCCTAGCTTTAACTGAAACCTGGCTAACTCCCTCTGACACGGCCTCCGTTGCTGCTCTCTCACATGGCGGTCTACACTTGAGCCATACCCCCAGACCGGGTGAGAGAAATGGTGGTGGGGTCGGAATCCTGCTCTCTCCCACCTGCACCTACCAGCATCTCCCTCCACCCCCATCCCTCTCCTTCTCCTCCTTCGAGACACACTGCATCCGCCTGTTCTCTCCTCTGGGCCTCAGGGTGGCAGTCATCTACCGCCCACCGGGACCAACCTCACAGTTCTTTGACCACTTTGCTACCTGGCTTTCTCACTTCCTGTCTTCTAATCTTCCATGCCTAATTCTCGGGGACTTCAACATTCCCATTGACGATCCTTCCGCTCCTGCTGCCTCCAAACTTCTTTCACTCACGTCCTCCCTTGGACTCACACAATCCTCCCTCCTCCCTACCCACCGCGATGGTCACGTTATTGACCTGGTCTTTTCCAACCTCTGCTCCATTTCTGAGTTCAAATGTCGCCTTTCCCCATCTCTGACCACCACCTTCTCTCTTTCAACCTATCTGGACTTCCTAAACACCCTGCTCCCCCACCCCGCACACACACTCGCAGAAACCTACATGCTGTGGACCCCATCAATTCTCCAACCTACTTCACCACCTCCCTCATACCTCATCCTTCACCTGCCCTGATGCTGCCACTAATCACTACAACACTACGCTTATCTCTGCTCTAGACACTCTTGCTCCTCTTCAACTCTGTAAGGCCC
The DNA here is from genome assembly GCA_009667805.1 of Leptobrachium leishanense. Lineage (NCBI taxonomy): Eukaryota > Metazoa > Chordata > Amphibia > Anura > Megophryidae > Leptobrachium > Leptobrachium leishanense. The sequence goes on from CM019068.1 coordinate 120,576,817, forward strand.
CACGCCGCCAGCTTCAGCCCTGGCACACCCTCCAGACTCGCTACCTGCAAAGATGCTCCCGCACCGCAGAGCGTGCCTGGAGGAAATCCCGCTCTGAAGCTGATTTTGTTCACTTCAAGTTTATTCTCCGGTCATACACCTCTGCCCTCCACTTGGCCAAACAATCCTTTTTCTCATCTCTTATATCTACGCTGTCCTCCAACCCTAAACGGCTCTGGTCCACCTTCAACACCCTCCTCTACCCACCTGCACCTCCCCCCTCAGCTGCCTTCAGCGCTCAAGACCTGGCAGACTACTTCCTCAGTAAAACTTTAACTATCAGAAGCAACATCCAACACAAGATAGTTATCTGCCACCGCCACTCCCACAGGTCCCCTCTGCCACCCTCTGCCGCTTCCTCCCAGCCACTGAGGAGGAAGTCAATTCCTTATTGTCCACCTCACATCTCACCACGTGCCCGCTCGACCCCATTCCCTCACATCTAATTCCTTCCCTCTCCTCCTCCCTCACCCCTGCTCTCACACACATCTTCAACCTATCTCTCACTGGCTCCTTTCCATCCGCCTTCAAACACGCGCTAGTTACCCCTTTACTAAAGAAACCATCCCTAGACCCCAACTCTCCATCCAACTACCGCCCTGTATCCCTGCTTCCCTTCACATCAAAGCTCTTAGAAAAACTAGTCTTCAACTGCCTCTCCCTCTTCCTGTCCTCCAACTCCCTACTTGACCCCCTGCAATCTGGCTTCCGTCCCCTACACTCAACTGAAACTGCCCTCACCAAAGTCACCAACGACCTCCTAACTGCTAAAAAACACGGCCACTATTCTATTCTCATCCTGCTTGACCTCTCGGCTGCTTTTGACACTGTTGACCACCCCCTCCTTCTACAGACCCTCAACTCTCTGGGTCTCAGTGACACTGCACTTGCTTGGGTTGACTCCTATTTATCCAACAGGTCCTTCTGTGTGTCCTTTGCTGGTAACTCCTCCTCTTCATTGCCTCTATCTGTTGGTGTACCTCAAGGCTCTGTCCTTGGTCCTCTGCTCTTTTCCATCTACACCTCCTCCCTGGGCAAAATCATCAACAGCTTTGGCTTTAATTACCACCTCTACGCTTATGACACTCAGATCTACCTCTCTACCCCTGATCTCTCTCCCCCTGTCCTCTCAAAAGTCAGTGACTGTTTATCTGGCATCTCCTCCTGGATGGCCTCCCACCACCTAAACATCAACATGTCAAAGACTGAGCTCCTACTTATTCCTCCCTCCAATGCCTCCCCACCTCCTGACTTCTCTATCATGGTGGAGGGTATCACCATCTCCCCATCAAACCAAGTTCGCTGTCTTGGAGTTACACTTGACTCTGCTCTTTCCTTCATCCCCCACATCCAGTCTCTTTCCTCCTCCTGCCGATACCAACTGCGTAATATTTCCAGAATTCAGCCATTTCTTACCGCTGTCACCACAAAACAACTCATACACGCCCTGGTAATCTCCCGACTCGACTATTGCAATAATCTCTTATCTGGCCTCCCTCTGTCCCGCCTCTCCCCCCTACAATCCATCCTGAACGCCTCCGCCAGGCTAATTCACCTCACCCGCCGCTCTGTCTCTGCCGCTCCCCTCTGCGAGTCCCTTCACTGGCTCCCCATCCACTGCAGAATTAAGTTCAAAATCCTTATCCTTACCTACAAAACCCTCACTAACTCAGCGCCCCACTACCTGTCCTCACTAATCCCCAAATACACCCCAGCCCGCTCCCTAAGGTCAAACAGTGACCTGCGCCTAGCTTCTCCCCGCATCACCTCTTCCCATGATAGACTGCAGGACTTCACACGCGCAGCCCCCACTCACTGGAACGCTCTCCCTCGTACTGTCAGACTTTCCCCTAACTTCTCTTCCTTCAAACGCTCCCTTAAAACGTTCCTATTTAGGGAAGCCTACCACCCAACTCACTGACGGAACCATCAATCACTCTCACCTTACAGTCCTCTCCTCCTGTTTCCAACCCCAACCCTCCTAGATTGTGAGTTCCTACGGGAATAGGGCCCTCATCTCCTCCTGTACTGTTTGTCAAATGTTGTTCAATGTATTGTAACCCTGTCTATACTGTGCTTATTGTACAGCGCTGCGGAATATGCTGGCGCTTTATAAATAAAGAATAATAATAATAATAATCCATTTATCACAGGCAGAAAATGAATTAATAAAAAGAAATCAAGTGGCGTGTGATACAATCCCCATAAAATTTCATAGAACAAGCTCTACATCAATCTCAATTTTAGCACACCATGATAAAAAAAATATTATCCTCATGGGATACATAAGGGTAACACTGTTAATTCAAGTATTCAACCAAGAGGAATGCTGCAGACCTCTAAATCAATGGAACATTTATTCTTTGTCAAGACTCACTGAGAGTCGAAACGTTGTCTCACTGTAAGATGTCATGTAGTGCCATGTTATAATGAGACAAGAATGGCCCAGAAACCAGCTGCCATCTTGTCCCCTGGCAGCCATCTTGGATGGAAGTGTGGTTCACAGATTTGTAAATAGCAAATATTAAATGGTTTCAGTAGAAGCTTGTTTAGATTTGGACATTCCAGAGACTTTCTCCGGTGTAGCAATTAAATGGAGAATCCGGCCTGAATAAACAGAGCTGCCAGGGAATGGATTTAGCTACACCAAGGCCAGAGGAGTCACAGACGAGAACAAAGGCCCCCTTAGCCAGATGCACTCTTATCAGTTGTAGGGAGAAAACAGGCCATCTGGGGGATGATGGTGACAGGATCTAACGAGTTTCTAAATCATCTAACCGTCTTAATTGTGTATTCTATGGCAAATTGTGGAATGTCTTTGTGTCCGAACGAGGGGATGGCACAAATGCCCATGGGGAGGGCAAGTTTGCCATGGGGAGGGTAATTGGGATGTACCGTTTTTGCTAATCAAGAATTGTAACCCAATGTTGGGAGCTCAGTCGAGCTTTGCGATACATTCCAGTTCGAGTCTGACGTCATAATAAAAAACGCTTTTTCCTGCCTGACCACCCTGTGCCGACCTTTCTCCTGACAGAACTGAGTGGATTCCTGTAACATTTCTGGGGGCTCGTCCGGGATTGGTCGGCAGCGGATCGGCGGTGGCTACCGGACAGCAGCGGTTGCCTACAAGCCTGAGTGGTCCCGGAGGCTGGGCGTCTGGTGAAGGTGAGCTGACATCTGCAGGCACCAAGCAGGGTTTTCCGTTAAGTGGAGCTCGACTCGTTCCTAACGGGCTCCCGGCCCGGGAACTAGGATGTCTTCGAGACTTGTGAAACAGCATCCGGTGCAGTGTCTGAGACAGGTAACCTGTTACATTTGTTTATTTGACTCCCGGCCGAAGTTGGGTAAGGGGACCTGTGTACAAGGCTCCATTGGGATTCCGGAACCATCACCATGAGCACCGGAGACTAGTTAGCCGTTAGTTTGTTAGTTTGGTATATTGTTGAGGCTTTGGTTAAATTTGGATATACTCCATTAGGAAGTTGTCCCCGGGGTTTTGTAATAGTTCACGAGTAAATTGGGTGGAATTTGTGGAGTGTGCTGAGAGCCCTGTGTAGTGATTGTTACGTGTTCTGACGGACAACAGGTAGCTGCAGTTTAAGGGTGTCTTGGCGGGCTTCCAGCCCCAGACAACTGGTACTTGCAGATGTGTTGCTAGCCACAGAATACGTAGCAATTTCTATCTGATAGACAGATAGGATATTCGCAAAATTTGTAATTCTTGTTTTGTGCTGAATGTATCTGGTATAGTGTGTGTGTGTGCTGAGAGTGAACGTGCAAAGCGATTCAGGACACGAAAGAACTGTTGCTTGATATACCAGACAGTAAATCATCACTGTTTTGTTTACGGGATAACAGCTGATTGAAATCAAAGAATGGGGAATAGAGCTTCCCAACCATGGAAAGGAATGCCTGGGAAAAGCACCGCTGGGATATATGTTATGTAATTTCGATGCACTGGTTTCAGTCCATCAGTACTGAGTTAAATTGAGTAAGGAAGAATTGTGTAGAATGTGTACAATTGACTGGCCAGCCCAAGCCCCCTCCTGACCGGAGGAAGGAGGTTGATGGATTCAGTGCTAATTCGGAAGATTTATGCTATGCAAATTTGATGTTTTATTTTTGGTTTACCAGTACGGGGTTAAATTAACCAAAGAGAAGCTGCAAGCCCTATGTGTGTACTGTGTAATGGCCTGCAGGAGCCCCTACGGCCAGAAGAGGAGAGGGTCAATGGACCAGATGGTAATCTAGAAGGTTCAAACAAGAGTAATTACAGTACTGTATAATTTGTGCATGTAATTGAACAGAGTAATTCGGATCGGCCATCCAGATTTTGTGTCTGTGCTGTCCTGTATCTGTGACCTGGTCTTATGGGTTGTGTGTAAGTATTGTGTCAGAGAAATTGTACACCGCGTCTATTTGTGTTTGTTCTGTGTTACTAACGGATGTGTTTCACGGTGTGTAATCGAATGACTGTGTCTGTTATTGATTAGGGAGCTATATGCCCCGTAGCTGCCAAGTGGAAAGAAACCCCACTCGAATATTATATATATATATATACTCCAAACACTTCAGCATGACGCTCTGGATTCCCAATCGCTGTGGTGCTAAAACCCTTTTGATATATAGAATAGCCGAATATGGGAGCACTCACGGTCATGTTTTAAAAGGTTTCGATCTTTATTCAATGATGCATTAAAAATCCAATGTTTTGGCTCCTACAAGAGTCTTTTTCATGGACAAAAACAATAAGGCATTAATTCTTATTTTAGCAGTTATGTCTGATGTGTGTGTGGCAGTGTGTTACACCCTGCCACACACACATCAGACATCACGAGTTCTTTTCCATTCCATCATTTTGATTGCTTATCTTTCTCTCACTTCCTCTTCTAATTGAGCTTGGCAAGCCTTCTAAGTGAAGTCTTCAAAGTGAATTTACAGGAGATCTTCTGGTGAGTGATTTAGATTTTTGTTTTAAAACAGATCTTTTCTATTCATCTTAAGGTTTTAAATTAGGTCTGGTGTGTAAATTAGGTTAGGCTGGTGACTCATTCCTCTTACTGATTAGCATACAATTGGAATCAATTGCGTGCTATTTGCTAAAGTGGTTAAACTTGTCCACGCCTTGCTGGGGGAGGTGTTCTTAGGGGGCTATATAAAGCTTGTGGAATATTAGCTTGTTCTAATTGAGCTTGGCAAGCCTTCTAAGTGAAGTCTTCAAAGTGAATTTACAGGAGATCTTCTGGTGAGTGATTTAGATTTTTGTTTTAAAACAGATCTTTTCTATTCATCTTAAGGTTTTAAATTAGGTCTGGTGTGTAAATTAGGTTAGGCTGGTGACTCATTCCTCTTACTGATTAGCATACAATTGGAATCAATTGCGTGCTATTTGCTAAAGTGGTTAAACTTGTCCACGCCTTGCTGGGGGAGGTGTTCTTAGGGGGCTATATAAAGCTTGTGGAATATTAGCTTGTTCTAATTGAGCTTGGCAAGCCTTCTAAGTGAAGTCTTCAAAGTGAATTTACAGGAGATCTTCTGGAGATACTCTGGAGGTAGTCTGAGGTTTGACAGGAGGTAGAAAACCTACAAAAAGGTAAGATTTGCTGGTTTTAAATCCATTCTTTTATAATGGCAGGCTTAGTCCAGTGTAAGAGCTGTCATGCGTTTGTTTTTAGATCCAATTTTTGGAGGTTTGGAGTGTGCCTGATATGTAGGCAGTTCTCTTTATTGCAGCAGGAAATTGCCTGTTTGAAGTCTGAGATTTGTAAATTATCTGTTAGACAAACTCAGGCTATGACTGTTACAAAGCCACTGCCACAGAGGCCTCCTAGGAGCGGCAGATGGACTACTGTAGGATCTGGTAGACTTAGCGTTGTGGATAGAAAGCATGTCCCACAATCTGTGGCTCTTAATTCTTTTGAGGCACTTTCAGAGTGTAGTGGTAAGACGGATGCAGGCTCAGACACCATAGTTGAAGAACCACCATCCACTATGCCTAAGGTATGCAGCACTGCAACCAAGGACAAAAATGAAAAGGTGGGACTGGATAGAAGGAAATTGTTGCTGGGTGATTCTATCATAAGAGGTGTTGAGCTGGAGAGTAGTGGTTTGGTGAGATGTCTTCCTGGGGCTACTGCTCGTAGAGACAGGAGACGTATTCTCAATATTGTCAAAGAAGCAAAGCAGCAAGGGGAAGTAGATGTTCTAGTCCATCTAGGGACAAATGACTTGGCTAGCAATGAGGTTTCTGAGATTAAGGAAGATTTTTGTGTTCTTGGAGGTGAAATACAGCAGATTGCGTCCACTGTGTCATTCTCTGAAGTTTTGCCTGTGCATAACATTCAAGATAGAAAGATGCGCAATAAGGAATTCAATTTGTGGCTTCGGGAATGGTGTCGGGAGCAAGGATTTGGCTTTGTGTCCCATGATAGCTCTAATTGGAGCAGAAAGGAACTGTATAAAAAAGATGGTTTGCATCTTACTCATAGGGGAACATATGTTCTCAGTGAGAAGTTCAAAGGTTTCACAAAGAAATATTTAAACTAGGAGGGGGGACAAAAGGGTAAACAATCTGCCCGATTGTCCCCCAAAACTAAATCGGAGGGTGCAAGCAACATGCGAGGTAAAAAATGACAAGCTCAGAGTCGTGTCTATAAATGCTCGCAGTTTAGTCAATAAAATCAATGAACTGGAGGCAATGATGGCAGCTGAAAAAGTAGATTTAGTGGTGGTTACTGAGACATGGTTCAGTGAGAAAAATAACTGGGACATAACAATACCGGGGTACTCTTTATATAGAAAAGACAGAGAAGGTAGGAAAGGAGGAGGAGTGGCCCTGTATGTGAAAAACAACATAAAAACGAACCAAATAAAAGTGAGCGAGGTGAACATAGAGTCAGTTTGGGTTACACTAACATTTGGCAATCATACAGTAGCTCGTGTAGGTGTGATCTATAGACCCCCTGGACAAGTAGAAGAGCTAGATAATCTGCTGGTTGAGGAAATAGCCAAAATGGCAATGAAGGGGGAAGTTATTATCATGGGGGACTTTAATCTTCCTGATGTGAACTGGAAAACCAAAACAGCTGGGTGCACCAGGAGTACAAATATTCTAAACTCCTTACTGGGATTATCTCTAACACAAGTAGTTGAGGAGCCGACCCGTAAAGAGGCCATATTGGATTTAATACTCACAAATGGAGGTTTGGTATCGGACGTTGTTGTAGGTGAAAATTTGGGATCTAGTGATCACCAGTCAGTATGGTTTAATATAAGAACAGGGATGGAGCCGCACCACACAAAAACAAAAGTTTTAGACTTTAAAAAAACTGATTTTTCTAAAATGAGATTTTGTGTGAAGGAGTCATTATCAGACTGGAGGAATTTAAAGGGAGTCCAAGAGAAATGGGATTATTTAAAGGAAGCATTATTGAAGGCCACAGGAAATTGCATTCGGCTTGTTAGCAAAAACAAAAAAGGGAAGAAACCACTGTGGTACTCTGCAGAAGTGGCCAAAATAGTGAAGAACAAGAAGATAGCATTCAATAATTATAAAAAAACTCAGCGTGAAGAAGATAGGCAAACGTATAAGATTAGGCAGAAAGAGGCAAAGCAATTTATAAGAGCTTCCAAAGCACACGCAGAAGAGAAAATAGCTCAGTCAGTAAAAAAGGGGGACAAAACATTTTTTAGATACATAAACGAGAAAAGAAATGTAAAACAAGGATTAGTTAGATTAAAAACAAAGGAAGGAAGGTATGTAGAAGAGGATAAAAGTCTCGCTGACTGCCTCAATAAATATTTTTGTTCAGTCTTTGCAGAAGAAAAGGAAGGAAAGGGACCTCAGTTAGGAGAGAACACTAAAGAGACATTTACATATGAGTTTACAGAGGAGGAGGTTCTAAAGCAGCTGTCTAAAGTAAAGACAAATAAGTCAATGGGGCCTGATGGGATCCACCCTAAATTATTAAAAGAGCTCAGTGATGTAATAGCAAAACCGTTAACAGATTTATTTAACCAATCCTTGTTAACAGGAGTCGTCCCAGAAGACTGGAAATTAGCAAATGTTGTGCCTATTTACAAGAAGGGTAGTAGGGAGGAATCGGGGAACTATAGGCCAGTTAGTCTTACGTCAGTAGTAGGGAAATTAATGGAAACCATGTTAAAGGAAAGGATTGTTGAACATCTAAAAACACATAGATTACAGGATCAGAAACAGCATGGGTTTACCTCAGGGAGATCATGCCAAACTAATCTTATTGATTTTTTTGATTGGGTAACAAAAATAATAGACACAGGTGGTGCAGTAGACATTGCTTATTTAGATTTCAGTAAGGCTTTTGATACTGTTCCGCATAGAAGGCTTATCAATAAATTGCAATCTTTGAGCTTGGATTCCAATATTGTTGAATGGATTAGGCAGTGGCTGAGTGACAGACAACAGAGGGTTGTGGTAAATGGAGTTTATTCGGCGCAAGGTCTTGTTACCAGTGGGGTACCTCAGGGGTCAGTACTTGGACCCATTCTCTTTAATATTTTTATTAGTGATATTGCAGAAGGTATTAATGGAAAAGTATGTCTTTTTGCTGATGACACAAAGATTTGCAACAGGGTTGACGTTCCTGGAGGGATCAGCCAAATGACAAATGATTTAGGTAAGCTAAAAAAATGGTCAGAGTTGTGGCAATTGAGTTTTAATGTGGATAAGTGCAAGATAATGCACCTGGGACGTAAAAACCCAAGGGCTGAATATAGAATATTTGATACAGTCCTAACCTCAACATCTGAGGAAAGGGATTTAGGGGTTATTATTTCAGAGGATCTAAGGGTAAGTAGTCAATGTAATAGAGCAGCAGGAAATGCTAGCAGAATGCTTGGTTGTGTAGGGAGAGGTATTAGCAGTAGGAAAAGGGAAGTGCTCATGCCACTGTACAGAGCACTGGTGAGACCTCACTTGGAGTACTGTGTGCAGTACTGGAGACCGTATCTCCAGAAGGATATAGACATCTTGGAGAGAGTTCAGAGAAGGGCTACTAAAATGGTGTACGGCTTGAAGGAGAAAAGTTACCAAGAAAGGCATAATGATCTTAACATGTACAGCTTGGAAAAAAGACGAGACAGAGGAGATATGATAGAAACATTTAAATACGTAAAGGGAATCCACAAGGTAGAGGAAGGGAGTATATTTAAAAGGAAACAAAATAGCAAAACAAGAGGACATAGTGTTAGATTAGAGGGGCAAAGGTTTAAAAGTAACATCAGGAAGCATTATTTTACTGAGCGGGTGGTGGATACATGGAACAGTCTTCCAGTAGAAGTGGTAGAGGCCAAAACAGTAATTGAATTTAAGCAAGCATGGGATAGGCATAAGGCTATCCTAAACAAAAGATAAATCCAGGTAAAGTATCCATGTAATTGGGCAGACTAGATGGGCCGAAAGGTTCTTATCTGCCGACATTTTTCTATGTTTCTATGTTTCTATGTTTATTGTTTTTATCCTTGAAAAATACTCTAGTAGGAGCCGAAACATTGGATTTTTAATGCATCATTGAATAAAGATCGAAACATTTTAAAACAAGACCGTGGGGGCATGTCCGGCAGCCATACTGTGTAGCCGCATGTGACCTGGGCTCTCCCTTCACTGGCTAAATCTCCCGCTCCACCGGCTCACTGCGGCGGCGGTTTGACCCGCAAACAGCCTCACTTCTCTCCGGACACCTCCTAGCATGCAGTAAGCACGATGGCACCCAGTAAGACACCGAAACCAGCGGTAACGCGTCTCGGTAAAGGCAGGGACAGGCCGCAAGATGGCGCCAAGACCTCCCGAGATTCTGGCTCACCGCGCTCAATTCCGCCGGAGGGAGAAGATCCCCTGACTTTATCGGCCTCTGCTCCTGCCTCTGGACTTCAGGTCCAAATTTTGCTTCAGGACCTCAGAGCTACTATACAAGAGGATTTTCGATCTATCGCCGCAAATCTGCATCAAGAAATTCGAGATTTGGGTGAGCATACAGATGCACTTGAAACTAAATCTGATGAACTGTGCTTAGCCCATAACGAATTAGTAGACGCATATAAGGAGTTAAAATCTACTCACGAATCTTTATTGCTTAACCCCTTAATGACCCCTGATGTACCCTGTACGTCCTGTCCTCGGGTCTCCCTTAGACCCGCGGACGTACAGGGTACGTCAGCGGCGCCAAATCCCCCTCCCGCCCGATACTCACCTCCCTCGTCGGATCCCACGGCGATCTGGCAGGGAGGAAGCCTGCCCATGTGATTTACATGGGCAGGCGAGGCTGATGACGTCGCCACGCTGCGTGGTGACGTCATCAGAAGGTGCCCCCATGTGTTTCAATGGAGGGGAGGGGGGGCTCCTTCGGAGCCCTCTATCTCCCCAACCATTGAAGCTAGGGAGATGCCGTTTGCACCGCTGGAGAGGGTGTATGGCATTAACAGTTTCGCCGCCGGATCGCTTTTCAGCGCCAATTGGCACCAAAACGCGATTCAAACCTGGAGGGGGGCTGACATCTTGGATGTCAGCCAAGCCTCCAGGTCCCCCCCCCACTGACAACCTCACCATATGTGTGAGGATGTCAGTGGGCCAGTTAACCCTCTAGCTGCCATGTAGAGATAAGGGGATCCTAAGGATCCTTTATCTCCCGATCCATGGCAGCTGGATGGTCATATTTGCCATCATTTAAAGGCCTGATTATGGCCTTTCAAATGAACCAACAAAATGACCAGGTTTGTTTTAAAAAAATTTTTTAAAAAAAAAATTAATAAAAAAAAATAATAAAAAAATTAAATAAAATAAAAAATGTTTTTTTTTTAAAAGTTTTTTTTTGTCTGGGGGAGTTTAATTAAATAGGACCTAGGCTGTCATCTAAAAATAATTAGCACAAAATGGTCAGAATGAGCGCAGCGCACATAGGTGAACTGTCTCAGCAGTGAAGGAGTTAAAAGCAAACGCATGTTAAAATTGGGTATTTCTAGTCTCGGGACAAAATTTTGAACCTATTTAGCCGGGGTCTTTTTGGTGGTTGTAGATTTTGGGGATTAAATTACGAAAAAGTGTGTTTTTACCATTTTTTTCCTCATATTTCATATTTTTTTTATAGTAAATTAATCGATATGATGGAAATAATGGTATTTCTAGAAAGTCCATTTAATGGCGGGAAAAAGGGTGTATAATATGTGTGGGTCGAATAAACGAGTAAGAGGAAAAATTGTCCTAAACACTAACAGGTGGAATCCTTATGGGTAAATATTTTCGTTGGGGAATAAACAGGGAAGTCAATTATTGGTTGGCATATGCTATAAACCACCTAATATAGATAATGATGAGAAGAACACTGTTAGAGCAAATTAGGAAGGCTGCACATCATGGTAGCACTTTAATTATTGGAGATTTTAATTACCCAGACATTAATTGGGATAGTGGGACTAGTAATTCAGCAAAGGGAATCCGGTTCCTGAACATTTTAATGATACCTTCATGTCACAACTGGTAGAAACACCAACTAGAGAGGATAACTGTCTGGACCTGGTTATAACAAATAATGTGGATCTTTTCTCAAATATTAATGTAAAAGAACAATTGGGAAACAGCGACCATAACATGGTGACTTTTGAAATAAACTCAAAAAAAAACACATTCATAAGGGGCATGCTAAAATATTATATTTAAAAAGGCCAACTTTATTAAAATAAAGGAAGTTCTCAATGTCATTGACTGGCAGAAACTCTTTCACGGGAAAAACACTGAGGATAAGTGGAATATCTTTAAACTAACACTAGAAAAGTACACGTCACAATATATTCCACTGGTTAATAAATATAAAAGAAACAGACTGAAACCAATGTGGCTTAGTAGGAAGGTAACTAAGGAAATGAAAAATAAAAAGAAGGCATTTAAAGCTTTTAAATTTGATAAATCTGAGGCATCCTATAAAGCATATAGGGCAGCCAATAAAGCATGTAAAAATGCGATTAGATGGGCTAAACTAGAAAATGAAAAAGAAATAGCCAAAGAGAGCAAGACCAAGCCTAAAAGATTCTTTAGGTACATAAATTCTAAAAAACCCAAGAGTGAAAATGTAGGTTCACTAAAATCTGAGTCAGGGTTATTGTTAACTGAAGATCAGGATAAGGCAGAAATTTTAAAATGATTATTTTTTCTTCAGTATTTATCAAAGAGAAACCTATAACAGGAGACATGAAATTTATTAATAAAAACTTACTAATACAAAGTGACTGGTTGACTCAGGACAAGGTTTTACACAAATTAAACAATGTGAATGTTAATAAAGCCCCAGGGCCAGATGGAATTCACCCGCGAGTACTAAGAGAGCTATGTGTTGAAATATGTAAACCTTTGTTCTTAATCTTTCAAGATTCTTTTCTTTCAGGAATAGTACCAGAGGATTGGAGAAAAGCTGACGTGGTCCCTATATTTAAGAAAGGTTTAAAATTTGTGCCTGGGAATTATAGACCTGTGAGCTTAACATCTGTGGCTGGGAAAGTATTTGAGGGGTTACTAAGGGATAGTATTCAGGAATTTATTGGGAGGTATAATGTAATTGGCAAAAATCAGCATGGTTTCATGAAACACAGATCATGTCAGACTAACCTAATTACGTTCTATGAGGAAGTAAGTAGAAGTATAGATCAGGGGGTCGCAGTGGATGTGATTTACTTAGATTTTGCCAAAGCTTTCGACACAGTTCCACACAAAAGGTTACTATTTAAATTAAGAAAAGGTCTAGATGAAAATACTTGTTCTTGGATAGAAAACTGGCTAAAAGATAGGGTACAGAGAGTGGTCATAAATGGTACATTTTCAAGATGGACACCAGTGGTAAGTGGTGTCCCTCAGGGGTCTGTTATAGGACCAATACTATTCAATTTATTTATAAATGACCTTGAGATAGGCATTGAAAGTCATGTATCAGTGTTTGCAGATGACACAAAGCTAGGAAAAGTAATACAATGTGAGCAGGATGTTACTTCGCTGCAGAGGGATTTAGATAGATTGGGGGACTGGGCACTTAAATGGCAGATGAAATTTAATCTAGATAAATGTAAAGTTATGCACTTTGGAGTGAAGAACACACAAGCAATGTATACCCTAAATGGTACGGAGTTAGGGAAATCCAAGCAGGAGAAGGATTTGAGAATAATCATAGACTTCAAACTAAGTAACAATGTGCAATGTCAAACAGCAGCCGCCAAGGCCAGCAAAGTACTGGCATGCATTAAAAGGGGAGTTCACTCACGGGATGAAAACATAATTTTGCCTCTGTATAATGGTCAGGCCGCACCTTGAATATGCCGTGCAATTTTGGGCACCTGTCTTAAAAAAAGATATTATATCGCTAGAAAAAGTGCAGAGACGGGCAACTAAATTAATAAGGGGGATGGAAGGGTTAAGTTATGAGGAAAGACTAACAAGCTTAAACCTGTTTAGTTTAGAGAAAAGGCGCCTTAGAGGGGATCTGATAACCTTATATAAATATATACGGGGCCATTATCAACCATTGTCTGATAACCTATTCATTAACAGGACTATACATAGGACAAGGGGTCATCCATTTAGACTGGAAGAAAGAAAATTTAGCTTAAAGCATAGGAAGGGTTATTTTACGGTGAGAACAATAAAGCTGTGGAATTCTCTGCCTGTTGAGGTGGTTGGTCAGAGTCTGTACAGACTTTTAAAAAACGACTGGATGACTTCCTGCAGACACAGAATATTAAGGGTTATAATATTTAATATGTGGGTAAAAGCTTCTTGATCCAAGGAGAAATCTGACTGCCATTCTGGGGTCAAGAAGGAATTTTTTCCCAGTATGTTGCATATTGGCAAGCATTCAGACTGGGTTTTTTGCCTTCTTTTGGATCAACAGCAGTAGGTTATGTGGGAGAGGCTGAACCCGATGGACGCATGTCTTTTTTCAGCCTATATAACTATGTAACTATGTAACAGCGCAGAAACGTAAAAACAGCAGCGGTCACTAAAAGACGGATTTGTGTAAAACCGCCCGGTCACTAAGGGGTTAAAGTTACCGACTTAGAAGATCATTCCCGCAGAAATAATATCTGGATCAGAGGGATCCCTGAATCAGTTAAACCTGTTGAATTGCCCGCTTATCTACAGGCCCTGTTTCACTCTCTACTCCCAGATGCGATAGACTCGGATTTGCAACTCGACAGTACACCGTATTCCGAAACCGCAACATCTGGATCAAACAGTTCCTAGAGATGTTTTGATGAGGGTTCATTTTTTCCGGATTAAAGAATCCCTGTTGTCTGTGATGAGAAACACAGATGCTTTGCATGCACGGTACGCTGATCTTTTGTTCTTCCTTATTTATTTATTTATAAAGGATTTTAACAGGAAGGATACATTGAGATTTCTCTCGTTTTCAAGTATGTCCTGAGTTCAAGAACATTGAAGTGTTACAGTTACAGAAATACAAGTAATACAATGCAAGATATTGAAAAACAACACAAATATACAGATTAACAGAAAATAAATATGTAGGAAATAGTCACTAGGTTACATGTTTACAGGTGCATTCTGTATTGAGGTATGTTAGTAAGGAGCTCTTGAGTGACTTAAGACTGGGGGAAGATTTGATGGTGTCTGGGAGGTTATTCCATAATTGTGGTGCTCTGTAGGAAAATGAGGACCGAGCCGCTGTCTTTTTGTATTGTGGTATTGCAAGTAAGGTGCTGGTCCTGGATCGGAGGTTATAGGATGAGGGAGCTGCTGGGGGAAGCAGTCTATTCAGGTAGGGTGGCAGCTTCCCAGAAATGCTCTTAGACACCAGGCTGGAGAGGTGAAGGGTGTGTTTAACAAACAATGGATTCGGACCCAATACCAGAATCGGGTCCAAAATTGGAACGGAGCATAGAAACCAGCATGAATTAGGATTAAACCTTGGTAAATAGATAGAATAGTAGAAGAAACGAAGTGTAGTGGCTGTTTGATCTTGCCTTAATGGCTAGTATATTGATGCCACTGGTAGCTGGTATTTTTTGACAAATTTTAAACTAAATAAACAATTGTAAATAGGAACTGACAATAATCTTTATTAGACATATACAATATTGGTTAAAATAGTATAGAATCAGTGGTTTGGCAATTATGTGATATATATCGGTGGATGCCTTATAGCAGTCTGAACATATTGACCATATGTCGGTTGGCGTTGGTATTTTCGTATGGAAAATCTACTGGGTATATCTTATATAATGTATAACCCTATAGAGTTTAACAAGCATAGGATTCTATTGATTTCACTTGGGTTACTGTTGCCAATGGGAGCAGTCAATTAAACTCTAAATAGGTTTTTGCTCCCTCAACTCGAAAAGGCAGCTCCCAATATGTTAGCATATACCAAGATAAATGCAATATCGGTGATATTCGTAGACTGAGTGTATTATCCCTTATAATGGTAATAATGTGGTTCCATGAAGAAACATATGGAATTCTAAAGGCTGTAGGTATTGCAGGTTTATTAAAACGCCTTCATATTGGCGTTTGTAAGGGTACGATAGTATGGTACTTAAAGAAAGCCTTATGTCAGGTTAATGGATATTCTAAGACCCAGTAGATATATGAAGGCGTTTTAATAAACCTGCAATACCTACAGCCTTTAGAATTTTTGGTTTAAAGATATCTCTATTTATTCTGTACTCATGTTTGCGGTGCTTATGTATATGTAAATTGAGAGGATCTTCAATCACTGTTACTGATAGGTCATTCCCCCCGGTAATTGCTGTAATTGCAAATATGTATACCATCAATATGGAGAATTAACCATACCTACCAGTACATATATGGTGGTAACTGCAGACAAGGAAGGTTGTGATACTAATTGTGCCTTGGAACATCTATCAACTTGACTTAAGGCACTCTTCCAGCACTACACCATCATATATCTATAACGCCAATATGCAGGCGAAGTGTTAATCAGCATCACTTTGGTAGCTTGAACGCTAGACACTGATGAAATTGGTCCCAGCAGGAGTCTTCTATTGTATTACTAATACGCAGATCATTTTAGCATACACAACATACCCTGAATTTCCAGCAAATACATATCTCCCCAGAGTGGATTTCCATTTGGGATATTGACATATTGTCCAATCGACTAACCAACATTTGACTGCTTTCCATGCCAAATATATTTCACATGTGACATATATATTATCTGACATTGCGAATTAATTTGTGCGGAACGAGTCTATATGCGGTCTCTCCAATTTATTTGTTGATATTCTTTCAAATCATTGATTATGTCCAATGAAGATATTTAAAACACTCCATATGTTTCTTCATGGAACCACATTATTACCATTATAAGGGATAATACACTCAGTCTACGAATATCACTGATATTGCATTTATCTTGGTATATGCTAACATATTGGGAGCTGCCTTTTCGAGTTGAGGGAGCAAAAACCTATTTAGAGTTTAATTGACTGCTCCCATTGGCAACAGTAACCCAAGTGAAATCAATAGAATCCTATGCTTGTTAAACTCTATAGGGTTATACATTAAATAAGATATACCCAGTAGATTTTCCATACGAAAATACCAACGCCAACCGACATATGGTCAATATGTTCAGACTGCTATAAGGCATCCACCGATATATATCACATAATTGCCAAACCACTGATTCTATACTATTTTAACCAATATTGTATATGTCTAATAAAGATTATTGTCAGTTCCTATTTACAATTGTTTATTTAGTTTAAAATTTGTCAAAAAATACCAGCTACCAGTGGCATCAATATACTAGCCATTAAGGCAAGATCAAACAGCCACTACACTTCGTTTCTTCTACTATTCGAAGGGTGTGTTTATACTCCAGCGATGGCCAGTTTAGCTCTTTTAACATGTCACAATGGTGGGTCATGTAGTTACATTGTAATGCAAAGCGGCAGAAGGAGTTATACAATGTAGTAAGTTTCTGAAGGTGTGTTTGTGGTTTTGCGGGGATTTATCTGCTGTCACCATGTCTAAGCAAAAAGAATTAATGCCTGTGACCAAAATTCTGCGCAATCACCAAATTCACTACCAGTGGGGATTCCCCCTGAAACTCTTGGTGACCCATAATGGTGTAAGTGACCACTTTACGGGACGTTCGCGACGGTTTGGCTACCCTACAGTTGTGGAATCTACTTGGTGAATTTACACCGCTGCACCAAACCAGACCAGATCTCCGCAGAAAGTGTCCCCGGAATGGCACCGAGTGAATACGACGAAGTGAGGCCTGCTGAACCTTACTGGAGTTGCAGATTTATGGGTTTGCCTCTCCCTTTCCTTGAAGCTTAAGTTCGTGAGGTTTCTGGAGCTTATTGCATTCTCTGCACCGCTATGTGTCTATGATAGAGCGGGAGATCAGCTTGGCTGATGCTTTCTTCCTGCTCTTTATTTTTTGCCGTTGGTTTTTACCTGACCGAACACACCCCCACCTCCCCCTGGCATGCCCAGGGCAGGCCCGAGTTTCCCATGGCCTAGGAGGGACTTTGTATATATTTTTCTGGTGCTAGTTGCACTGAACTTCTCCTTATTTAACTTTATCTATTTTTTATTTTTCCCTTTTTTTGTTGGTATATCTTAGACTTTACTTGCTTTTTGATTGCACCACGTTGGTTTTTTTCAGTGCTTCACCGTTCGCGTAAGGGACATTTTGGAAGGCGTGTTTTTTTTTTTGAATGTCATAATCGCCAATGTTTACTTTTATCTGTTCTCTTTTTTGGTGTCTGATTGGTGGTGGTGGGGATTTATGGTCATGAGATTTATGTTTTATCTGCTCATTTTGCCCCTTCTTAAGATATGTGATGTTGTTTAAAATTGTTTCACTAAATGTAAAGGGTTTGTATATTCCATACAAAAGACATTCTTTGTATGCGGACATACGTCATCAACCCCATGATGTGGTGTGTCTCCAAGAGACTCAATTTAAAAAATCCGCCCATCCTAAATTATATCTTCCAAATTACTCCCATCAATTTCACACCACAGCTTCAGTTAAAGCGAGAGGGGTTTCAATCCTGATTCATCAAAATGTGGTTTTCAACCTACATAGAATGATCTCTGACCCTAATGGGCGATAACTCTTTTTGGTATGTGATATTAATCGAACACTAATTACCATTGCTAACTTCTATTGTCCTAATACCGGCCAACTCCCATTGCTATGCGCAGCCTTGGTTAAATTGCTTAAAATCTCCTCAGAGAGGCTTATAGTTTGCGGAGACTTTAATTAATCCCTTAACTTGCTGTCCCGACCTACCAGAGCTCAGTGCTCTGTCGCTTGCCGGTTTGCAGTGGTATTGGCGGAATTTCAATTATTTGATATTTGGCGCCTTTTGCATCCCGACGAATGTGACTTTTCCTTTTATTCAGGGGCGCATAAAACTTATTCTAGAATTGATTATTTTTTGTCACCACAGATTTATTACTGAATTTGGTGTCCGATTGCAAAATGGACTCCGTGTCGTGGTCAGACCACAACCCCATCACCCTGTTACTCCCTGACTCTGGTGCCCCTGTGGGTCGTTCTCCTTGGCGTCTAAATGAATCCCTTCTATCCTGTCCAGAGGTTGTGGAAGACGTTACCCGTACCCTAGAAAACTATTTTAAAGAAAATGCAACTCCTGATGTGAACCCCCTTACTTTATGGCAAGCACACAAGACAATGGTGTGAGGCGTACTGATCAAATGGGGCACTTATTTTAAGAAACAGAACTCTTCCCACAGACTGACCCTTCATCAAATCCACCAAACCACGATCCTCCATAAGAAAAACCCCGACCCGGTTGCCGTTCCACTTTAGTTGGGTTACAGCTACAGCTATCGGAAATAGATAAAAGGGATTATGTATGGACGGCACGTAGACTCCGTACTAAAATGCATCTTTACAGTAATAAGGCGAGTAAGATCATGGCCAATAGATTACGCAAAAGGGTGGCGAAGTCTAGGATTGCTCGGATGACTGCTACAGATGGGACAATGACTTATGAGCCTCAACAGATTCCAGATTGTTTTGCATCATATTACTCCACTTTATATAATTTACGTCACGACCCCACCTTGCCTCAACCCTCTCTAGTGGAGATTTTTCCTTTTCTTCAAAACCTTAATCTGCCTTCACTGCCAGACACACTTTTCCCCCGTCTGCTTTCTCCACCCTCCTTAGAAGAACTCACAACAGCCCTTTCCTCCCTTAAGACTAATAAAGCGCCCGGACCGGATGGCTTCACAGCTGCCTATTATAAATCCTTTCCTGCCAACTTAAACTCCCCGCTACTCTCTGCCATTAATCATACATTTTGCTCGGAGAGTGCATCTCCTGACTGGTTGTCGGCCACTATTGTTACCATGCCTAAGACAACCCTCCCTGCCGAGAACTGTTCCAAATATAGACCTATCTCCCTACTTAATGTTGATGCTAAACTTTATGCTAAGGTACTGGCTACTAGACTGGCTGATCTTATGCCCTTACTAATTGCGGATGATCAAGTGGCATTTATTAAATCTAGGCAGGGCCCTGATAATACCATCAAGGCAATGGCTTTGATGGACTATTCAGTACGAACTAACTGTGACGGCGCGCTGTAGCGCTTACCCTGGAGAAGCATAGTTTGGATCCTTTAGGACAGATTTTTAAACACAGAATGCAGCAAGGACAATATGACCGGATCTCCCAAGCCAGGGAGTAATTGAACAAGCCTGAGTAGCACTTAAGCTCAATTTGATTTCAAGACCAAAGAGAAACCTTAGTGCAAACACAACTCTATGAACACAGATATACAGACGTGATACTTGAACAGTGTGGTCATGGATATATACAATGTACTGATAACAATGGTCTTGGTACATGAAGTACGTACAACAGATATACGGCATGGTAGGTGAGTTGTGCAGCCTGCAGGGCAGTCACACAACAACTTAGAGGTAAGGCTGCAAGCAGGATATAAATACACCAGGCAGTATAGCAATAAGTGTATAACAAACTGACAGGACAAACACAACTAGACGCCTTGAAATTAGGACTCACACCAGAAAAAACAAACAACGGCCATAAACCATTTGGCAACACATATGCAAAATAACCAGAATAGAGGCAAAGGTACAATAGGGATTAGCGAAAGAATGGTCGTTAGGATAGCCGGGTAGAAATGTAAGCAGGGTCCTCGTACAAAAAATAGGTCAGCAACTAGATGGCAACAATGAATGAATCAAGATAGCAGGCGATGCGGGAAATACACTCCACGTCAGGGCGACGAGCAGATACTCGCGCCCTGCCTTTAAACCCTAGACCTGGCACCCGGCCAGCTAGCAACGCCGCCGGGTCCCGGCGCAGGGTATGTGACACTAACACACCGACATTGATTCTTTCCCTTGATGCTAAAAAGGTGTTCGACTGCCTCCACTGGATATTTTTAGAACATACACTTTTGAAATTTAATTTCCCCAGGGAATTTATTCGGGCTATTATGGCGCTCTACTCCTTTCCTAATGCTCTTGTATTAACTTCAGGTTTTCAATCCAACGTGATCCATATCACGAACGGCACCAGACAGGGATGTCCTCTCTCCCCACTTCTGTATGCGCTAGCATTAGAACCGCTTCCCCAGGCCATACGACAGGCTGATGCTATAGAGGGACTTTCAGTTGGCCCCTTGGTTTGTAAATTGGGCCTGTTCGCTGATGACATCTTGCTCACGCTGACCAAACCCCTCACATCCCTGCCTGCCCTGCACTCTATCTTAGAAGAATATGGGAGGTTGTCCTACCATAAAATGAATGTTCACAAAACCCGAGTCCTGCCATTTCGTATCCTGATTGCTGAGATATCGGCCCTTAAATGCAATTACCCTTATGACTGGCACACCAGCTCCCTGACTTATTTAGGGATTAAATTGACGTTCACCAAATCTCAGCTTTTTACACCTCTCCTCACCCTTACCTCCACCTTGTGCCAACAATGGTCTAGGGTGGAGATCTCGTGGGCAGGACGAATTAATGCTATAAAGATGATGTTGTTACCTAAACTGCTATATGTTTTTAGGGCATTGCCTCTGGTGACTCCCATGTCCTTTTTTGCGACTCTTCTCTCAACCCTCTCAAATTTTATAAAGAGAGGGAGGAGGCCCTGCATTAAAATTTCTATATTGCACCAGTTGCCAGAGGGGGTTTGAGTTTACCTAACTTACTATTATACTATAGGGCTGCTCTGATAACTAATTTGGTGACGACTCTTTGCAGGTATAAATCTACCCCAGTGGACCACATTGCTCCTTCCCTGCTCGTTACCACATGACGTCATAGGATTATTGTGGACACCTAAAGTTCGTAGGCCGGTGACTAACGTACTACCTGACCTAGTAGCACTCCTCCTACTTGTTTGGGACGTGACTCGTTCATCCTTGACAGCAATTCATCCCCTTTCCCTGGCCTCTCCCCTCACGATATTTACCCACCTGATCCCTAATTTTGATCCCCACCCCTGGAGCCGTGCCTCACTTGGAAAATTAATTGATTTTTATTCCTCACACGACATACTTCCCTCTATACAGTTACAAGTAAAACACTCTTTACATGCTAAATTCGGCTTCCATTTTTTGAGACTGCGCTCCTGTTTATCACAACTTGCCTTACTTCATCTCCCACCCAATTCTGACCTGTTGACTTTGTTTGAACAGTATTGCTTGAAACCCACTCTCGAGACTCGTCTCTTATCCGTGATTTATCAACTGTTATTGCCGAGACCCCCACTTAAACCCTGGAGATTTCAGATGTCATGGAAAAGGGATTTGAAGCGTACATTCACTTCGGACCAATGGAGGACTTGTTTTATGTTAGACTGTATTTCGCTAGTAGAAGCTAGAAAGAAGATTTTATATCATAGAAACATAGAAACATAGAAAAAATGTCGGCAGATAAGAACCTTTCGGCCCATCTAGTCTGCCCAATCACATGGATACTTTACCTGGATTTATCTTTTGTTTAGGATAGCCTTATGCCTATCCCATGCTTGCTTAAATTCAATTACTGTTTTGGCCTCTACCACTTCTACTGGAAGACTGTTCCATGTACTGCACACAGTACTCCAAGTGAGGTCTCACCAGTGCTCTGTACAGTGGCATGAGCACTTCCCTTTTCGTACTGCTAATACCTCTCCCTACACAACCAAGCATTCTGCTAGCATTTCCTGCTGGTCTATTACATTGACTACTTACCCTTAGATCCTCTGAAATAATGACCCCTAAATCCCTTTCCTCAGATGTTGAGGTTAGGACTGTATCAAATATTCTATATTCAGCCGTTGGGTTTTTACGTCCCAGGTGCATTATCTTGCACTTATCCACGTTAAAACTCAATTGCCACAACTCCGACCATTTTTTTAGTTTACCTAAATCATTTGTCATTTGGCTGATCCCTCCAGGAACGTCAACCCTGTTGCAAATCTTTGTGTCATCAGCAAAAAGACATACTTTACCATTAATACCTTCTGCAATATCGCTAATAAAAATATTAAAGAGAATGGGTCCAAGTACTGACCCCTGAGGTACCCCACTGGTAACAAGACCTTGCGCCGAATAAACTCCATTTACCACAACCCTCTGTTGTCTGTCACTCAGCCACTGCCTAATCCATTCAACAATATTGGAATCCAAGCTCAAAGATTGCAATTTATTGATAAGCCTTCTATGCGGAACAGTATCAAAAGCCTTACTGAAATCTAAATAAGCAATGTCTACTGCACCACCTGTGTCTATTATTTTTGTTACCCAATCAAAAAAATCAATAAGATTAGTTTGGAATGATCTCCCTGAGGTCATGTTGTTTCTGATCCTGTAATCTATGTGTTTTTAGATGTTCAACAATCCTTTCCTTTAACATGGTTTCCATTAATTTCCCCACTACTGACGTAAGACTAACTGGCCTATAGTTCCCCGATTCCTCCCTACTACCCTTCTTGTAAATGGGCACAACATTTGCTAATTTCCAGTCTTCTGGGACGACTCCCGTTAACAAGGATTGGTTAAATAAATCTGTTAACGGTTTTGCTATTACATCACTGAGCTCTTTTAATAATTTAGGGTGGATCCCATCAGGCCGCATTGACTTATTTGTCTTTACTTTAGACAGCTGCTGTAGAACCCCCTCCTCTGTAAACTCATATGTAAATGTATCTTTAGTGTTCTCTCCTAACTGAGGTCCCTTTCCTTCCTTTTCTTCTGCAAAGACTCAAGTATTTCTCACAGAAAAGTATTGCAGTAACACATGTTTTGCTATACACATGTTTATTCCCTTTGTGTGTATTGGAACAAAACAAAAAAAGGGAGGAAAAAAAGCAAATTGAACATAATGTCACACAAAACTCCAAAAATGGGCTGGACAAAATTATTGGCACCCTTAACTTAATATTTGGTTGCATACCCTTTGGAAAAAATAACTGAAATCAGTCGCTTCCTTTAACCATCAATAAGCTTCTTGCACCTGTCACCCGGAATTTTGGACCACTCTTCCTTTGCAAACTGCTCCAGGTCTCTCTTATTGGAACGGCACCTTTTCCCAACAGCAATTTTAAGATCTCTCCACAGGTGTTCAATGGGATTTAGATCTGGACTCATTGCTGGCCACTTCAGAACTCTCCAGCACTTTGTTGCCATCCACTTCTGGGTGCTTTTTGATGTATGTTTGGGGTCATTGTCCTGCTGGAAGACCCAAGATCTCGGCCACAAACCCAGCTTTCTGACACTGGGCTCTACAGTGCGAACCAAAATCCTTTGGTAATCCTCAGATTTCATGATGCCTTGCACACATTCAAGGCACCCAGTGCCAGAGGCAGCAAAACAACCCCAAAACATCATTGAAAATCCACTATATTTCACTGTAGGTACTATGTTTTTTTCTTTGTACGCCCCATTCCGTTTTCGGTAAACAGTAGAATGATGTGCTTTACCAAAAAGCTCTATCTTGGTCTCATCTGTCCACAAGACGTTTTCCCAGAAGGATTTTGGCTTACTCAAGTACATTTTGGCAAACTGTAGTCTTGCTTTTTTATGTCTCTGTGTCAGCAGTGGGGTCCTCCTGGGTCTCCTGCCACAGCGTTTCATTTCTTTTAAATGTCGACGGATAGTTCGCACTGACACTGATGCTCTCTGAGCCTGCAGGACAGCTTGAATTTCTTTGGCACTTGTTTGGGGCTGCTTATCCACCATCCGGACTATCCTGCGTTGCAACCTTTCATCAATTTTTCTCTTCCGTCCACGCCCAGAGAGATTAGCTACAGTGCCATGGGTTGCAAACTTCTTGATAATGTTGCGCACTGTGGACAAAAGCAAATCTAGATCTCTGGAGATGGACTTGTAACCTTGAGATTGTTGATATTTTTCCACAATTTTGGTTCTCAAGTCCTCGGACAGTTCTCTTCTCCTCTTTCTGTTGTCCATGCTTAGTGTGGCACACACAGACACACAATGAAAAGACTAAGTGAACTTCTCTCCTTTTTATCTGCTTTCAGGTGTGATTTTTATATTGCCCACACCTGTTACTTGCCCCAGGTGAGTTTACAGGAGCATCACATGCTTGAAACAATCTTATTTATCCACAATTTTGAAAGGGTGCCAATAATTTTGTCCAGTCCATTTTTGGAGTTTTGTGTGACATTATGTCCAATTTGCTTATTTTCCTCCCTTTTTTTGTTTTGTTCCAATACACACAAAGGGAATAAACATGTGTATAGCAAGACATGTGTTACTGCAATACTTTTCTGTGTGAAATACTTGATTTTCTGGAAAAATGTCTTGGGTGCCAACAATTTCGGCCATGACTGTATGTAACATCTTCTGTTTTTGAGATATAGGTATCCTGTTTAAAAGTATTCAGCCCCCCTTTTATTCATCCCCACCTGCGATTTTTGGAAAATGGTAAAACACCTGTTTTTATTTTTCAAGAAGACTGTAAATACCAAATTTCACGTCTGTAACATCTTTGGTTTTAGAAATATAGGTATAATGATAAAAATATTCAGACCCCTTTCCCCGCCCCCCCCCCCCCATTGGATTTGTGGAAAATGGCAAAAAACATGTTTGGTTTTTTCACAAAGATTGTAAATACCAAATTTCACACCCGTAACATCTTCGGTTTTTGAAATATAGGTATACTGATAAAGGTATGCAACCCCTGTTTTTGCCCCCCCCACGGAATTTTCAGAACATGGTAAAATATGTGTATTTTTATTTTTCAAGACGAATCTAAATACCGATTTTCACATCTGTAGCATCTTCTGGTTTTGAGCTATAGGTATCCTGTTTAAAATATTCAACCCCCTTTTTCACCTCCTTATGAGTGGATTTTCCAAAAATCCTTCCTTAGTGGGCGCCTAAATCATAAAAACAGTGCACCTTCAAAATTTCACATTCCTAGGTTAAACGGTTTCAGCTGGGCGTTGATGAGTCAGTCAGGACTTTCGCGTTTATATATATAGATGTATTTAACCCCCCATTTTGGCCCAGCCATGGAATTTTCAGAAAATGGTAAAATACGTGGTTTTTTTATTTTTCAAGACGAATCTAGATACAGATTTTCACGTCTGTAACATCTTCTGATTTTGAGCTATAGGTATCCTGTTTAAAATATTCAACCCCTTTTTCACCCTCCTAGGGGCGGAGTTTCCAAAAATCCTTGCTTAGTGGGTGCCCACATCATAAAAACCGTGCACCTTCAAAATTTCACATTCCTAGGTTAAACGGTTTCAGCTGAGCATTGATGAGTGAGTCAGTCAGTCAGTCAGGACTTTCGCGTTTATGAAAAAAGTATTCAACCCCCCTTTTTGCCCCCCAAGGAATTTTCAGAAAATGGTAAAATACGTGTTTTTTTATTTTTCAAGACGAATCTAAATACCGATTTTCACGTCTGTAACATCTTCTGCTTTTAAGATATAGGTATCTTGTTTAAAATATTAAAAATATTCAACCCCCTTTTTTCGCCCCCCCGGTTGAATTTTTGAAAAACTGTAAAATACGTGTTTTTTTATTTTTCAAGACTAATCTAAATACCAATTTTCACATCTGTAGCATCTTCTGTTTTTGAGCTATAGGTATCCTGTTTAAAATATTCAACCCCCTTTTTCACCCCTTA
Organism: Leptobrachium leishanense; assembly: GCA_009667805.1. Lineage (NCBI taxonomy): Eukaryota > Metazoa > Chordata > Amphibia > Anura > Megophryidae > Leptobrachium > Leptobrachium leishanense. Next base: position 120,603,032 of record CM019068.1, read on the forward strand.
GGGGCGGAGTTTCCAAAAATCCTTCCTTAGTGGGTGCCTACATCATAAAAACAGTGCACCTTCAAAATTTCATGTTCCTAGGTTAAACGGTTTCAGCTGGGTGTTGATGAGTCAGTCAGGACTTTCGCGTTTATATACAGTTGTGTTCAAAATTATTCAACCCCCAATGCTGTAAAGGGTTTTAGGGAATTTAGTGTACATTTGTAATTGTATTCAGAATGAAATCCTACAAGGACTTTTTAAAGAACCATATGCAACTAAAATTACATCAATTGGTTTTGTAATACAGTAGTAAATGTTTCTTTTGTGAATTCTTCATTGACACAATTATTCAACCCCTTAAAGACTACCACTCTGAAGAACAGAGGTTTATTCAAGTGTTTTCAATCAGGTATTGAAAACACCTGTGGATGTCACGGAGCAGCAATAAAGCATAATAAGCACCAATTAGGCAGCTTTAAAATGACTGTGATACTCAGCTCCTTCTAGACATTTGCTGGTGTGGTTACAAACATGGTGAAGTCAAGAGAATGGTCCAGGAAGACAAGAGAAGAGGTGATTACTCTTCACAGGAAGGGCAATGGCTATAAGAAGATTACAAAGATGTTAAACATACCAAGAGAGACCATAGGAAGCATCATTCGCAAATTCAAGGCAAAGGGCACTGTTGAAACGCTACCTGGTCGTGGCAGAAAGAAGATGCTGACTTCGACTGCTGTGCGCTACCTGAAGCGTAGAGTGGAGAAAAGTCCCTGTGTGACTGCTGAGGAACTGAGAAACGATTTGTCAGATGTGGTTACTGAAGTTTCAGCTCAGACAATACGGCGCACACTGCGTAATGAAGGCCTCCATGCCAGAACTCCCAGGCGCACCCCCTTGCTGTCTCCAAAGAATAAGAAGAGTCGACTGCAGTATGCCAAAAGTCATGTGGACAAACCACATAAGTTTTGGGATAGTGTTCTGTGGACTGATGAAACAAAATTAGAACTGTTTGGGCCCATGGATCAACGCTATGTTTGGAGGAGGAAGAACAAGGCCTATGAAGAAAAGAACACCTTGCCTACTGTGAAGCATGGCGGGGGGTCAATCATGCTTTGGGGCTGTTTTGCTTCTGCAGGTAGTGGTACAGGGAAGCTTCAGCGTTTGCAAGGTATCATGAATTCTCTTCAGTACCAGGAGATATTGGATGACAATGTGATGCAGTCCGTCACAAACCTGAGGCTTGGGAGACGTTGGACCTTTCAACAGGACAATGATCCCAAGCATACCTCCAAGTCCACTAGAGCATGGTTGCAGATTAAAGGCTGGAACATTTTGGAGTGGCCATCGCAGTCACCTGACTTAAATCCGATTGAGAACCTCTGGTGGGACTTAAAGAAAGCAGTTGCAGTGTGCAAGCCTAAGAATGTGACTGAACTGGAGGCTTTTGCCCATGACGAATGGGCGAAGATACCCGTAGATCGCTGCAAGACACTTGTGTCAAGCTATGCTTCACGTTTAAAAGCTGTTATAACTGTAAAAAGGATGTTGTACTAAGTACTAAGATTGAATGTCACTTGGGGGTTGAATAAAACTGATAATGATGTGAGCACAGAAAAGACATTTGTGGTTATTTCATTATAAATGTTATGTTATATTTGTCTGACCTACACGTGCCTCTTTGATTTAATTGTAAGCAAGATGACTGAATGATCAAAATCAATGTCAAACTGGCCAAAACACTCAATTTCACTGGGGGCTGAATAATTTTGAACACAACTGTATATAGATATATATATACTGTGAGCTGGGAAACAGGTAGCGGGTGCAATTGCTCTCTGGGGTGAGCACTCTTGAAAGGTTCAGAGACCAGACCAGTGACTTTCCTTCAAACGGTGGTACATTTATTGCAGTAACACACAGGTTATACACCACGCTGTACAGTGCTCAAAAATAAACACTTCAAAAACAAAATTCCTAGCCGTGTCCCGGCGCTAACTAAACATACAATAGTCCTGACTAACAACCTGTGCAAACCTAGTGTTTGTCAGGTCTTCAGCAAACCAGCATGACCAACCTTGTGCTCCAGCAGATAGAGACTGTCTGCTCCCCAGGTTCCAGAGCGATGTCTGTTTGCCTCACCTGCACTAAATTGCCACTGAGGCAAAGTGCAAAACCAGGTGCGTAGAGGTTCCGGAAGGTGTAAGAGAGGAATCTGGGTGACACATAAACCCCGGACAGGACCTTTCCTTGCTCTCCACATGACGCCCTGTTACAATATATATATATATATATATATATAGCATCTTTCAGCCCATCAAACTGTTCAAGAGTAAAGTATGCTAGTAGCTATGAAAGATCTTTGTGAAAAATAATTCTTGGATCTTAATTGAGAGTGTATAGATGGCTGAGAGAAATAGGATTTCTTTTCACTCACACTCCCTCCCTGTCATGCCAGCTCTAGGTGTCTGCCTGTATTACACGATATTGCTGTTGCTCCTGTCTGCATCCACTCAGGGGTTAATCCCTGTGCCAGCTCCTGAGTGGGTGTGCTTATAACCTGGACACACCCTTCCTTCTATGCTCTGTCATTTTCCTTGATTCCCTGCTCATGTGAGGTTCTGAGAGCTCCCTCACCGTTGTTTGTCAGTTTTACCCATCATCCTTTGTATGAGCTTTTCTGCCAGCATTGCAGATTGTACCTTTGCGAAGAGCTCCTGTTTCCAGCTCAGTGGATCCTTTATGCAGTGGTAACTGCATAGCCCACTATCCCGTGGGCCTAAGAGACTGCACCTGTGGCTACCTGTGTTCTGCTTTATTCCACCTTCCTGCTACCAAGGTACCTATGCCAAGAGATCCTGGTTCCCGGTCAGAGGATCCTGTCTGCAGTGGACTATATAGCCCACAATCCCTGGTAAAATAGACACTACCTGCATGCAGAGTGAGTTTCCTGTTGTATCCAGTGCTCTGCTATTTCTGTATCAGACTTGTTGCAGTGTGTTCTGAATATACACTTATTTACCAGCATAAGTTCCTGTGTCTGCTTCAACTGCTCTAACCCCAGCGCTTGGGATATTATTTGATATTAAGGCCCTGCCATGGCTCCATCATGGCGCGAGCCTGACACTCCCTGCGTCTGCCCCCCTTCCTTTAGCCCACATAGCTTCTCTGCAAAGGGGAGGGGGAGTGAGTTCTCTGCTCTCTGATAAACAAAGGAATTAACCCTTTTGTGTCATTCCAATGTATTTAGCAACTCAGCCAGAGATATGGAGAAAGATTGTTGTAGACTGTTAATTGGTTTGAATTGGGATGCACCGGTACCGATACTATCGGTATCGGTGCTGATACCGGGACCTGCACGAGTACTTAGTACTTGTGCAGGGGCCCCGATACCGGAAGCCAGCGCTGGGCTGGCTTGCCGGCCGGTTTTCGTTTGGGTAGCGTTTGGCGCGCTGCCAGGGTCCTCCGGCGTCCTCTCCCTTCGAGCAGCCCCCGGCAAAGAGTTGTAGCCCGGCAGCTCGTTCGGATCCACGATCTCGTGTGAGCACCCAGTGTGTCCCCTCCGCGTGTGGTATGTGGTGCGGCGTGCCGTGCAGTCGAAGCTCCCGAGAGCCGCATGGCATGGTCATTGGCTAATGTGCGAACAGGCGGACAAAGGGTGAGCACAATGAGGCGCTGGAGGGAGATAAGGAGTGGCTTGGGGGAAGACGCGGCCAATAGGAGTGCGGGAGGGGCTCTAACCCTCCACTCTACTCAGTACGTGGTCTCATGGTAGACTGGGAGTTGTAGTCCTTACACGCTCGTTTGATATGGCTCAAGTACGCCCTTGGAACTACAACTCCATACTAGCGCCTCTTTGCTGGTCCTGGAACGTGCTTCCTGCCAGGTAGTGTGTATTTGTCCCTCTCTCCCTCCTCCTGTAGTGCTCAGGGTTAACTCTGCAGATCTCCAGCTGTATCACAGCAACGACCCCTTCATATATGGTGCAAGGCGGGCAAAGGATTATCGGCACCCGTTTCAAAAGAAGGTTGTGCTCATTCCTTTATAAATAAATAAATAAATAAATTCCTCAGCGCCTAAATGACCTGTCATTGTTTTATTATGGGATACCGTAAAGTAAGGGGTGGTCGTTAAACATCGAGGCCCCGTTTATACACACTAGCTTTAAAATCTCGTCTTTTAAACCCAGCTCAGGTCTCCTTTTGGATATGGTCTAGAATCTAGACGTGTTCCCTGTAAACTGCGGTGGTCACATGACCCAGCATCCAGTTTGTGCCAGCGCTCATTGAGGGCGTAAACCCCACCTTGACCCCAGTGGGGTGAGAGCATGTGGTGTATGAACTCCACTCACATTTTTGGGTAGCTAAAGTTGCCCTCGTGCCATGTTTTGGCTGCAGAGCCTGTACTCCAGTGAAAGGAAGTTGCACCCTTAAAGCACCAGCCGCGATCTCATGATTTCGCGAGACCGTGACTGTGCGTGGTTCCCAACAAGTGACCGGGCTACAACCTCTGCCGGCGGCCGCTCAAAGGAAAAAGACGCCGGAGAAGCCTTGCAGAGCGGGAGAGTGAGCTGGGGGGCAATATATGTGTGAGCGTTGGGCAATATGTGTGAGCTGGGGGTCATTTTTTTTATATGAGGTCTGTTCCTATTGAAAAGCGGTCACATGACATTAAACTCGGTATCGGTATCGGTATTAAGTACTCGGTATCGGTGAGTACTTTTAAAAAGTAACGGTATTTGTACTCGGTGTTAAAAAAATGGTATCGTGCATCCCTAGTTTGAATAAGAGTTTATGAAGTTAGTTAACCTTTTTGCATGCTACAGTAGAATGAATGGAGTCTGTTGTGTGCAAGGATTGAAGATGCTTTTAACTGGAAAATGTATGTTTATATTTTGTTTCGAAGTTTTTAGTTAATTATGTCTTGGCAGACTATATAGAAGTGCTTCTATGTAATCTAGGCTATATGGAAAGAAAGTTATATTGTCTCGACCCTTGATCAGTTTTGTCTTTCTAAAATAAAAGCTATAAATTATATCAGCCTTGCTCTGCCAAAAAGTTATCTGGAAGTTACTGATGTTTTCTGTAGCGCTGCAGAATATGGTGGTGCCATATAAAGTGTTTGTTTATTCTACAAGCTCTAGTCTTGGTTACAGAGCTATAATTAAATAAAAGAAGGTACCTTGGTTTTTATGTTGCTACAAAATATAGCAATGATGTGTATTTGTAACGCAATGTGTACTTTTATTATGTAAATTTAGAGTATATGGCATACTAGCTTTTGCCCGCGGCTTCGCTAGCGTGGATTTTAGGATTGTTTTTTAAAAGAAACTTGAGGTTTTTTTGGTAGAACCCCCCTTTCCCCCCCACTTGGGATTTTTGGAAAATTGTAAAGCACGTGTTTTTTTATTTTTCAAGAAGAACGTAAGTGCCAAATTTCACACCTGTAACATCTTTAGTTTTTGAAATATATGTATACTGATAAAAGTATTCACATCCCTTTTCCCAACCCCCCTTAGCTGGATTTTCGGAAAATGGTAAAACATGGTGTTTTTTTGCACGAAGATTGTAAGTATCGAATTTCACACCTGTAACATCATTGATTTTTGAAATATAGGTATAGTGATAAAGGTATTCATCCCCTTTTTGCACCCCCACTGGATTTTTGAAAAATGGTAAAATATGTGTGGTTTTATTTTCAAGACGAATCTAAATACCAATTTTCACGTCTGTAACATCTTCTGTTTATGAGATATAGGTATCCTGTTGAAAAGTATTCACCCCCCTTTTTTCACCCACCACGTGGAATTTTTGGAAAATGGTAAAACATGTGTTTTTTTATTTTTCAAGAAGATTGTAAATGCCAGATTTTACACCAGCAACATCTTTGGTTTTTGGAAATATAGGTATACTGATAAAAGTATTCAACCCCCCCTTTTCCCCCTCCCACTGGATTTTTGGAAAATGGTAAAATAGGTGTTTTTTTGTTTCTCCAGACAAATCTAAATACCAATTTTCACATCTGTAACATCTTCTATTTTTGAGATGCAGGTATCCTGTTTAAAAGTATTCACCCCCCTTTTACCCCCCCACTTGGATATTTGGAAAATGGTAAAACACGTGTTTCTTTATTTTCAACAGATTGTAATTACCAAACTTCACACCTGTAACATCTTGGTTTTTGAACTATAGATATACTGATAAAGTATTCAGACCCCTTTCCCTCGCCCCCCCCCCTTATTTGGATTTGTGGAAAATGGCAAAACACATGTTTGTTTGTTTTCACGAAGATTGTAAATACCAAATGTCACACCTGTAAAATCTTTGGTTTTTGAAATATAGGTATACTGATAAAAGTATTCAACCCCCTTTTTGCCCCCTCCCACTGAATTTTTGGAAAATGGTAAAATAGATGTTTTTTGTTTTTCAAGACAAAGCTAAATACCAATTTTCACGTATGTAACATCTTCTGTTTTTGAGATATAGGTATCCTGTTTAAAAGTATTCAGCCCCCCTTTTTTTCATCCCCACCTGGGATTTTTGGAAAATGGTAAAACACCTGTTTTTATTTTTCAAGAAGATTGTAAATACCAAATTTCACGTCTGTAACATCTTTGGTTTTTAAAGTATAGGTATAATGATAAAAATATTCAGACCCCTTTCCCCCGACGACCGCCCCAATTGGATTCGTGGAAAATGGCAAAAAACATGTTTGGTTTTTTTCACAAAGATTGTAAATACCAAATTTCACACCCGTAACATCTTCGGTTTTTCAAATATAGGTATACTGATAAAGGTATTCAACCCCCATTTTGCCCCCCCAAGGAATTTTCAGAACATGGTAAAATAAGTGTTGTTTTATTTTTCAAGACCAATTTTCAGTAACATTGTCTGTTTTGTAGATACAGGTATCCTGTTTAAAATATTTAAAATATTCAACCCCCCTTTTTTCGCCCCCACTTGGATTTTTGAAAAACGGTAAAATACATTTTTTTTTATTTTTCAAGACGAATCTAAATACCGATTTTCACATCTGTAGCATCTACTGTTTTTGAGCTATAGGTATCCTGTTTAAAATATTCAACCCCCTTTTTCACCCCCTTATGGGTGGATTTTCCAAAAATCCTTCCTTAGTGGACGCCTAAATCACAAAAACAGTGCACCTTCAAAATTTCATATACCTAGATTTCAAAAACCAAAGATGTTACAGGTGTGAAATTTGGCACTTACGTTCTTCTTGAAAAAAAAAAAAAAAAAGTGTTTTACAATTTTCCAAAAATCCCAAGTGGGGGGGAGGGAAAAAAAACTCAAGTTTCTTTTAAAAAACAATTTTAACAAATCCTAAAATCCATGCGAGCGAAGCCGCGGGCAAAAGTTAGTCTATACATATAAACGCGAAAGTCTTGACTGACTCATCAACCGTTGAAACCGTTTAACCTTCGAACGTGAAATTTTGAAGGTGCACTGTTTTTATGATGTAGGCACCCACTAAGGAAGAATTTTTGGAAACACCGCCCCTAAGGGGGTTGAATATTTTAAACAGGATACCTATAGCTCAAAAACAGAAGATGTTACAGATGTGAAAATCCGTATTTAGATTTGTCTTGAAAAATAAAAAAATACGTACTTTACCATTTTCTGAAAATCCCTTGGGGGCAAAAAGGGGGGTTGAATACTTTTATCATAAACGCGAAAGTCCTGACTGACTGACTCATCAACCCCAGCTGAAACCGTTTAACCTAGGAATGTGAAATTTTGAAGGTGTACTGTCTTTATATTGTAGGCACCCACTAAGGAAGGATTTTTGGAAACTCCGCCCCTAAGGGGGTGAAAAAGGGGGTTGAATATTTTAAACAGGATAACATTGCCTCAAAAGGTCCTAGTAGAAGGCCTAGTAAAAGCAACAGGTAATGTCCTAGACAAAAAGAAAATTAGCCTGGTGAAGTAGTCGCCGGATCCTGAGACAAGCCAATGCTGGCTAGCAGCGGCCAAGCCTCAGCCGGGTCAGAGATGATGCATGGTATGTTCCCGTGGGTCACTACGAGCGAGCCAGCCAGCCCCCAATGGTAAGGAACCTCTTAAAGACGGAGAAACCCTGTCACCAGTCGGAAGCGACGTCGCGCAAGCAGGGTGACAAACGGTAGGTCTTGGTATAGTGACATGGTCGCCCCTTCAAACTTCACCGCCGTCCTGGGCCCAGGAGCTGACATAATCCGAGTCTTAGTCGCTACGTGGAATCTCTGGGGGCCGTCGCAGGCTTACGGATCCGTGAGGCTGAGACGAACAGTTCTGAGACATCGGGGGAGCGATCCTATTATATGATGAGCGAGGCGATTTACATAGGAAAGCAAATCAGACGTTGGCACCGACTCCGGCATCTGCGGTGTCTAGATTCGAGGGCCTCCTCCGAGCGAGTCAGTAAGTCGACTTGGGATCGTAAGGTGTCAACTTGCGATGTAAGTATATTCTGCTCCGCAGCCACATTCGAGGTCTGAGCCTGTATTGCCATCACTTGAGAGCGCACCGACGCAACTTCGGACCACAGTCCAGACACCTCCGTCGTCCACAGGGATTTTATTTCATCTATAAACCGGCGGTAGTCTCCCATCGTGGTGTGACGAGCGTCGTCTATCTCCGTAGTAGGGGTAGCAACAATGCAGGGTTTCAAGGAAGGTGGACAGGCCTCCAAAGAGGTCTCTGTCCCCACAGAGGCATTCGTCTCCCGGATCACATTCTCCCGTGGCGAAAGTACACACCTCTGCGGTACCTCCACGCCACTGGGTGAGGGTATTTTATCTCCATCAGAGGGATCTCGTACAGGGCCTGCAGCAGGTCCCACGACCCCACATGAAGCCGCAGCCGCTGCTTTCCTCTGTTTCTGTGCTCTTTTTTTTGCCGCTTTTCCCTTTGCTGCACTATCTCCCCGTGACAACGGAGCCAGCCAGTCTATTCCTGCTGCAGTATCTGTGGGCCAGGAACCATCATCCTCATCCGAGGAGCCATAGCCTGCAGGGAGCATCGGTGATGGGACCGTGCTACAGGAGAGTCTGCTGCTGTACAGGGAGTCTCTGATATCCCTCTGATGAGGGCCCTCCGAGACGTCCCGGCGGGGCTGCAATTTCTTACCCATCCGCTATGTATCGGGAGGTAATCAGGAGAAACGGCTGTGCTGACCTGTGGGAAACTCCCCGGCTCCAGAAAGAAGACTGCTCTGTCTAGGCCGCACTAGGCCCAGATCCTGTCGGCCCAGAAATACGTCGTCTATCACCCGGCAAGTCGCAGTACCGGAGTCCAAGGTCAGCAGTGGATCTCAAGTTCACCAGGAAACCTGGTTTTAGCCCATAAATCAGAGAGATTTCAGCAATAGAAAACAGATTCTCAGAGGAGCTCTGAAGCATGCAACCACTCAGTTCAACAGCTAGCTCCGCCCCGATGTGAATACTTTTATCAGTATACCTATATTTCAAAAACCAAAGATGTTACAGGTGTGAAATTTGGCACTTACATTCTTCTTGAAAAAATAAAAAACACGTGTTTTACAATTTTCCAAAAATCCCAAGTGGGGGGGGGGGAAGCGGGGTTCTACCAAAAAAACCTCAAGTTTCTTTTAAAAAACTATTTTAACAAATCCTAAAATCCACGCGAGCGAAGCCGCGGGCAAAAGCTAGTGTATGATAAAAGGCTAATGCATGTTTGTTAGCAGTAGTCCAAGCAAAGAGGACGCTGAGAGAAGCTGTGTGATTTAATGTAACAGTTATTGTGTTTACTGTAATTTCGAGGGTTAATGGGAATATTGTGGTATTTTATGAATAGGTTACTGTTAGAAGGTATGAGACAGTGAGGAGATCAGTTCGAGAAATAATAGGCAAATTAGTTTTAAAATAACTAGTTCTATACGGTTTCGTGTTCTATATAGTAAGAGTGGAGCGAAACTGTGATTAAAAATGCAACTAAAATATTAAATGAAATACCTTCTTTTTAGCTAAAATGCTGATGTTTGCAGGAATGTTAAAGAAGACCGGGTAAATTGAAATGTGTATTTCTATGCAATTTCTGATGAAACGGTTATTCGTTATCTGCTGTAATAATATTGAAATGATTTTGTTTTACTTTGTTTCTGATGGGTTGTTAAGTGTCCACTCTAGCTGCTGGAGAGAGACCTTTTTGGGTAATGCAAGCGTATATAAACGTTCCTTCCTTCTGACTAGACTGTATTAGATCTCCCAGAAAATTGGTAGCACTGTCCAACCACACGCTGCAATACGGCAGTCTTCATTCTCAAATACCCTTTTCTTGCTGCACGAATTTGTAGTTTAGGAGGGCACCGGTTGAACACCAGTTTCTGTATATGCCCAAATGTCCCATCCAGCTCCTGGGACGGGACATCCTGAGTAAATTGCAAGCCCAAATTACTTTCCTCCCGGGAAGTCACGCTAAATTAGATCTACCAGAGAATGGAAGCTCTATTCGACAGCACTGCTCAGCCACACCAGATTTGCAAAACAGTAAGGCTGGGCTCACACCTGCGTGTTTTTTTACACGCGCAATACGCACGGTTTTTAACACGCGTATTCTGCATGCGTATCGCGCACGCGTAAAAAACACGCATTGCATACATAGACTGCAGAGTGAACACGCTGCAAATACGCCCCAAAGAAGCTCCCGTACTTCATTGGGCGTAGGATGTTTTACAACGCATTCCTGCTGGCTGTAAAACACCCAGGTGTGAACGGGTCCCATAGGAAATCAAGACCCGTGCCTGTAGCGCTCCAACAGTATTACGCTCCGCAGAAATATAAACAGAACATTTAGGCACTCACAGAAATTGCAAAGCCACGGTATATTAAAGTTTTACGTGTCACCATGGAACACTCCGTTACTACCCGTGAAACCCCCCCCCAAATTGCTACTGTGATTATACAGCCTGTCGTCACCAATCCCTACAACCAACTGGAGCTCATAACCGGAAGTACACAGTGTTAGATTTAAAAGTCGCCTTCTTCTGTATACGTCTGGCCCCAAAAAGCCAGCCCCTTTTTGCGTTCCAGTGGGAAAATTCACTAACCGGAACTAAGCATCAAATTATTTATTTTTCTAACACGCCCAGTCTTCGGCAATTCCCTGAGTCAGGATCTCCTGTCCTTTAACTCTCAGCCAGACAAAGTTGTATTGCAATAATATGTCGATGATTTATTGCTTGCCTCGCCAACCAAAAAAGACTGTTTAGCCGCCACAAAAGCACTTCTGCATCTGTTTTGGCAAGCAGGCTACAAAGTGTCTAAAAAGAAAGCACAAGGAGCTAGCTGTGGTAGCGAGGGGACACGTTTTGCAGAGCTCCTGCAGGCTTTCTGATATTTTGCTGGATTATTTCGCTAGTTTTTCCACGGGATCGCTCCTTGTTGTCACTGGACTACTCATCAAGCTTTGGAGGACGTGAATCGTGCTACCCTATGTGTCCGGTGGTGGTTTTCTATTACCGGAGGGATCGGGCCTATAACTCGGGCCTACTTCGCCTGCCCGCATCGTCAGCTTGCAAGGAGTTTGGCAGTGTCTCTCCGGATTTGGTCCTTTGGTCCCTAACATGGGTAAGAAACTACCCCCCCGGGTGTTACCCCAGAAAGTGGCTCTCGTCAGCGGGACATAAGGGACTCCATGGCTCGCGGGTCTGTTCCCCGGGGAGCGATAGCTTCCTCCCCCTTCCTTTCCGGATATGGGTCTACAGATGAGGATTCTGGAGCCAGCGCGTCTTGGAAACTGGAGCCGGCGAGTCTTGGCTATCCCCGCCATCCCAGTCGATGGGATCACAGCCCACAACTACGGCAGCTAAAAAGCGGGTGCAAAAGAAGCGGAGGGCTGCGATAACGGCCTGTCTACACGTCCGTCCTTGCCCCAGCCCACACACAGCATCCAGCCGCCCGACGGGGACCAGTCCCAAGTATGAGGCAGGAGGTGTCCGCACCCTGTGCTGAAGTGCTGCCTTCGGGTCCCGGTTAAGGTGTGAGGGAGAGGCGCTTTCTGCACGCCTCTCCAACGGATCGGCTTTTTTTTCTTTTCTTGACCCTCGCGAAAGCCGGCAGTTTTCTGGATAGGCAGCAGTCAGAGCAGTCCGGAGAATGAACCGGAGGACGCCGGAGATGCGGGGCTCCTGCGCCCCGACACAACGGCATCCCGCGGAGACTTCACCTTCTCATCCCTGATCCTGAACGCAGACATCCAGGCTCTCCTGAGAGATCACAAGCAGGAGCGGACGCTGCACGTCCTCAGGATGCCCTGCAGGGTGAGGAGCCCAGGGCCAGTTGGACATCATCAGCACTAATGGAGAGCCAGGGGCCACAAACCGGGGTGGAGCCTCCCAGTGTGCATTCATGGGGTGACACGAGGTCTATGTACATTCTGTTCCCGTGAGCTTACAATCTAAAAGGGGCCTGATCCCGTGAGCTTACAATCCAAAGGGGGCCCTGATCCTGTGAGTTTACAAACTAAAGGGGGCCTGATCTCGTGAATTTACAATCTAAAGGGGGCCTGATCCCATGAGCTTACAATCTAAAGGGGGCCAGATCCCGTGAGTTTACAATCTAAAGGGGGCCTGATCCCATGAGCTTACAATCAAAAGGGGGCCTGATCTCGTGAATTTACAATCTAAAGGGGGCCTGATCCCATGAGCTTACAATCTAAAGGGGGCCTGATCCCGTGAGTTTACAATCTAAAGGGGGCCTGATCCCGTGAGTTTACAATCTAAAGGGTCCTGATCCCATGATCTTACAATCTAAAAGGGAAAAGAGGTGCCCGTTCCAGTGAGTTTACAATCTAAGAGGGAAGAGGAGCTGCTCCCGTGAGTTTACAATCTAAGAGGGAAAGAGGAGCCGCTCCCATGAGTTTACAATCCAAGAGGGAAAGAGGAGTCGCTCCCGTGAGTTTACAATCTAAGAGGGAAGAGGAACTGCTCCCATGAGTTTACAATCCAAGAGGGAAAGAGGAGCCACTCCCGTGAGTTTACAATCTAAGAGGGAAAGAGGAGCCGCTCCTGTGAATTTACAATCTAAGAGGGAAGAGGAGCTGCTCCTGTGAGATTACAATCTAAGAGGGAAAGAGGAGCCGCTCCCGTGAGTTTACAATCTAAGAGGGAAAATAGGAGCCCTCTCTAATATATAAATGCGTTTGTAATGCGCTGTCAGCTGCAAGCCCCTGTCACAGCTGCTCACTCAGCCGTCCCGTTGAGGACGGGACGGCGACAGACGCGTTACAAACGCAATTATATATGGAGATACTCTTGGATAGGACATCGAAAAGCAAATATGTTGACACAGATTCTGAGCTGGCAACAACAACAACAATATACTGCCCTCCGGGCAGGCTTAACTACTAGTTCTATAAATAAAGAATCTTTTTAAAAAAGCACAAATTTGCAAACAAAGTGTAAAGTATCTAGGCTTTCAATTAACAGGGACCAGGCGTGCATTAGGTCCTGAACGAAAAGAAGCAGTCTGCCGTATTCCGCAACCAAAGACACGCAGACAAGTACGTGAATTCCTAGGTGCTGCAGGATTCTGCCGATTATGAATCCCTGATTTCGCAGAAATAGCCAAACTATTACACCAAGCCACAAAAGGAAGTGAAGAAGATCCATTCCTCTGGGAAGAGGAACAGACAGCAGCTTTCCGAAAGTTAAAAACTTTGTTAATGGAGGCCCCGTGCCTTGGGCCTACCTGACCACAGTAAACCTTTCCAGCTCTACGTACATGAACATAACACTGCTACTGGAGTCCGGATTCAGTACTTGGGGTCCTGGCCAAGGTCTGTTGCCTATTTGTCCAAACAGCTAGATCCAGTGGCCTGCGGCCTACACCCATGCCGGAGAGCAGTGGCTGCTACAGCAATGCTAATATCTGAAGCTGACAAGTTAACGCTGGGACAAGTCCTTCATGTCAAAGTACCGCATGCAGTTAAAGCCTTGCTAGACGTCAAAGGAAGCTACAGGTTCAGCAACAGCCGGATGACAAAGTACCAAGCCATGATGTGTGAAAATCCACATGTTCGTTTGGATCTCACCGCCACCTTGAATCCTGCCACGTTGCTTCCAGATTCTGAGGAGGACCCAAGTCATGAATGCCTCCAAGTCATGGAAGAAGTATTCAGCAGCAGGCCTGATTTAAGAGACGTACCCCTAGACAAATACGACCTGCAATTGTTCACTGATGGAAGTAGCTATGTTGAAAATGGCAAGAGACTAGCCGGCTATGCTGTTGTCACACAGAAAAATGTTTTGGAAGCAGAACCATTGCCGTCAGGCACATCAGCACAGCTCACAGAAATTGTGGCTCTAATCTTCACAGATTCCAAGTACGCTTTCATGACGGTGCATGCCCATGGAGCCCTGTACAAAGAAAGAGGACTCCTAACGTCTGCAGGAAAACAAGTGAGTACTTCAAGCTAATTCTGCATTTACTGGAAGCTGTCTTGAAACCCAGTGCTGTCAGCATCATGCATTGTCATGGACACCAGAATGGCAATGGAGGAATACCCAAAGGGAACAGAAAAGCTGACCAGGCTGCAAAAGCGGCTGCAAGGACCATTGTTACTGATGAACAAGACAGTGAGAGTCAGTCTGCAAGCAAAGTGCTGCCTTGTATGCAAGTAGAGATTTTAAGCTCCAGTATGCCAAATTACGAATTCTATATGAACAGTAGGGATGTGCGTTTCGGGTTTCGGAATTTCGGAATTTTCACGAAATTTCCCGATTCGTGTTTTCGGATGCGGCCGATTTTCCGAAAATTTTTAGATCCGAAAATGGCAGATCCGAAAAGTTTTCCGAACCGAAACGAAATATTTTCGGAATTTTCGAATGTACTTGAAATGTGTCAAATCGAAATTTATTGCTTTGAAACGAGAACAGACGTTTCGAAAAAACGAAAATTTTCGAAAATACGAAAAGTCGATACAAAAAACGAGCTAAGTGACACGAAAATACAAAAAATGGTCGATATTCCGAAACCATTTACAATTCCGAAAAACGAAAATTTTTGAAAATACGAAAAGTCGATACAAAAAACGAGCTAAGTGACACGAAAATACGAAAAATGGTCGAAATTCCGAAAAAAAATGTACACGAAAAACGAGTCGAGCCGAATCGAATCGAAACAGAAATCGGTCGATACGAGCCGAATCGAAAAGTTTAATAATCCGAAAAATCGAATCAAACCGAAAAAAAAATCGGTGCATAAGCCTAATGAACAGACGGAGATTTGACCCGAATGGAGAATTCATTGAAGTTATCCTGAACAAATGGTATGCTGACTATGAAACTCTTGAGATGAACCATAATTATATTCAGTGGCTCTTTCCAATTCCTGAGCAAGGGAGAAACAAGTGGGCCTACCCACTGATCTCTATAGAAGCAGACTTGATGAAGAACACCTCAGAAATTCAGCAGAGGCTCCTTCGGGCCTACAAGTTGATGCTGAACTTCTTCGGTGTAAAATTAGTGTGGGAGGTTGGAGAAGATACAGAAGAAACTGAAGTCGAACGGACAGAAAATTTCTCCACAAGATTTGACAATCTGAACTCCAACAGTCACAATAATCTATGGATTAGCCAAATTCTGAAATGTGTGGGAGTATTAGGAGCTGAGAAGTACCAGGCCCCACTGGTGAAGTTTTTCCTGAAGGAAACACTCATTGAGAAGTCCCTGCCAAATATGAAAGACAGTGTGTTGAATTACTTCCTATTCACTGTAAAGAACAAACCTGAACGGCAAGACTTGATCTACTTTGCATGGACGAACTATCACCCTAAAGAGGAGTTCAGGTGGGGAAAAGGAGAAGAACTTGAAACTTACAAGACACCATACTCGGTGATGGCCCCGTTACTTCCGACCCCACTGAACCAATGGACACCAGTATACTCGGAGAAAGAGAAGAAGTGGTTCTCGGAGGAACCCGGTAGATATGGAGAAGATGGATGGTTCCAATTGACCAGCAATCAAATTGTCCTCCCTGCAACATTAGCGCCAGAAATTGTCAGAGCCTTTCATGCTAGCACTCATGGAGGAAGAGACACCATGGAACGGCAGCTGGAACCACATTTCTATGTCCCTGGACTCTCAGTCATCTGCAAAGCAGTAGCTCAGCAGTGTGTTACGTGTGCCAAGAACAACCCAAGGCCAGGACCATCGCAACCCCCAGGAATGCAACCAATTGGATTCAATGGCATCCCTCCAAATAGACTTTACTGTGCTTCCACCTTGCAAAGAATACAAATACCTGCTGGTAATGGTGTGTACATTAACTGGATAGGTTGAGACCTTCCCATCCAGAACTGAAAAGACAGCTGAAGTAGTATGGACTGCCACTCAAAATTGGTTCAGATAATGGCCCGGCCTTCATCTAAGCTTGTCTGCAGCAGCTTGCCCGTCGACTGGGCATTACTTGGAAGCTACATACAGACTACAGGCCTCAAAGTTCTGGAAAAGTAGAATGAATGAACAGGACACTAAAGACTTTGATGGCCAAGATATGTCAGGAGACATCACTGGGATGGCTAGATGTGCTGCCGATAGTCCTCTTGCATGTTAGATGCAGGCCAACCCCACGTTTGAAATTGAGCCCTTACGTACTCCTGTTCGGGTGACCCACCCCCTTGATTAATGGGCTAAGGGGGGACCTCTGGGCATTAGGGGAAGCTAGGCTAAATGAGCAAGTACTGTTGTTGGGTCAATCAATGAAGAAATTGAATACCTGGGTTGGTGATAATCTACCTAATTCTTTTGTATCCACCATTGCATAAGTATTGTCCAGGTCTGGGTGAAGGAGTGGAAGGCAGACCCACTAGGCCCAAAATGGAGGGGTCCTTACCTTGTTCTATTGTCCATTCCCACAGCAGTGAAGGTGGCCGAGGTGGTTTCGTGGATATACCGCTCGACTGAAACCAGTGACAATAGCCACAGAGTCCTAGTGGGGACTAATTGCCAGTGACTCTGATTTGTTCAAGGTATTTTCCATTCGAATCCAAATACTTGCCCAGACCAGCAAGTAATAATGCCTGAGAACCTGCCAACGATGGAAACCCAGAGGGTAGCCCGTGAACCCATTATTGTTATTGTAATATTGAAGTGCGTAAGCTTCGGGAGTTGCAAAAGTGATATGATCCTGGAACAAATTAATGCTGTTTTAAATGGTTCATGTGAATGATAATTTATTATGAATGTTGTACTTTTACCCAAAACTCAATAGAAGCAGTCCCAGACTATTTCCAGGTAATTCAGGATCATCAAGAGAAGATGTCCCAGTTGCAGTACAGGGCCCGCCAGATAGCTGCCGAAGGATGAAATCTATTTCGTTGGTTTGGTTCTTTAGGAGACTGGTTCGGATCCATACTCAGTTTTCTTTCCCGAGTTGGATCCATGATGACAATGGTTATAATAATTCTGGTGATGGGTGTACAGATTTACCGGATAGGGTTATGTATGTGGCCCATGTGTAAGAAGGCCCTGACCCCTGCTAAAAATAGGCCAGCAATTGTTGTCCCTAATCTTTTCCCCATGAAGGACATGCTGCCTGATTACAAGGATCTGATGGTTTAGGTAAACTGATAGAATGGCTATGGGCATCAGGTGGGAGAACCTAACGCCTTAGCCAAGGGGGAATGAGACAGGAATGACCCAGAAACCAGCCGCCATCTTGTCCCCTGACAGCCATCTTGGATGGAAGTGTGGTTCATGGATTTGTAAATAGCAAATATTAAACAGTTTTAGTAGAAGCTTGTTTAGATTTGGACATTCCAGAGACTTTCTCCGGTGTAGCAATTAAATGGAGAATCCGGCCTGAATAAACAGAGATGCCAAGGAACTGATTTAGCTACACCAAGGCCAGAGGAGTCACAGATGAGAACAAAGGCCCCCTTAGCCAGATGCACTATTATCAGTTGTAGGGAGAAAACAGGACCTCTGGGGGATGATGGTGACAGGATCGAACGAGTTTCTAAATCATCTGTCTTAATTGTGTATTCTATGGCAAATTCAGGAATGTCTTTGTGTCCGAATGAGGGGATGGCACAAATGCCCATGGGGAGAGCAAGTTTGCCATGGGGAGGGTAATTTGGATGTACTGGTTTTGCTAATCGAAGTGTAAGAATTGTAACCCAATGTTGGGAGCTCAATCGAGCTTTGCAATACATTCCAGTTCGAGTCTGACGTCATAATAAAGAATGCTTTTTCCTGCCATTGACTCGTGTCTAGCCTTTCGTTGACCGCACCGTGCAGACCTTTCTCCTGACAGAACTGAGTGGATTCCTGTAACAATATACACTATCAGGGTTATTCAGAGAAAGGTGAAACTCTGGAGAACCTTTGGAAAAGTGAAAATTCTAGGTCAAAATGGCCTATTTAGAAAGTGAGATAAGTGGGAGAATTTTTCTGGTTTGGCTATTTTGACCTAGAGTTTTCACTTATCCAGTCATTCCCCTGAATTTCACCTTTCTTTGAATAGATCTGTTTGTAGTTTCCCTTATCTGTATCTATAAGTAATTGATTCCTTTGTTTCTCCATGCTTCCACCCCCAGGATCTGGCTTAAACCAGATCTCTTTGCCTTTTCCCCAGCCATTGTCTATTACACTAGGACGTGTATGTGTGTGTGTGAGAGAGGGGGAAGGCTATTGAGTATGGATACGCTGGGGCATGTTTTACCTGTGTATTCTAACCATCCAGCTGTCTGTGTGTTTTTCCAATTGAAACCCTGAATAAAGTAATTCCCTGTTAATTTTTCCCCCTGCAAGGAGCTCCGGCTATTGACTGTTTGGGTTTGCACCAGAATCAGTACTCCCTCAGGATACTGAAGGCAAGAAGGAGCTTTCATGCATGTGGAAACCCATCCTGTGTACAGATACCACGTGACAATTCCAATAAATGTTGCTGTGATTTAGATGTCTGGAGTGCTCATACCTTTTTATCGGATGCCAATTTGGGGAGTAGCCAACCCTTTTATGTGTTGGCACCTAGCATAAAAACATTTTGGGATTGTTGCTGCTAACATGTGCTATATACAGTCATGGCCGAAATTGTTGGCACCCCAGACATTTTTCCAGAAAATCAAGTATTTCTCACAGAAAAGTAATGCAGTAACACATGTTTTGCTATACACATGTTTATTCCCTTTGTGTGTATTGGAACAAAACAAAAAAGGGAGGAAAAAAAGCAAATTGGACATAATGTCACACAAAACTCCAAAAATGGTCTGGACAAAATTATTGGCACCCTTTCAAAATTGTGGATAAATAAGATTGTTTCAAGCGTGTGATGCTCCTGTAAACTCACCTGGGGCAAGTAACAGGTGTGGGCAATATAAAAATCACACCTGAAAGCAGATAAAAAGGAGAGAAGTTCACTTAGTCTTTGCATTGTGTGTCTGTGTGTGCCACACTAAGCATGGACAACAGAAAGAGGTGAAGAGAACTGTCTGAGGACTTGAGAACCAAAATTGTGGAAAAATATCAACAATCTCAAGGTTACAAGTCCATCTCCAGAGATCTAGATTTGCTTTTGTCCACAGTGCGCAACATTATCAAGAAGTTTGCAACCCATGGCACTGTAGCTAATCTCTCTGTGGGTGGACGGAAGAGAAAAATTGATGAAAGGTTGCAACGCAGGATAGTCCGGATGGTGGATAAGTGCCCCCAAACAAGTTCCAAAGAAATTCAAGCTGTCCTGCAGGCTCAGGGAGCATCAGTGTCAGCGCGAACTATCCATTGACATGTAAATGAAATGAAACGCTATGGCAGGAGACCCAGGAGGGTCGCACTGTAGAGCCCAGTGTCAGAAAGCTGGGTTTGCATCCGAGATCTTGGGTCTTCCAGCAGGACAATGACCACAAACATACGTCGAAAAGCACCCAGAAATGGATGACAACAAAGCGCTGGAGAGTTCTGAAGTGGCCAGCAATGAGTCTAGATCTAAATCCCATTGATCACCTGTGGAGAGATCTTAAAATTGCTGTTGGGAAAAGGCGCCCTTCCAATAAGAGAGACCTGGAGCAGTTTGCAAAGAAAGAGTGGTCCAAAATTCCAGGTGAGAGGTGTAAGAAGCTTATTGATGGTTATAGGAAGCGACTGATTTCAGTTATTTTTTCCAAAGGGTGTGCAACCAAATATTACGTTAAGGGTGCCAATAATTTTCTCCAGCCCATTTTTGGAGTTTTGTGTGACATTATGTCCAATTTGCTTTTTTTCCTCCCTTTTTTTGTTTTGTTCCAATACACACAAAGGGAATAAACATGTGTATAGCAAAACATGTCTTACTGCAATACTTTTCTGTGAGAAATACTTGATTTTCTGGAAAAATGTCTGGGGTGCCAACAATTTTGGCCATGACTGTATGTAATTCAAGCAATCAAGACATTTTCAAGTACAGCTTATAACAGTAACGATTTATCTGTTGGTTTATCCGATGGAGGGCCCTATTTCTTACTCGGCGCTAAAATAGGGACGCTAACTGGGAAAGCCTGTGCTTGCAGGATTCCCTGTATTGCCCCCATTTTAGCACCATATTCTAATTCAATAGCCTTCCCCAGAACGCAGTGCTATCCTCAGTGATACGCTTGGTATCGCTTCTGCGCCACCGCGAGTATCACTTCCTAGAGTCCATAGGAGGGTTGCGCTGCTGGGCCGCGAGCCTTGCGTGAACTTGCTCTCGCGAGATCACGCAGTGTCGTGGTGTGATCATGGAAGGAGACTGGGGACTATTTGTCCCCAGTCTCTCTCTGCTCCCGGTGGCCAGAAGCAGCGGATCTAGTCACCATTCTCTCCATGGGATGAGGAGGTGAGTATCTGATTTACTGGAGGGGATTTCACTGGTGCTAAATGATTCTGCAGAAGCAGAATCAGTTAGCGGCAGCTTCTGGGTGACGGTAAAAATCCGTTTAGCCCATCGGTGCAGTATTTAGATCTAGGACTTTATAATACCTTACTTATCCTAACACTAATTACTGATTGTGCACCCTATGCTTAACATGGGAGAGCGCAAAGTACAGTAAGCTCGTGCAAGTTAGCACAATCACTGATGTGCTAACAGATTATTACAGGGTATAGTGCTAGGAAGGTAATATGGGGGGCATGCGTTAAAGTCACTTATCCTGAAGCTAATTTCCTGAATGATACAGCTAGTCCGAGGGCTAGCACTGCTCGAGGGCCCGCAGGTTGTAGGGGCCTGTTTTTGGCCAGACACAGTGAGTGGGCCCCGCCGGTTTTAAGGTTCTGCCTCCTGGTTAATCATTTCATCATCACCCGAATGAGGCCTGCCACCTGTGTCCGCCATCGGGGTCCTGCCGCTGAGGCGCACGCCACCCTGTAACCACGGCGGCGCCACAGCATGCCTGCTTCAGCCTCCATTAGACTCCCATACGCCACACCACGCTCTTGACTCTAAACCTCGCTGTATGGTGCCACCCCCTCACATGATGCGTGCAGGGCACGCTGCATGCAGCGGCAGAGAGCCTGAGGTCGGGTAAACAAGGAGGAGCCAGGAGGGTGCAGTGCGGTGCAGTGGAGCCAGCCAGCCTCAGGAACCTGCCTGCATACAAAGGCGACTCATGCTCATGTGAGTAAAGAAGTGGAGCTGACAGAGCCTCGCCGGCGTCATGGAGTTTTTTTCACGTGCGCACACAGAGATTGCCCAAGCCAGGTTTTAAAACATTTCACTACCAACAGCAATATATTATAATGAGCTCCTCCGTAGCTTGTCCTGTTACTACTCCTGCTTTGTAACCAGGAGGGTGCGAGTTCAAATCATAGCAGCATCTTTTTTTTTTAATCTCATTTACCTATGTCTTTATTTTATCTTCCAAAGCAAGCACAAAAATAATGATGATAATTTTATAATACTATCATTATTTTTGTGTTTGCTTTGGAAGGTAAAATAAAGACACAGGTAAATGAGATTTAAAAACATGTGCTGCCGTGATTTGAACTTGCACCCTCCTGGTTACAAAGTGGGAGTATTAAAAGGAGGAGCCACAGAGCAGCTCAATGTAATATGCTGCTTTGTTGGTACTGTAGGGTTTTAAAACCTGGCTCAGGCAATCTCTGCATGCGCACGAAATAGCTCTCTCGTACGCACACCAAGGGTTAACTCGTGCACACGATCTGCACATCGTGCGCACGATCTGCACATCGTGCGCACGTGGAGAAAAAAAAACTCCATGACATCGGCAGGTCTCGGTAGGAGTCTCATCAGGGCAGATATATTGGAAGCAAACATTGCAAGATTTTTGCTCCCACAGAGCCTTTCTCTTTCTGACCAATAAGCAACCACCAGTCCTATGGTGGGCCCCACAGCTCAATAGACTGAACTTTAACTCTGAACAGGCATAGGGTTCCTGGTACACTTCTCGCAAGAGGCCTTGGAAGGGTTCTAGTGACACTGCTGGAAAAAGTAAGAATCCCGCAAGGTACCTTGCTGTGAGTGTGACAGCGGCAGCCTGTACATTTTATATATATTGTAGCGCTACAATATATATTGCTAAGACTGCAGTAGGAAATGCCGCCTAATTGTTCAGCCATTACAAATGAGCCAAGTCATTTCTAAGTAAACCCCTGGGGCATTGCTAATCTTGTTCTGCAGACCAACTTTAATTTTGAAAAAATAACTGTTACATTGAATTAATCACCATCTTTACAAAAGCATTGTCATTCTTTTCTATCTAATGTGTGCCGCCAGATATTTTCTTTAATTAGCTCTATTATTGTGTGTGAGCGTCGCTGTGATACACTCATACACACCTCACATTACTGTGAGTTTTATTACTGTGGAGCTCTGTGATACGCTCATACACACCGCACATTACTGTGAGTTTTATTGCTGTAGAGCTCTGATAAGCTCATACACACCGCCAGGGCCAGACTGGGAATAAAAATCAGCCCTGGAAAAAAGAATTAGACCAGCCCTATAGCGCTAAGTTAAGTGACTTTAACTCATGCCCCATATTACAATCTGAACGCTAACGGGCTAAAAAAAACCAACCCTTAGCTCATTAGTGATTGTGCTCGCTTCTGTGAGCTTACTGTACTTTGGCTTCCCATGTTAAGGATAGGGAGCGCAAAGTCCTAACGCACATTACTGCACTGATGAGGTAACAAAAAAGTTGATGATGTTCGTCCATCGTATTCGATGAGGACCTTGACATCTAGTAGGTTGTGGGTTGTCCACGGTGTGTCCGCAGATGGCTGATGAGGCCTATTCGAGCACGAAATGTTCTGCCACACGTCGAGCAGACATGTGTGAGTACCCCTGTTGCAACATTTGCAGTTCTGGCTTTGCGAAGTGCTCGCTTCTCTTGTGCTATGGTTGCTCTTCTGTCCTCAAATAGCTGGCAGCCTTGGAGGGTCAGCATGCGCCATGTCGATCGATCTTGTGTCAAGATTTCCCAGGAGGTGATATCAATATCCATGGACTTGAAGGAGGCTTTCAGTGTATCTTTGTATCGCTTCCTTTGTCCCCCGTGTGACCGCTTTCCTTGAGACAGCTCACCGTAGAGGAGCTGTTTAGGGTTGCGATGATCGGGCATCCTTGCAACATGACCTGCTCAGCGTGTCTGGGCTTTCATCAGCAGGGTGTAAACTGATGGCAGGCCTACTCTGGAAAGGACTTCTGTGTCTGGCACCTTATCCTGTCACCGGATCCTGAGAAGTCTGCGGAGGCATGTCATGTGGAAGCGAGTCAGTTGCCTAGCATGCCTCCTGTATACAGTCCAAGTCTCACTGGCATACATCAGGGTAGTTAACACTACTGCTCGGTAGACTTTGAGCTTTGTGTCAAGGCTTATTCCACGGCGGTCCCACACGTTAGTCAATAGTCTGCCAAATGCAAAGCTTGCCTTGGCTATTCTGCAGTTGACCTCAATGTCAATTGTCACTGCGTGCGAAAGGGTGCTGCCTAGGTAAGTAAATTGGTCCACTGTTTGCAGCTTTTGTCCCTTCACTGTGATGGTGGGCTCTTCATGTTTGGCTTTCGGAGCTGGCTGATGCATCACCTCGGTCTTCTTTGTGTTGATAAGGAGGCCAAAGTTGTCACATGCTGCTGAGAATTTGTCCACACTGGCTTGCATTTCCTGCTCTGATCCAGCATTCAGGGCACAGTCATCAGCAAAAAGGAAGTCTCGTAGCACAGTATCCTTTACCTTGGTGACAGACTGGAGTCTACGCAGGTTGAACAGCTTCCCATCGGTCCTGTATCTCAGGCTAACTCCCAAGCAAGTGTTCTGGAAGGCTTCTGACAGCATAGCTGAAAACATTATGCTAAACAGGGTCGGTGCCAACACACAGCCTTGCTTGACGCCGTTTGTAATAGGAAAGGCCTTTGAAGCTTCTCCATCGTCCAGTACACAAGCTGTCATGCCGTCGTGGAACTGACGTCCCATTAAGATGAATCTATCAGGGCACCCAAACTTCGACATGATGCGCCACAGACCTTCGCGACTGACGGTGTCAAAAGCCTTGGTGAGATCTACAAAGGTGGTATACAATTCACGATTCTGCTCTTGACACTTCTCTTGGAGCTGTCGGGCTGTGAAGATCATGTCCACAGTGCCGCGCTCTTTGCGGAAGCCGCACTGTGTCTCTGGTAATAAACCCTGTTCCAGGTGGTCAGTCAGGCGGTTCAGCAATACTCGTGCAAGGATCTTGCCTGCGATGGAAAGCAGTGATATTCCTCTGTGATTATCGCAGACTTGTCGAAAAAGTTAACCACCGCTAGAAGCTGGTGCTAACTGATACCATTTCTCCTGAATCATTTATCACCAGCTAAATAAATTAATAAATCAGAGACGCACCTCTCATCCCGCGGTGAGAACAGTGGGCCGATCAGCCTCTTCTGGCCACAGAGAGCAGAGTGAGACTGGGGACAAAAAGTCCCCAGTCTCCCTCCACGAATCAAGTTGCGGCCCTGCAAGATCTCACGAGAGGCGAGATCCTGCAGGTCACGCGGCTGGGCAGCAAAAGCCTCCATGGAGTCCTATGTACTGCAGGAGGAGGTACTTGCAGTGACGCTTAGTGCTGCATTACGGGGGAGACTTTGGAATCAGCACCTGACCCATAATATGGAGCTTAAACAGGGATACTAAGGGGAAACCTGCAGGCGCACATTATTCACCTTAGCGTCCCTGTTTTAGCACAGGACAAGGAATAGTGCCCACAAGCTCTTATGGTGAAAGAACACAGGAAAAATAAAAGAAGAAGCAGAAGTCAAATCCTGGTATATAACATAGAGGAGACATTCCATAATAATAAAATAATTACAGCTCCCAGGGACTGGAAGATGACAGGGAATAGGGGAGGAGCCGGATGCGGAAGCCTTTGTTTTCTCTGGCCGCACGGCTCCCCAGCACCAGTGGCCCATAATTCAAGCAGCCTGCCGGGATTCCTCCCGGTATCCCGGTAGGCCAGTCCAGTCCTGCACACCGCACATTACTGGGAGTTTTATTGCTGCAGAGCTCTGTAATGTGTAGTGTGACAGTGATGTACAGACAGTATCTTTTAAAGCGATCGTCCGTTTTCCACATTTGCCACAGGGCCATTCTGTGCCACGGCGCAGCCTTAGCTGCAATGGCTTTTGCAGTAGAGTGGTGGCTATCTGTAAGTCTAAAGGGGCACAGTGAATTCCCAATTCGCTGCTGGGTCCAAGTTGTTTTTCTTCACATAATCTTCAAAAAGACTATTTTAAGGAGTTCAGAAATAACTTCTTTAGCACAACAATGTACATGTGGGTTTTGTGTTGTAGGGGTGGGGTTTTGTAAGGGGGTGGTCTCCTGTGGGTGCAGCACACGGGTGCCCCATGATCTCCTACTGCCCGGGGGCCCCATTAGTTGTCAGTCCGCCCCTGCAGCTAGCGTTCACAAGGGAATAGGGCCCGGAGATTGTAAACATTTAACACAATGATCACACTGGGGAACAGCATTTTCGTTGAGTTAGATCTGACACTTGTTTTTTTGACTAGGAAAGGTGAAAACTGCCACAGATATAACAAAAGGAATCAGGGCTGTTTTGGCACTTACGACGAGAAATAGCAGAGGCAGACATGATCTGAAGGAAAGGAAATAAGTATGAAAATAAAAAATTTAATTCTGCTTACTCCTTGTATACAGACTTTCAGAATACAGTTACAGTTACAAGTATTTATAATTGCCAATAAATTCCTTAGCGCTATACAATGGGAGAGACAGAATAACGAATATACATACACGGAACAGAAGGAGGGAGGATCCTGCTCAAGATCTTACAATCTAAGAATACGATTCACTAAATACAGTTATACACACCCTCTCACCACACTGTCTCACATGTAACATCTGGTTGCCAAAGTCGCCCCCCACCCTTCCCCACTCGAGGGAGGTCCACTCTCGGCCAACAGGAGAGTACTCGTGCTCCCGAACATCCGGGTGGGAGTAATCACATTCAAATAAGCTATAGAAAAAAAATCTGACATGATAGAAGAAAACTAACTGTAGTTTTGAAATCAGCATGCCTAATTTAGTCTGAAACAACAGAAATATCGAACTCAGCAGAATATATGTTCCAAATTGTTCCCCAGTGTCATTGGGGACATTGTCAATCCTAGGGCTGGGCACTAGTTCAGGCATTTTAATTGCTTGTTTTGCATACTTTAATACATTATCCTATTCCAGTCAAGTCATTGACCATCCGAGCTGGAAATAAGCAGCAAAATTCCTTCAGCTATTGCCTACTCACTTATAAGCCATTTCTTCAGGAGATGGAATGGATTCCTTAGGCCAGTTGATGAGACAGTTGAGAAAAATAAGACAGGCCAAGGCAGACCAGCCTAACATTATCCCCACGAAGGACACACCGGCTTCATATATCAGCTGCAATTACAGTAATCAGGTTTTAGAGGCAGCATTGATGATACACATTGCTATTACAGATTTAAGATTTAATTTCACAAAAAAAATAATGCTATAATCACGATATAATTTAGAAGAAGGCATAAAAGAGGATCTCCCACAAAAAGGATGTCCTTGGACCCCCAGATGTCATTGAACTGCAACTCCCATGAATGATTTTTTGGCTGTCTATTGCATTCAACGTGTTCTGGTGTAGGCCATCAACATCTGGAGTGCCGGAGCTTGACATTTCTGCCCCAGGACAGGCTTTACAAGGGTAATGGGATATTGCGGTGGTTAACATGTGACTGCAGGTGCAATGTAGTGAGGGAGGTCAGGGAATTCTATTCATCAGGTTAAGCTGATTTTGGACCTGGGAAATAGGAATTGCAGTCAAACTGTAGGACGTAATAAGGCTGCTTTAATCAGAGCAAGGAGAGGCAACATTTCGTCTCACTGATGTACTCTGATGGGTGAAAGTGTGTTTGATGAAGGCTCATGGAGTGAGCAAAAATGTTGTCTCTCCCTGCTCTAATTAAAGCAGAAAGAAAAAAGTGGTAGACACCGGCTACCTAGGAACCTTTATTGGACAAATACAATGTACACAGAAAAAAAAAAAAAAACACACTACATAAAAATGGTAAATGATAACCTCCTTAAACCATAAATAATCTTTCTCTAGATAGAGAACACATAAGAATGGAAAATGAGAAATAAATTCTCAATTAGAATATGGGCAATGAATCTAGTTATGCAATATCACGTCCACAACTAGTAAGCCACTAGGTGGCGTTGAAGATCCTGGAATTGTCATGCTAATGCAAAGTTGTAATCAGAATTGGCAAACCATAATTTGTCAGCGTTGGGTGTCATATATAATAGCCACAGTTGGAGGCTGAACAAGCATCTAATAATTAGAAACAATTACCAAGGAAAGTTGGGGATAAAAATCTCAATTGTTTGGAATATGGGCAATGGTTCTAATTTTACAGTATCACGTCTGCAGCTAGTAAGCCACTAGGTGGCATCAAGGATCCTGAAATTATTGTGCTAATGCAGGGTAATAGGAGTTACTAAAATTGTTTTGCCAGTATTGGGTGTCATATATAATAAACACAGTTGGAAGCTGAACATGCATTGATAATGAGAAAACACATACCAAGGAAAAAAAAATTAAAAAAAAAAATGGAGAGGTAATTCGCAATTGTATAGAATATGGGCAATAATTCTAATTGTGCAATATCACATCTGCAACTAGTAAGCCACTAGGTGGCATCAAGGATCCTAGAATTATCGTGAAATACAAGGGTTATGGGCAGAATTGGCAAAAGATTTTTATTTGCCTGGTTGGGTGTCATATGTGATGAACACATTTGGAGGCTAAACATGCATATAGTAAATGAAATCCAAAGCAGTGAATCAATTCACCATAGGTAAAGATTGAAAATCCACAGTGTATTGAATTGAAATCCACATAGTATCCACAAAGCCTAAAAGCTGTGAACCGCACTGAGGTGCAACTATATAATTAGCAACAAGAGGCAATTAGACGCTCATAAATGCAGTCAGTTGATATCATGTGTAAAGTAATTCGGATCTACAACAGACATACATATAGTAGAATGCAGTTGAAGTCTAAACCCAATTGTATTAATGCTATAAGACACAAAGAACCACAATTAGCCAGCGGTTTAAATCAATAATGTGATGCATATTTGCCATTGGAGGAAACCGTCATAAGTAAAGGTGCTGCATGGTATTAGGAGAAGTTGGTTTGGGAGTTTATTGCCGCAGTAATTGCTTTCCATTAAACATTTTGATGGATGGAAAAAATAATAGTGACCACAATAATGCTATAGCATAAAAAAGGCACAACACTGCAATATTTAAACCGATAGCAAAACCAGTATCCTCACTGATATGCAACACAGGCTTAAGATCTCAGAATGACGGCACAAACTAGCCTAGCAACAATTATTGTGATTAGTAACCAGAATAGAGACACTCATTGCCCAATCCTAAAGCCATCATAGGCAAAATACCCATTTTAATTAAATTTGTAGCTTCAGCAGGTATTGAGGAGGATAATAATGATAGTGAACAGTTAAAAGAAAAGACCCATCTCGACCGGTTTCGCCGCCTAAGGGATGCGGCTTTATCAAGAGATAACCAGCACTGAATGCCGCTCGCACTTAAATAGACAGACCTACTCAATTGTCGTCCGGCATTAACTACTCCCCTCCTGCTTAATGCAGAAAAAAAAAAAATATATATATTAACTCATTCCCTACATAGCGTCATTCAAGGAGCACTTGCATGCTTAATCAGCCGTCATTCCCTAAAGAACCAGAGTCTGAAGGGAGGGAAAATTATATATAAAGCAAAATTAAAATTAAATGAAACCAAAAATAAATAATTTTTAGAAGACGGCGTAAAAAGCAGCAGTGATAGTTCATAACACGCGGGATTTAGGAATACCGGAACCGCATAATAATAATAAATAGTCCAAAACTGATGTCTAGAAAGCAGAAATAATCTGCCTGAAGATGACACTACATAGACCATATAATTACGATTTAATATATACACCCAATGCATGAGAGTCATAGCGATGGTCACAGAAACCGGTATATACCTATATAAGTTCCCCATATTGATTATAAGCTGTTAATGAACCTTGAAGGTAAAAAAAAAAAGGATTAAAAAACCAGGAAAGCAAGAAGATCTAAAGTCAGTAGTACATAGAGTTGGTTATATCAGGCTATGGGAAATAACAAGAAAACACAGACAGTGAATATAAACTCAAGTATTAACCCTTTCGCTGCTGAGGCTTTTCCCGCCCCTGTGCTGAGGTCATTTTTTACCTGTTTTGCGCATCATGTTTAAACGTGTTTTAAGGCTTATTTTAGTATATGACATCGACATATTATATATCGTTCTTTCCGTCAGACTCGGTTAGATTCATAATATGTCATTATTATATGTATACGTTATGTCATGTTTGTATATTATAACAAAAAATGCAATAAAATATGTATTTTCAATAATTTACAGCGTGTAAAGTGTTTTTTTCCACATTTTAACATGCGAGCAATTGCGGTTATATTTTGTATGGGTGCGCTTGTTAAAAAAATTAGAGATGGGGTCTCGTTACATTTTTTTTTGGGGAAAATGACACCATTTTTAACAAACGCACCGCATACAAAAATCGTTAATGCAGCATCATTGTTCACATTATAATTGAAATGGGAACAATATTGCTGCATTAACAAAACAAAAAAAAAAAAAAAAAAAAGTTTTTTTTTTTTTTTTTAATTTTTTTTTTTTTTTTTTTTTTTTTTTTTTACAATTTTTTTTACTTTCATGTTTGGTATCGTTGGAACGGCCATGCTCTGGCCGATCCAACGATATCAAAATTTAACCCCTAACTGCCACGGATCGGGAGATAGGGAGTTCATTGGAACTCCCTATCTCCACACTTCGTGGCAGTTAGGGGTTAATGCTAGGACTGGCGTCATCGTGCTGCGCACGATGACGCCAGTCCTCTGGGGGAGTTCCCGGAAGCTTGGCCGACATCCAAGATGTCGGCCAGCTCCCGGGAAGGATCGCAAATCGGCGCTTTTCAGCGCCGATTTGCGATCCAGCTCCCCAGGGGTTAATGCCAGGCATCATTTGGAAGGGCAGGCTGTGCCCTTCCAAATGATGCCTGGGTTAAGCCCCTGTGAGCCGCCGATCGGGAGGGAGAGAGGTCCGAAGGACCTCCCCCCCCTCCCTTTCAGGCGCCTCCTCCGCACATGCGGGGGGGGCGCCTGAATTATGTGTCATCGCGGGGGCGCGATGACACATAATAATGGCGGCCACTGCTCCGGATGCCGGGCTGACATCCAGGATGTCAGCCCGCACCGGAGGGGCCAGCGATCGGCCGGAACCCGGCCGAACGCTGACCCCAATGCGAGGACGCGCTCAGCGCGTCCTCCGCATACCAGCGGGAATGCTGAGGACGCGCTGAGCGCGTCCTTAGCATTCAAGTGGTTAATAAAAGGGGTGAAGGTGAAGCCTTCATTTAACCCCGCTGGATACAACGTATTTAATTCATATATCCAAAACGCTTCTCTGCGGCGTAATTTCAAATCAAAGTTTCCAAGGCGCGGACCAGTATGGACTTGTTCAACCACTTGAAACGTAAGCCATCAGCGTTTCCGTTGTGGTCCGTTCTTAGGTGTCGGGCAATTGGCGTATCGCGAATATAGCGAACCGACCTGACATGTTCTAATATACGTATCCGTAATGGTCTAATGGTTTTGTCGACGTATTTTTTCCCACAATTGCATGTCAATACATATACAACACCTCTAGAGCTGCAATTTGTAAAGGTCTGGAGCAGCGATATTTGGACCATCCCCTGCCTGTTAGTAAAATGGAGGCTTGGTTCGAGGCCTGTCTTGATCGTATTCCGGGGGACGAAGAAAATCTACTCACCTGCGGTTCATGGGGGCGGCTGATGGCGTTGCTGGGAGCTGACCGGGAGACTGAGGACCTGACAGAAGAGATCTTGGGAGATACTGTGTTTAACGGCTGCCTGGATGGAGATGCTGTTCTGCGGAGTGGTAGGCCGGAGGACCTGGATCATGGACTGCGCCTGCCGTCGGTGTGTCGGAAGGGGAGCGTGGCCGGGAGGCATGTGTGTGTGGCTGATTCTTCACCGATGGATGTGCCGAAGTCTGTTTCGGGGATTTCGCTGGATGCACAAGCCGGGACTGTCGGACTTTGTGCTGATGGGAGGCAATGTGGGTCATGGTCCCGCGGCCTGGCTGGCGTTTCTGATGGGTTGGCCTGGGGTCTAGACGCCCATGATGTCTGCCGCACGGGCTCCTGGCCTATGCGGACCTCACTATGCATCCTTGATAGTGCTTTTGCTGCCCAGCCTGGCCTGCAAAGCGTAGCCCTGCCTGTCTTATGTCAGATACCACTTAGAGACACTGGCTGAGGGTACTACTGTCACGGTGGGTCAGGGGATGGGGCGCCTGGCAGCAGCTTCCTCGCTGCTCGCTGGCCAGGCGCCGAATGTAAACGCTTCCGGGTGCGCTCACGTGGGACGCCGAGGGGCGGGGCCTGGCGTTATGACGCGGACCCGCCGGGTTTAAAACCCAGTATCACCATTACACCGGTGCCCTGACGTGGTATTCACCTCCCGCAGAGCTCTTGTGTATTTGGCTATCTCCTGTGTATGACCCTTGGCATTGGCAAACGAACCCTCCTGTGTATGACCCTTGGCATTGGCAAACGAACCTCCTGTGTATGACCCTTGGCATTGGCAAACGAACCCTCCTGTGTATGACCCTTGGCATTGGCAAACGAACCCTCCTGTGTATGACTCTTGGCATTGGCAAACGAACCCTCCTGTGTATAACCCCTGGTATTGGCATTTACTCTGCTCTAGGTTCTGCCCTTAACGTTGGTACGAGGTCAGTCTATGTGGCACCCTAAGCACGCATCAGATTACCTCTGCTATTACTAAAGTCCTAGGGAGGACTTGTGATCTGTTCTGTACCCCTGTCTGGTGTTTCCCTTTCTTTATCTGTTACCTGCTTCATTGTCTATATAGCTTTGCCGACCATTCAAGGATCGGAAGAGTAGAAAGGGAGCTACATAAAGAGATCAATATCTTGGTAGTCAGAAGGATTCGTGACAATACTCTATTCCATACCTCTGTCTGGTGTTACCCCTTGTTTATCTATTGTCTGGTTAATTGTCTTCCTAGTTTTGCCGACCATTCAAGGATCGGAAGGGTAGAGAGCGGTCTGCGTAAAGGGACCACACTTTTGGTAATCAGAGGGATCCGTGACAACTACTCCAGGAGCCGTTCCGCCTTTTTGATGTTTCCCCTTTATTTTTATATATTTTTGGTTTTTACGGTTTTTATGTGAGTACTTTATGGCTTTTTAATTTTTACTGCGATATTATATGAGGACATATCTGCGAGTTCCCCTCACCCCCCCCCTTTTTGATTCAGAGACGCTTCGACTACCATTTTATTTTATCTATTTTTTTTTCCCGCTGTTATTCCCCGGCTGGGATAGATTTGAGACTTTTTTTTTTTTTTTTCCTCTGAAATGTTTTTTGACGACTTTTGTTATAACCCCCCCTCCCCCCCCTGTTTCTCGACATTTTGCAGATTTTTCATGAGACACCCCCCCCCCTTTTTATGTTATCTGTGTTTCTTATGAGCGCATAACATTTGGCCCTGCGAGGCCTACTATGCTGGTCAGTCTGTGATCTTTTCTTCTGAAAATAAAAATCTTAAATACAAAAAAAAAAAAAAAAAAAAAAAGCCTACCAACGTGCCTTAGCCACTGATAGAGAGGTATTATTAGAAGGAAAAAACAGTTCAAAATTAACGTCCGAACCAGACAAAATCCATTTAATTGGCAACTATGATGCCGGCTGGCAAGAAGTATACAACATCTGCGATAGGTACTGGCCAGTTTTAAAACATGATATCCATCTTTCTAAGGTCCTTACTGACAAAGTATCTATCACATCTAGAAGATGCTCCAATATCAGTGACCATATAGTAAAAAGCCATTTTTCAAAGCCTTCTAATAAAACATGGCTTCAGACAACATTGAAAGGGAAAGTGTGGTCGCTGTAAGGCTTGCAAATATATTGCACAGAGAGCAGAAGGTATTTCTAATTCAGATGGTACGAAGATCTATAAGGCCCAGACCTTTACAAATTGCAGCTCTAGAGGTGTTGTATATGTATTGACATGCAATTGTGGGAAAAAATACGTCGACAAAACCATTAGACCATTACGGATACGTATATTAGAACATGTCAGGTCGGTTCGCTATATTCGCGATACGCCAATTGCCCGACACCTAAGAACGGACCACAACGGAAACGCTGATGGCTTACGTTTCAAGTGGTTGAACAAGTCCATACTGGTCCGCGCCTTGGAAACTTTGATTTGAAATTACGCCGCAGAGAAGCGTTTTGGATATATGAATTAAATACGTTGTATCCAGCGGGGTTAAATGAAGGCTTCACCTTCACCCCTTTTATTAATACTTGAGTTTATATTCACTGTCTGTGTTTTCTTGTTATTTCCCATAGCCTGATATAACCAACTCTATGTACTACTGACTTTAGATCTTCTTGCTTTCCTGGTTTTTTAATCCCCTTTTTTTTTTTACCTTCAAGGTTCATTAACAGCTTATAATCAATATGGGGAACTTATATAGGTATATACCGGTTTCTGTGACCATCGCTATGACTCTCATGCATTGGGTGTATATATTAAATCGTAATTATATGGTCTATGTAGTGTCATCTTCAGGCAGATTATTTCTGCTTTCTAGACATCAGTTTTGGACTATTTATTATTATTATGCGGTTCCGGTATTCCTAAATCCCGCGTGTTATGAACTATCACTGCTGCTTTTTACGCCGTCTTCTAAAAATTATTTATTTTTGGTTTCATTTAATTTTAATTTTGCTTTATATATAATTTTCCCCCTCCCTTCAGACTCTGGTTCTTTAGGGAATGACGGCTGATTAAGCATGCAAGTGCTCCTTGAATGACGCTATGTAGGGAATGAGTTAATATATATATTTTTTTTTTTTCTGCATTAAGCAGGAGGGGAGTAGTTAATGCCGGACGACAATTGAGTAGGTCTGTCTATTTAAGTGCGAGCGGCATTCAGTGCTGGTTATCTCTTGATAAAGCCGCATCCCTTAGGCGGCGAAACCGGTCGAGATGGGTCTTTTCTTTTAACTGTTCACTATCATTATTATCCTCCTCAATACCTGCTGAAGCTACAAATTTAATTAAAATGGGTATTTTGCCTATGATGGCTTTAGGATTGGGCAATGAGTGTCTCTATTCTGGTTACTAATCACAATAATTGTTGCTAGGCTAGTTTGTGCCGTCATTCTGAGATCTTAAGCCTGTGTTGCATATCAGTGAGGATACTGGTTTTGCTATCGGTTTAAATATTGCAGTGTTGTGCCTTTTTTATGCTATAGCATTATTGTGGTCACTATTATTTTTTCCATCCAAAAATGTTTAATGGAAAGCAATTACTGCGGCAATAAACTCCCAAACCAACTTCTCCTAATACCATGCAGCACCTTTACTTATGACGGTTTCCTCCAATGGCAAATATGCATCACATTATTGATTTAAACCGCTGGCTAATTGTGGTTCTTTGTGTCTTATAGCATTAATACAATTGGGTTTAGACTTCAACTGCATTCTACTATATGTATGTCTGTTGTAGATCCGAATTACTTTACACATGATATCAACTGACTGCATTTATGAGCGTCTAATTGCCTCTTGTTGCTAATTATATAGTTGCACCTCAGTGCGGTTCACAGCTTTTAGGCTTTGTGGATACTATGTGGATTTCAATTCAATACACTGTGGATTTTCAATCTTTACCTATGGTGAATTGATTCACTGCTTTGGATTTCATTTACTATATGCATGTTTAGCCTTCAAATGTGTTCATCACATATGACACCCAACCAGGCAAATAAAAATCTTTTGCCAATTCTGCCCATAACCCTTGTATTTCACGATAATTCTAGGATCCTTGATGCCACCTAGTGGCTTACTAGTTGCAGATGTGATATTGCACAATTAGAATTATTGCCCATATTCTATACAATTGAGAATTACCTCTCATTTTTTTTTCCTTGGTATGTGTTTTCTCATTATCAATGCATGTTCAGCTTCCAACTGTGTTTATTATATATGACACCCAATACTGGCAAAACTATTTTAGCAACTCCTATTACCCTGCATTAGCACGATAATTTCAGGATCCTTGATGCCACCTAGTGGCTTACTAGCTGCAGACGTGATACTGTAAAATTAGAACCATTGCCCATATTCCAAACAATTGAGATTTTTATCCCCAACTTTCCTTGGTAATTGTTTCTAATTATTATATGCTTGTTCAGCCTCCAACTGTGGCTATTATATATGACACCCAACGCTGACAAATTATGGTTTGCCAATTCTGATTACAACTTTGCATTAGCACGATAATTTCAGGATCCTTGATGCCACCTAGTGGCTTACTAGTTGTGGACGTGATATTGCATAACTAGATTCATTGCCCATATTCTAATTGAGAATTTATTTCTCATTTTCCATTCTTATGTGTTCTCTATCTAGAGAAAGCTTATTTATGGTTTAAGGAGGTTATCATTTACCATTTTTATGTAGTGTGTTTTTTTTTTCTTTTTCTGTGTACATTGTATTTGTCCAATAAAGGTTACTAGGTAGCCGGTGTCTACCACTTTTTTCTTTCTGACAATATATAGGGTTCATGCCCATTATCGACACTGGCTTTACGTTATTTCCCCTTATTCTACAGTTGTGTTCAAAATTATTCAACCCCCACTGAAATTGAGTGTTTTGGCCAGTTTGACATAGATTTTGATCATTCAGTCATCTTGCTTACAATTAAATCAAAGAGGCACGTGTAGGTCAGACAAATATAACATAACATTTATAATGAAATAACCACAAATGTCTTTTCTGTGCTCACATCATTATCAGTTTTATTCAACCCCCAAGTGACATTCAATCTTAGTACTTAGTACAACATCCTTTTACAGTTATAACAGCTTTTAAACGTGAAGCATAGCTTGACACAAGTGTCTTGCAGCGATCTACGGGTATCTTCGCCCATTCGTCATGGGCAAAAGCCTCCAGTTCAGTCACATTCTTAGGCTTGCGCACTGCAACTGCTTTCTTTAAGTCCCACCAGAGGTTCTCAATCGGATTTAAGTCAGGTGACTGCGATGGCCACTCCAAAATGTTCCAGCCTTTAACCTGCAACCATGCTCTAGTGGACTTGGAGGTATGCTTGGGATCATTGTCCTGTTGAAAGGTCCAACGTCTCCCAAGCCTCAGGTTTGTGACGGACTGCATCACATTGTCATCCAATATCTCCTGGTACTGAAGAGAATTCATGGTACCTTGCACACGCTGAAGCTTCCCTGTACCTGCAGAAGCAAAACAGCCCCAAAGCATGATTGACCCCCCGCCATGCTTCACAGTAGGCAAGGTGTTCTTTTCTTCATAGGCCTTGTTCTTCCTCCTCCAAACATAGCGTTGATCCATGGGCCCAAACAGTTCTAATTTTGTTTCATCAGTCCACAGAACACTATCCCAAAACTTATGTGGTTTGTCCACATGACTTTTGGCATACTGCAGTCGACTCTTCTTATTCTTTGGAGACAGCAAGGGGGTGCGCCTGGGAGTTCTGGCATGGAGGCCTTCATTACGCAGTGTGCGCCGTATTGTCTGAGCTGAAACTTCAGTACCCACATCTGACAAATCTTTTCTCAGTTCCTCAGCAGTCACACAGGGACTTTTCTCCACTCTACGCTTCAGGTAGCGCACAGCAGTCGAAGTCAGCATCTTCTTTCTGCCATGACCAGGTAGCGTTTCAACAGTGCCCTTTGCCTTGAATTTGCGAATGATGCTTCCTATGGTCTCTCTTGGTATGTTTAACATCTTTGCAATCTTCTTATACCCATTGCCCTTCCTGTGAAGAGTAATCACCTCTTCTCTTGTCTTCTTGGACCATTCTCTTGACTTCACCATGTTTGTAACCACACCAGTAAATGTCTAGAAGGAGCTGAGTATCACAGTCATTTTAAAGCTGCCTAATTGGTGCTTATTATGCTTTATTGCTGCTCCGTGACATCCACAGGTGTTTTCAATACCTGATTGAAAACACTTGAATGAACCTCTGTTCTTCAGAGTGGTAGTCTTTAAGGGGTTGAATAATTGTGTCAATGAAGAATTCACAAAAGAAACATTTACTACTGTATTACGAAACCAATTGATGTCATTTTAGTTGCATATGGTTCTTTAAAAAGTCCTTGTAGGATTTCATTCTGAATACAATTACAAATGTACACTAAATTCCCTAAAACCCTTTACAGCATTGGGGGTTGAATAATTTTGAACACAACTGTATAAAGTTTTTCTTTTGTTTTCTAATTAAAGCAGCCCTATCACATCCTACAGTGTGACCGCAATTACTTTTTCCTTGACTACTAACATCTGATGGATTAACAGCTGTACCTAAGCATGTGCTTCCACTAACCTTTGTACATTCCAAGATATTGAACCTGGGAACTATATTTATGCTGTTATTGGTAATAGGATAACTAGACCATTAGATTCGACTTTAGCCTAGCAATCCAGTGAGTAACGTGTTTGCTCACGTGTGATTGCTCATGTGATTATGCTGGGTTCTTTTTGAGAAAAAGTTTAAACTTGATCTTTTTTGGCAGGTTTTGGATCTTTTCTAGTCCTAGAAAAAATAAGTGCGGACACTCTGCAGGATTTCTGATCCTTAATTAGTCATTGACATATCGCATTTAACATGCAAATCATAAAGATAGGATTTTAAGGAATCCTTATGATAATTTGTAATAAATATCATATATTTCTGCTGACTTAAGGAAACGTATGATTGGAACCTAATATAAACTGCTCAGTGTGTGTACCACAAGGGAACTCCATTCCATCCAAGAAAATAGTGGAGGCACTGCGTTCCCACATATTTCTGCTCAACGTGACGCCTGATCTCCAGTAGTGATGGGCCGAACACCCGTGTTTGGTCACATTCGAACTCGAACACCCGAAAAAGTATGACCGCGAACTCGAACACAATGCGAACACCATGCAAGTCAATGGGGCTCGAACGGTCGAAAATTAAGGTCCCCTCCAAGAGGGCTTATATGCAAGATATTGGTCATAAAAGGTGTATGGGGGTCCGGGTACTGCCCTGGGGGACAGGAAACAATTAATTTTTTTTATTAAAAAAAACCCGTTTTTAACCCTTTTACTACTGAGTGCTGAGCTAATTTTTATCGGTTTGCTCATGTTTAAACGCGATTTGAAGCCATGGGAAATGTTTTATCACCAAAGAGTGGGAAATGTTTGACCAACAATGAGTGGGAAATGTTTGACCAACAATGAGTGGGAAATATTTGACCAACACACATGACAGGGTATTGAACGGGCGCCGTAGCGCTCACACAGGAGTAGCGAGGTTGAGATCTTTTTGGACAGAAATACCTGCTTGATTTTTACCAAATACTCGGTATTCACAGACTTGTACTCCAAAGCCAAGGAGCACCAAAGAACAACTGATTTGCCACTAAGTTCCAAAGGTTTCAAGACCAACGGACAACTTAGAGCACCTTCAGAAACATAATGATTCGCTTGACAGTCAGTGAATTGTGCAGGCTGCAGGGCAGTCAACAAATGTCCATGAGCTGGGGGGCAGAGCTGGGGCAGTATATCCATGAGGAGCTGGGGGGCAGAGCTGGGGCAGTATATCCATGTGCTGGGGCAGTATCCATGTGTTGGGGCAGTATTTCCATGAGCTGGGGGCAAAAATATCCATGTGTGAGCTGGGGCAATATATCCATGTGTGGCCTGGGGGCAATATATCCATGTGAGCTGGGGGCAATATATATGTCCATGTGAGCTGGGGGCAATACTATCTTTATTATATTGCAGGAAAAAAAAAAGGTAAAAATATGGATTTTTTTGGGGGGGGGCCCTTCATGGATTCTTGCACCGGGGCTCTCAGGTTTCTAGTTACGCCACTGCCACCCACAATAGTGAGTAATCCCTGAGAAGCAGTGAAGGATCAGCTCTGGGCATCCTCGTCCAGCTCCAATCTATAACTATGCGCAGTTGCAACGGAACTAGCGGATGTAAAGTGCGTAGGTCCTGAGTGATGCACGATTTATGAATCCTACGCAGCAAATTTGCAATGCCATACAAATGGCATAGCAAAGCTACAGGGACCTTCGAAATCGGAAGGCCCTGACCTGAAGAGGAGGAGCTGCAGGCAGCAAGGGAACAGAGATGAGTAAAGTCATCTGAAATAAAAAATGTTTATAATTATTTAAAGGCAAGAAAAGGGGCCTGTATTTTTACTAGAGAAACAGGGTTATTCAGAGAGATCCGAAAAGTCACCGCACGTTCGGAGACATTTTGTTCCCTGCACTTCGGGGCGATTCTAGTTCGCTGACCCTGTTGTGTATTCAGCAAGCACCGCAGGGCAGGGAAAACTTGCCCCAAGCCTGCCGATCAATCACCGAAAACCTGCAGAAGCCGCTGCAAAAACCCACCGAACACGCTGGAAAAACCCGACTAGCCTCCGATCACAGCGCAGAGCAGCCATCGAAAAAACCCGACAGGCAGACGAACGTGGTGAAAAAGCAAACAAAAAACAGTATGCTTGGAAGATTGAAATTTGAAATGCTATTTGGAAAAAACTACACAATGAAAATGTCTGGAATTTACATATAGGATCCAATGAATGATAACAAAAAGGTACGTTAAAGGAACACTCTACTCAAAAATCACACCCCCGTTTTTTTATCCTAACCTATCCCTATTCCCTTAATAAATCTTTATTTTTTATTTTTTTACTTGTAACTGTAATACTTACCCTAAAATCCTCTTGTTTCCAGCGGTGTTTTTTTTTTTTTATATACTCACCTCCCTCCTCTTCCGCTCCCCTCCTTCTTGCATTGAAGTTGCCTTCTGGTTTACGTGAGAAGCGCGCATGCTTCCTCCCGGCTCCCTCTGAGGATTAGTGTTGCGCGCAAGAGGATGCGCGCAACACTAACCCTCAAAGGGAGCCGCCAGCTTCTGCGGTGAGTTAGAGACGTCATCGCGCTGAAAGCGCGATGACGTCTCCTACTCGGCAAAAGTCGGCAGAAGCGGGAAATATGATTCCTGCTCTCCTGACTGACGGCTGGGAGGGCGGAGTAAAGTTCTCCGCCTCTCTCAGCTGTTTTCAGCATTTACAGCTGAACCGCTGAGCGGAGGGAGGGGGGACAGAGGGCAGGATACTCCGGGCATCATGACCACCTAAAATAGCTTAGGTGGTCATGTTGCCTAGAGTGTCCCTTTAAGGAAAATTTAAAAAACGATTTAAAAAAAAAAGAGGTGAAAAAATTTGGCTGAAAAAAATTCAGAAAATGCCTAAAAAATCCTAAAAAAAAAATGTAAAAAAAAAAAAATTGCTAAAGAGACTCTTTACAGCAGAATAAAATAATACATTTATTTATTAGATATTGGATTAAAACGGGAATATTTTTAACATTGAAGCCTATGGGATTCTCCTGAATAAACCTGTCGAATTAAACAACCGAATGGAAGGGCATTTGGGCAACTTTTCCCTGCTATTTGGTGTCTCTGAATAGACAAACCATTGCTTCTCTATCAGGGATTTCACTGCCCTCGAACAGGCACCGTACGTGCAAGGCAATTCGCCAGAACGTGGCGAACTGCCTACTCTCTGAATAGACGAATGGCCCTGTTCGTTGAAATTCAGCGTCCGGTTACATTTCGGCCACATTTCGGATCTCTCTGAATAACCCCCTCTGGGCAGTATTACAAAGCTGGTGCTAACTTAGCCAGAGCTGTTGTAAACTTAGCAACTCCATAGACTATGGGCTACTTTACATTCTGGGTGCTAACGTTATTGCTC
The DNA here is from genome assembly GCA_009667805.1 of Leptobrachium leishanense. Lineage (NCBI taxonomy): Eukaryota > Metazoa > Chordata > Amphibia > Anura > Megophryidae > Leptobrachium > Leptobrachium leishanense. The sequence continues at coordinate 120,644,442 of CM019068.1, forward strand.
ACCTGAGTGAGTGTTAACGTTAGCGTTTGGATTGTAATTTGCGGTGGCTACCTGGGTTAAGAAACCCGTTAGCGTTTGGTACCTTGCGCTTTTCAGCACGAGGTTACTGTACTTTTGCGCTCCCTATGCTTCAAATGGGGAGCACAAAGTGTTAATCAGTGTTAGGATTACAAAGTCCTAACGCTGATTACGTCCGGCTGCGGTTAACAAAATGTTAACCACAGCCTGGACTTGGTGCTAACGGATTCTGCTGGTGTAGAATCCATTAGCAACAGTCAAACCCCCTCCCCCAAAATCCAGATACTCACCTCCTATCCCGCTGCAAGGACCACGGCTCCATCCACCTCCTCCGTCCGGGGAAAAAGTCTCCCCCTGCTGATCACTACGCCGACCTGCCGGTCATATGACCGGCAGGGGGAAACTCAATGGAGTCCTATGGACTCCATCGAGTGGATGCTCGCGGCGGCGACAAGGTAGTGGCCACACAGTCTGTTTTTGTGACTGACTTTTTTTGGACTGATGTAGAAGGGAAAATAAATTAATATGAAAAAACATTTTGCCCATCAAAATGCCGGACATCAAAAATGCGGTCCGTCGACATTGGGGGGCGGAGCCGAGCGGCAAGCTGGACGGACGCTTCTCTGTAGAGCTCCGTGAGCTAGTGGCGAATTACACAGCCGGTTGCAGCCCGGGTCCTTGCCTGGTGGAAGTTCCCATAACCCTGGAGGGGTGAGCAGCGGAGGGATTCGATCCTGGCCGGTTCCCGCTAATTTCCCACTCAGCTGAGTGGATTTTCGGCCTGGGCTCAACCTGCGGCCTAGCTGCCGCGGACATTTTGGGAGCCTCGGGAGCTGGAAGTGCTCCACACCAGCCACCGCCTGCGGTCTCTGGACGGAGAAGACCCTGCTTCAGCAGCTGCACCCGGACTGGGTGTGCTCCCCCCCCTCCTGGCTCTCGGTGACCCTCTAGCAGGGTAGCGGCTAGGACCACACCCGACCTCTCGGCGGGTGAGTAACCTCCCGGGGGACCTGACTGGAGCTCTCCTCATCACCCGCAGCCTACTTGCCGGAGTTGCGGGGGTCATCCTCGGCCCGCTGACTCGCCATCTACCATCCGCTGCCCCACACTGCGGCCGCTGCCTCGTGCTCGGGCCTATCCGCCGGGCGCCTGGATCTGGCCTGGAACCTCATCCCCGAGGTGGACATAATTTACCTTCCCTTTGGCGGCCCTCCTAGGATCCGCTACACCCCTGCATAATTTTTGTCTACCCGGTGACGTTTTTCAGTGGGGCCCACTATATGCAGTGACTGACTCTTACAAATTTTTCTGGTGGTCCCCGTGCGGCCCACTACTCTTTTATGATATTCTTCTCCATGGCTTAATGTTTCTGGTGGACTCTTTGTAGCCTACTACCTGCATCTGATTTTTTTTTCTTTTGCTTATTACAAAGAGGGGGAAAGAAAAGGGAGGGAAGAGGGGAAAGAAAAAGGGAAAAAAAGGGGGAAAAAGAGGGGGAAAGGGGGAAAAAAAGGGAAAGAGAAAAGGGGGGAAGAAAACAGAAGAAAAAGGGGGCAGAAAAAGGGGGAAAAAAAGGAAGAATTTTTAAAAAAAATAAAAAAATATAGAAGAAAAAGGGAAGAGAAAAGGAAGGAGAGAAGAGAAAAAAGGGGGAAAAAAAGAAAAAAGAAGAAAAGAAAAAGTATAATAAATATATAAATAAAAAGAAAATAAAAAGGGGAAAAAACAAAGGGGGAAAAAAAAGAGAGAAAAGACAAAACAACCAAAAATAACACAAAGGGAAGAGGTACGCAGACAGGAACTTTTACCGGGGAGAGGAGTCTTGGTAAGCAAAGAAGATGGTGGTCTGATGCTGTAGCTCCGTGCCCACGCGACTCCCTTCTCAGCGACCTATTTAGCCTCAGATTTTCTACACGGCTCCCTGGCATGCCGGGGACTAAATCCGGACGGAACCCGGGTCAAAAGGACATCTCCCGGGGCTTCACCCTGGCCCGACCGACGTACAGCGCCTCTCCTAAAATGGCGACGCCCACCGGAGAGCCAGCTACGCTTGACGCACCTTGCACACGCCGGGACATTCAAGATCTCCGACAGCTTCTCCTAACGGTCAAAGATGACCTCCTGGTGGACTTGAGGGCTGGCCTGGATGGGCTGAGAGCAGACCTGGGGGCCCTAGGGACGCGTACGGCAGCCCTCGAGACGCACGCAGACGAGGCAGGAGAGGAAGCACGAGCGGATATGCCGGTACTGCAGACCAAATATGAACTTCTGCAGGAGGCGGTAGAGGATATGGATAATCGGTCCCGCCGCTCCAACCTCAGGCTACTTCCAAGCACTCCTGCCCGAGACGCTGGAGGAGGAGCTGCTCCTTGACAGGGCCCATAGAGCCCTACATCCGAAACCATCAGAGACGGAGCCCCCCAGGGACGTGATATTGCGGTGTCATTATTACACCACCAAAGAGGCTATACTTTCCGCGGTACGCAATACTGCTCCGACTCTCGACGGAGTGACTCCCCATTTCTACAATGATCTGGCGCCCTCCACACTTCAGAAGCGCCGGGCACTAAAGCCCCTCACCCACCTTCTCCACCAGAGACGTCAGGTACCGCTGGGGTTTCCCGTTCCGTCTTCTCATCCCTCACAATGGCACCTTTATATCCCTCCGCTCTCCAGCAGATTGCTCCACGGTCTTGGAGACGCTGGGCATCCCGGAACCCCCGGATCTCTTTGGGCCCGGCGAGGCCAGAGGCAGGCCCCGGAGGCGCTCCCCGATACGTTAAATGACAGGCGGCTGATCTCACCGCCTCCCCCCCCCTGGCACGGCTGCTCCTTGCCTTCTGAGTGGGATTTATCCTTCACACCCCTCATGGGACCTTGAGCGCGGGACTTTATTCAGTTCCCCTGAGTGACTGTTGTTTATTTTTTCGTATGAACGTTCTGGGATAGCCCCGGAGGGCTGGGAGGCACATAAGCTTGAAGGGGAGGGTCTTCGCCTGGTGCACATTTTTCATGCGATGTGACCCCTGGTGTCCGCTGGGAGAGGATTTTTTTTTGTTTTCCCTTTTTGTTGGGTCCCCTCTGCCCCTGTTATTCGAAGCCCTCTGGGGTTCCCCGGCTCTTCCGCAACTGGGGAGGGAGAGGCTGAGAGGACCCACTGCGACTGAACTCGGGCACCTTAATAGCACTGGGAGTCGGCGGGGTGGGATTTCAGGGATCTGACTACTGGGCTCTAGGTCATGATCCTCACCTAGGGAGGTCTTTGGGCCAGCGGCGTCCCCCTTGCTGTCGCTCTCGCCCCCGAGTGCGTTTTTAGTGGTTGATACAATCCACCACCGGACACATTTTTTTTTAGTGTCTTTTTGTCCCCTTTTTCCTTTACCTGGGTTTGGGGTTTTTCTTTTTTGCCTTACTTTGATTCTATACTTCTTTTCTCCCCATCTCACTTCCCATTGCTTTATTTCGCTTCTTTTTTCTTTACTTTCCCTTTCTATGATGGACGGGGGGAGTGAGGTGCGGGCCCGCCTTAAGGTACTTACCCATAATTTAAAGGGTCTTCTGTCACCAAATAAGCGACGAGGGGCTACTAGGTACAACAGAAAACTTAGAGCTGACGTGGTCCTCCTGCAGGAGACCCATTTTACTCGAGGCAGAGTCCCGGGGTATTGGGGGAGGGATACTCCACGCATTACCATTCAGCTGGCAGCTCCCGTAAGACAGGCATTTCGATACTGATGTGCGGCAGTCTCCATTTCCATCTTACCCATCAGGAGTCAGCCTTGGATGGCAGATACTTGCGGGTGACTGGGACGATTGGGGGCAAACCGGTCACCTTTGTCAGTGTCTACGCTCCATCTCCCCCGGAGAGTCCTTTCTGGAGGGCACTGGAGGACCGTCTTGCGCAGCTACCGAATAAGGGGGTCTTTGTTGGCGGTGATTTTAATGCGGTCATGGACCCTTACCTAGATCGCTCTGGGACGGCGATTAGCCGTGCTCCATTCCGCCTTTCCAAGACCTTCCGTGGAGTGATCCAATCAGCCGACTTGTACGACTCCTGGCGGGTAACTCACCCTAGAGACCGAGACTACTCCTTCTACTCGAACCCCCACGGCACGTACTCTAGACTAGACTACGTTTTTTGCAGTAGAGATAATATCACTGCCCTTACCTCTTCCACCATTCACGAAATCTCGTGGTCTGACCATGCCGCAGTTGAGATAGCACTATTGGGGTGGGGAGCTTCTGGGTCGGCCAGTGTATGGCGGTTTAATGCATCCCTCTTCCTTGACCCGGGACTGAAAGTTGCCATGACCCAAGACTTGACGGACTTCTTTGAACGGAACTTCACTCCGGGTAAGGCTACCACAACGGTATGGGAGGCGCACAAGGCATTTATGCGTGGCAAACTAATTGCTATAGCGTCCCGCCGCAAGCGGGAAAGGGCGGCAGAGGTGGTCTCCTTTACGACTAGGGTGAGAGATCTGGAGCGCGCGCACAAAAGGACTGGAGACGCTACCTTGTTGCGGGAGTTGCTAGAAGCTGGGGGAATCTTAACATGTTGCTCTCCCGTCAAGTACAGGCGGCTCTTCAGTGGACGGGTCAGAAGTTTTTTGAGAAAAGCAATATACCTGACACCCTACTGGCCCATCGGCTGAAGCAGCAGACCCGGGAGCGCACGGTGCGCGTGGTGAGACTTCGCTCTGGGGAAATGTCCTCTGACGCTCGCAAAATTTCTAAGGCCTTCTGCTCCTCCTACGTGTCCCTATATAACGGTACTACTGCGACGCCTGGCCCTGCGGGGGCGGGGCTTATTCGGGAGTTTCTTTCTCGAACTACCTTGCCCTCCTACAGCCACCCGTAGCGCGAGGACATGGCGGCAGTCATCTCGACGGAGGTAGCGGAGGTAATTAAAGGCCTCCACTCCTCTAAATCTCCTGGCCCAGACGGGTTTTCCGCAGCCTATTTTAAGGGACTAAGTCCGGTCCTGCTTCAACCCCTGACCAGGCTATTTAATACATATATGCGGGGGAAGGAGGTCCCATCTTCTGATATGCTCCTGGCCCGCATTGTGGTCATCCCTAAACCGGGTAAGGACCCAGCAGTCTGCCCCAGTTACAGGCTTATCTCCCTGATAAATGTGGACATGAAGATCTATGCCAAAATCCTAGCCAACAGACTAGGCCGATATATTGCCGAGGTCATCCATCCCGACCAGGTGGGATTTATCCCCGGCCGAGAGGCCCCGATAATATCAGACGGGCCTTTAACCTGATCCAGGCCGCTAAAACCTCGGGCAATGGCTCATTTCTCCTTTCCTTGGATGCCGAAAAGGCCTTTGAGCGGGTGGATTGGGACTATCTGTGGGCGACTCTGGACTCTTTTGGCATAAGGGGGGGACCTCTTGATGGCGATTAGAGCTTTGTACGCTGGCCCCAGGGCGCAAGTGGACACGGGGGGGTTCCTCTCGGCCCCCTTTTCAATTCTGAACGGGACCCGACAGGGATGCCCCTTGTCGCCGCTCCTATTTGCTCTTTCTATTGAGCCCCTGCTTCGTATATTAGGGGACACCCTGACGTTCGGGGGCGAAGGTGGGGGGAAACAATACAAACTCTCCCTCTTTGCTGACGACATCCTTCTCTCCCTGACTTCACCGATTATTACCCTCCCCAACCTGATGAAGGCCCTTGGGGACTTCGGAAGGGTTTCGGGATACAAACTCAACGCTGACAAGAGCGAGATACTTGACCTTACCATGACAGAGGGGGAGAGGGAGGTGGTTCGAGAACGTTTTCACTTTCGATGGTGCTGTGGTTCCATGGGCTCATTAGGGACCCAGCTGACCCCTAGCTGGGAACAGCTGTACACGGCAAATTACCGTGTACTGCTCCCCACCCTCCACACCTTATTGTCCACCTGGTCCCACCTACGCCTCTCACTTTTCGGTCGGATATATGCCGTCAAGATGACTTTGCTTCCAAAGCTGTTGTACCTCTTCAGAACATTAACCATCCCGGTACGCAGGGCAGACCTAACTTTCCTTCAGTCGGCAATCCACTCTTTCATCTGGGGGGGCCGAAGGGGTCGCTTATCCAAAAACCTTATGTTTCAGTCCAGACGAAGGGAGTCCCACACCTCTACTACTACTACTACTACAAAGCAGCCCAATTTTCAATGCTCTCCACGATTAATTTGAAAAGAGGGGCTCCACTCTGGACTACCCTCGAGCAGGACGTGGGGGGATCACAGCCACTGCGCACGCTTCAATGGGTCCCCAAAGCCACTTCCCGGATCCAACACAATAGCCCCACTCTGCAACATTCATTGCGCCTCTGGAATCTCTACAGAGACGGTGATGGACTGTCCCCTCCAGGTTCAGGCCTCCAACCCTTGTTCTATAACCCGCAGTTCCCAGAGGGTAACCCCCCTAGGGCGTTCGGTTGGTGGCTCCGGAGATACGCGACCGACTCTTACAGGGGCACCCATGTCACCTTAGGTTACCTGAGGGAGTCGATCGAGAGCACTGCCCCCTCAGAGACATTTAGGGCCCTCCAACTGCTGCACTTCGTCAGAGGCACTATAAGAGAGACTCCGGACCGAAGACTGACCCTCTACGAGACCTTTTGCCGTCGGGCAAACCGAGGACTAGGCATGATCTCCTCGATTTACTCCCACCTCCTTGAAGTGACTTTTCCGCAGGTGGCACCATATGTCACGTGCTGGGAGGACGACCTTGGGGACTCTCTGGACGATGACGAGTGGACAGACATTATTGACAGGACCTCTTGGGTCACAATCTGCACCGCGGTTCGCGAGAACTGTTATAAGGTCATGGCGCGGTGGTATATACACCCGCGCCGCCTCGCTAAGATGAGCCCGGGGGCGTTGTCAACATGCTTTAGGGGATGCAGAGCTGAGGGGACGTATCTGCACTCTTGGTGGGACTGCGGCATGGTCAGCCCCATTTGGACGGAAGTGTTTGGGGATCTGAGCAGGGCATTAGGAATACATTTATGTCCGGATCCTTGGACGGCACTCCTTAACCGCCCGCACCCTGGGGCGCACCTCACACGAAGCGGACACTCTCTGGTCTCTAGGGTGTGCGCAGCAGTACGCATCAGCTTAGCTAAGACCTGGAAGGGACCCCCTCCCCAGCGCCAACTGATAGAGGCCAAAATTTGACACATGGTTACGATGGAGCGCCTGACGGCGGTAGTACTCGACCGTATGGTTCACTTTGAGGCGGTCTGGTCGCCTTGGCTGGAGGCATTTGCTTCCCCGGCCTCTGCGCGTATTGCATTTTCAGGTTAGGGAGAGATCCAGCAGAGGTGGGTCCGGTGGGTTCAACCCTCCCCCCCCCATTTTTTTTTCTCTTCTCTTTCCTCTTCCCCATCTTCTTCTCTCTCTTTCTGCTCGTTCTTCCTTTCTCCCCCCTTTTTTTTTTTTCCTTCGTCTTTCCTCCTTCCACACCCCTCTCCCTTTTTTATTGTTCGTTATCAACATCCCCCTGGGGATCTATATCTTTCATGTTAGAACGCCAAATCCAGTGGCGTAACTAGAAACCTGTGGGCCCCGGTACAAGAATCCTAGAAGGCCCCCCCCACCAAAAAAATATCCATATTTTAACTTTTTTTTCCCTGCAATATAAAAAAACTAGTACGCCATTTATATTAACAGTTGTAGGTTCTGGATAGGCTTGCAGGTGGTGAGTATAGTTGATGGATATTCACACAGCGCTGGCAGATGGGTATAGGTGATGGGTACTCAGTCCTGGCAGATTGTGGGTATAGGTGATGGGTGCTAACATAGTGCTGGCAGGTCGTGGGTATACATGATGGATACTCACACAGTGCTGCCAGGTGGGTACAGGCGATGGACATTCAGTGCTGGCAGTAGGTGGCTATCACACAGTGCTGGCAGAAGGTGGCTGTAAGTGATGGGTACTCGGTGTCGGCAGGTGGTGGGTACAAGGGATGGGTACTCACAGCACTGGCAGGAGGGTACAGGTGATGGGTACTCACAGCGCTGGCAGGAGGGTACAGGTGATGGGTACTCACAGCGCTGGCAGGAGGGTACAGGTGATGGGTACTCACAGCACTGGTAGGAGGGTACAGGTGGTGGGTACTCACAGTGCTGGCAGGAGGGTACAGGTGGGGTACTCACAGCGCTGGCAGGAGGGTACAGGTGATGGGTACTCACAGCGCTGGCAGGAGGGTACAGGTGATGGGTACTCACAGTGCTGGCAGGAGGGTACAGGTGGTGGGTACTCACAGCGCTGGCAGGAGGGTACAGGTGGTGGGTACTCACAGCGCTGGCAGGAGGGTACAGGTGATGGGTACTCACAGTGCTGGCAGGTATAAGTGATGGGTACTCACACAATGCTGGCAGGTGGTGGGTATAAGTGATGGGTACTCAGTGTTGGCAGGTGGTGGGTACAAGGGATGGGTACTCACACAGTGCTGGCAGGTGGTGTGTATAAGTGAGGGCACTCACAATGCTGGCAGGTATAAGTGAGGGCACTCACAATGCTGGCAGGTATAAGTGAGGGCACTCACAATGCTGGCAGGTATAAGTGATGGGCACTCACACAGTGCTGGCAGTGGATGGGAGCTCACCCTTACTGTCTCTGTATGTACAACTGACAGCCTTCAGCTTTTACATAGTTATCACTGACCGGGGACGGCAGGGGGTGTGGAGCTGACATCATGGCAGGTCACTGAATGATCCCATACATCCAGGCTGCTCTCACACTGTAAGGAGGCAAGTTCTCTCTGTATTAGAGCTACATAATGTAAGATGCCCCTCACATTACAGCAGAGAGCTGGATGCACTGGGAGGAAGGTGTCTAAATTGTGGGAGGGCCCCCAGCAAAAATAAAGCACGGATGTTGCATTACCCCAATTTGAAACACACACACACACACACACCGGATTGTTAGAAAAGTAAAAGTGCCGGACTCGGAGGCTGAAGCCAGCAGCGCCGCCATAACACTTACCTGGCTGGTGGTGGTGCCTGCAGGAGTAAAGGGGAAGAGTGCAGGGATCCGCACACACGCGCATTAATCCTGCTCTTCCACTCCATCTCCTGGCCCGGCTGACCGCGCCCACACACATGTTCACACATGCCGAGGCAGCGCTGCGCCTGCGCTGCTAACAAATAGTGCAGCGTTGCCGAAATTTGCCGCTGTCCGTCTAAGCCCTGGGCCCCCCCACAAGTGGCGGAATGCCAGGGCCCGGTCGCAAGTGCGACCGCTGCGACCCTGGTAGTTCCGCCACTGGCCAAATCATTACTGTTTTATTAAGTACCCTTATTTTCCGGTACTGGAAACTGTAGAGCTGTCTGCACACATATAATTGAAATCAAAGGAGCTGTTTGATATAATCGCTGTCGAGGGTATATTCCAGATGGGCCTACCTGTTGCTGCACACGACGCATCCGCTACAAGACCCTGCTGCTTTCTCACTTCTCTGTACTATTTACTGCCCTTCAATAAAAGTTGTTGATTTTAAAAAAAATGCGGTCCGTCTGACTTCGATCCATCACTCACACACAAGGCTATGCGGACATTGTCGATGCAGCGCACTCTGTGCGTCCGTTCTAGCGGATTTTCATTCTTGCCTAACTTGCGTCCGTTTGTTGCGTCCGTTGTGCAGACGTACTTCGTGTGTGGTCTCTATTGATTATAATTGTATGCTACCGCGGATGTGGAGGCTCGGGTCAGACGAGCGCAGTGTTCATGTCCGTGTTGCCACAATTATGATCAATAGAGACCACACACGAAGTACGGACTCGACAAACGGACGCAAGCTAGGCAAGAAGATAAAACCGCTAGAACGGACGTGCAGAGTGCGCCACGTCCGCATAGCTTTGTGTGTGAGTGATGGAACGTAGTCAGACGGACTGCATTTTTGACAGACAAAATGTTTTTTCATATTAATTTTATTTCCCATCTACATCAGTCAAAAAAAACACCAGTCACAAAAACAGATCTTGTGGCCACTACCTTGTCGTCAGTCAGAAAGTACGTCCGTTGTGCACGGACGCACAGAATGCGTTCGTCTGACCCTAGCCTAAAATGTGCAGCAACACAGACGTGAACACTGCACTTGTCTGACCCGAGCCTAACTGTAACTTTGTATTTCTGTAACAACTGTAACAATTCAATGTTCTTGAACCCAGGACATACTTGAAAACAAGAGAAATCTCAGTGTATCCTTCCTGGTAAAATCCTTTATAAATAAATAAAAATAAAAATTCTGTGGCCCTTATTTCAGCTTACATTTAAAAATGGAGCTTAACAAATTTAGCTTAGTTCATTCTCCATGGCTGTCCAGATATTCCATGATGTGTTACGGACAGTGCATCCATGGGATGCTTTGTACAGGAATACAGAAAGTGTAGGAATAAATTAATTAGGCATGTTTTAAGAAGTTCAGTACCTTCAGTCCAGGAAATGTAATAGCAGAAGAAGCATAGGATCCAATCATGAGGGACATCATGGTAGAGCGTAAACCTCCGAACATATTGGGAAGCTGAAAGACAATAACAGAAGAAAAATGTAAATGGAACTCTAAGAACCACAACAAATCCAGCTTAGTAGAAGTACACGGGTCCTTTTCGTGCCATAATTTTTCTAAATTATAAAATTTTCTTAAAACAGAGCTTCAAATATGAGATTGTAACTTCAGCCAGTAGCCTGTCAACAACAAACTCAAGTGATTGCAATGTTTATGAAAACGTCTTGGCCAGCAATCCATCTCATATGTATGGATTATAATAGTTGTATTGTTATTTTTCAAAATCTCTTTCGTTTCACTTGCTTGATAAGGTCATGGATTGTTCTCCTGTTGAAAGAGTTTAAAACTTAAAGGAAAAAACACAAAATGTTAAAAGAAATCTTCCGTATAGAAAATATGTGTTTATTTCTTGCTATTTCTGCTCTATCCAAAGATAGATAGGAATATGTAATTGTTCCAGGGACCTTGAAAGAAGATGTAGTCCCAAGGCTGGAATGATTATCCTCCCATGGTCATGCAGTAAATTATCTACAAGAGTTAAAAGGCTACATTACACACTTGGTGCTAACGTTAGGGCTCACCTGAGTGAGCATTAACGTTAGCCCAGCCAGGTAGCCACCGCATATTACAGTCCAAACACAAAAAATAGGAATCAAAACTTTTGCAAAAAATTCCAGAATTCGAAATAAATTAAAAAGACTTTTTGCTGCAAATGAAGAAAATAAACAGATGAATAAAAAAGTACAATGAAACAGAATTTTATTTTTTACACTGAAACCTATGGGATTCGCTTGTTTAAACCTGTTGAACGAAACCACGAAAATCTATGCAAGTCGCCAACATTTCAGTGCTGTTCGGTGTTCTCTGAATAGCTTAACCATTAATTCTCTATGGGGAATTTCACTGCCGCCGAAGGTTGCCAAATTGCACCATATTTCCTTGGCAATTCGCCAATACTGTCTGAGTAGCCAAATTGGCACGAAATGCACTGTATGGTGCAATTCGGTGGCATGTTCAGCTCTCTGAATAACCCCTTTGAGAGGCATGAAACTACAAATCCCTTAAAGCCCTGCCCAGCAGCACACTATGGTAGAAACGCAACACACCTTCAGAGAACAATACCAAAATATTCATGGTTTTAACCTCTTTGCCTGTCTGACTTTATTCACATATCTCTATACAGTGGGTTAAAATCTATGTTTTGTAAAATGTAATAAAGAAAGGTTATCTTTTGATGGGGAGTGTCTGTAACTAAAGCAACTGTTGGTATAAATAATTACACAAAATGCTGGCGGGAATAAAAGAAGAGAGCGGGAATAGAAAAAAGAAAAAAAATCTGAAAACCGTCAGGAACACCTGCTCGAAACAGGAAAAACCTGCTTTTATTATCATAAAACTATGGTTGACCTCCCGGCAAGACATGATTCATAGCTAAGCAATGGGGATTGAGGAGAGCAGGATGATGCAATACATAAGATTATTTATACATGGCAGACACTGTGTTACTGGTACAGGCACTTATAAAGTGCTAACAAGTTCAGTAGCGATGTACATTGGGTGAGACAAATTAACGAATATACATTCAAGTTCAACACACACGACGGTAGGAGAGAGGACCCTGCTTGAGAGCTTACAATTTAACCCCTTAAGGATGTAACGTTTACGTCATAAATGCATTGACTTTAAAGACCCTTGGTCCTTAAGGGGTTAAGAGGAGAGGGGTGGTATATTAGGTGAGGGTAAACAAAGGACCTGAAGCAGCAGGGCGCATGTGGGCTGGGTAGGAAGGTGGTGCAAGAAATGTACAGTTGGGCAGTTGGGGAATTATGGAGTGAGCCGATAGGCTTCTCTAAAGTAATGTGTTTTCAGAGACTTCTTGAAGAACTGGAGAGATGGGGAGAGTCTAGTGTTGCGGGGAGGGAGTTCCATAAAAAGGGGGCAACTTGGGAGAAGTCTTAAAGGCAGGAGTTGGGGGTGCGGGTTCGTGGAGCTGATAGCATCAGATCATTGGCAGAGAGAAGTGGCCGGGGTGGGATTTACCTGCTAATAAGGGAGGAGATGTAGGCAGGGGCGCAGTTATGGAGAGCTTTGTATGTGATTACCAGTATTTTGAAATGGATTCTAAAGGAAACAGGGAGCCAGTGCAGAGATTGATAAAGGCAGCAAGGTTTGAGAGATGCGGGAGGTGAAGTGGATGAACCTAGCAAAGGCATTCACAACAGACTGCAGAGGGAGAATCTGGGACCTCTTAAGGCCAGAAAGAAGCAGGCTACAGTAGAGAAGGCGGGAGATAAGAGCTTGGATGAGCATTTTAGCAGAGTCCTGATTAAGACAGGGACAGATGCGTGCAATGTTTTTTAGGTGGAAGTAGCAAGATTTGGTTAGCGACTGAATGTGAGGAGTGAGAGGTAGAAGTAATGGTGGCACCATTCACCTGTAGGGAAATAGGTGCAGGAAAGTTGGTTTTGGAGGGAGGGAAAACGAGAAGTTCAGTTTTGGAGATGTTAAGCTTTAGGAAACGGGAGGTCATCCAGTCGAAGACAGCCGATAGGAGGAGAGAGATCAGGAGAGGAAAGGTAGATTTGGGTGTCGTCAGCATAACGGTGATATTGGAGACCATAGGAAGAAATGAGGTTGCCTAGAGAAGCAGTATAGATCGAGAAGAGTAGGGGACCCAGAACAGAGCCCTGAGGTACCCCAACTGAAAGAGAAACTTGGGGTGAAGAGGCACCAGTGAAGGAGACACTGGAGGAGCAAAGAGAGAGATAGGAAGAGAACCAGGAGAGAGTGGTGCCACTGAGGCCAAGTTGACGCAGCGTGAGGAGCAGGAGAAGGTGGACAACAGTGTCATATGCAGCAGAAAGGTCAAGAAGAATGAGCAGGGAGATGTGACCTTTGGTTTTAGCAGCAACTAAATCATTAGTCACCTTGGTCAGAGCCGTCTCAGTAGAGTGTTGGGAGCGAAAGCCTTACTGATGTTCATTAAAGTAGAAACAAGAAAGAGAATAAACTAGAATAGAGTGTTGTGCATCCCCATCTAAGATGACAGGGGGTAATCCTAAATAACATAGGGCTAAATTCTAAGTACCCTTCTCCATCTAAGCTGGTAATAATGTAGTGGAAATAGGCTGGACGATGGCCGCCATTATAAGCCAGGCGACCATCTTGTTCAGAATATTGGTTTGTTTGAAAATAACTAGGCAAGTTTGTAGCTGAAACTAGAATGAGGTAAACGTAGAAATTTAGGAATGTGTTTAGATTAGCAGAAAAAGCAATTAAAGCCCTATGAAAGATCTCTGCTGTTCCTGGCACGGAGGAGAAAAGCGAAGTAGATACTCCAAGGTCGTTGGGGCCCGCAGAAAGACAAAGGAGTATAGAGATCAGACCAGGTGCCATCTGTAACAAGTAATTGTAGGCTCTAGGGAGGGGGGCGCAGCCCGGAACAGTGAGAGTAACTAATTATGATTTATTGTTACTAACACAAAGTTTGCCAATTTACGGCCAATTAATGAAATGTCTTTTGTATTAGACTAAGGGAGGTACTAACCCACGTGGGGTGGGAGAGTGTCATCGGGAGGTGGGCTAATTGGGATGTACCTAATTATGTATTTGGGGTATAAGATTCGATGTTACAAGGGACTCGGGGCTCATTCTTTGCGATTGAATCCTGTTTGAGCATCTGTTGTGATATCACAATAAAGTTTGCCTTTCCTGAAGAGACTCGTGTTCAGACAATCCTTGCTCGTGTCCGGTCCGGCCTCGTCCCGAGTGAACCCGTCTGATTCCGGTTACAATAAAGAACTACTAACAGGAAAACATGGCATGTGCCGCTATCCATATACGGCTCCTTAGACAGTTGCTATCAGGTCTATTCACTAAAGATGAAAAAGGAGAAATGGCAGTAGAAGAGAACAATCTAGACCTAATAGCAGATTTGGAAAGTGAGATAAATGAGAGAATTTTTCTGGTTTGGCTATTTTGACCTAAAATTGTCACTTCTCCTGCCAGTTCTCTTGAGTTTCACCTTTAGTGAATAGACCTGTTAGTTAGCGACTTGACTCGTAAAATATGGGAGGCGCTGGTAGAGTCGTCATTGTCTGATGAAGGTTCCATTAGCTGAGCCAAAAAGGTGACAATTTTTAATTGCCATAGATTCAAATTTTGATATTTTAACTACTATTAAATCCCTGGAGTAATAACCTTGTATAGATTTCTGTCTGGCTGAGCAACTGGCAGGAAGAAATTAGAGGTCCTCAAGTGTAGGAGCTACTGTCTCTATATATATAAATACATATATTAAATTTAAGATGAAGGACAAAAGTGAGAATAAAATTCTCCAGTATGCGAGTTGCAAGAAATAATATAAATCATTGCGAAAACCATCTAATTATTTAAGCAAATCAAACAGACATGCTGTGCCCACAGAGCTCCTCTGCTGCACTCACCATGTGTAGCAATGAATTCTGGGTAGGACATGCAAATGAAGTCCACAATTTCTTGCCTATATATACTGTATGACACTAAAAGAGTTGACATATAAATGCCATATATCGTATTTACAGGCTTACGTCTCTTTCTTTCCCCTCTGCGGGTATCCTGATCTCTGGCATAGCTAAGAAGGTGTAATTATACTCACACAAATAGTTAAAGAGGGTCAGGTACCTTTTAGTCCAATCGCTGCAGAGTACATCTACACACCCCTTTTAAAATCTGGCCTCAGCCAGTGCCAAGGACGCAAAGAGTCATTTGTGAAGGGAATGCGTGTATGGGAACAGGTGTGTCATGTGGATTTTCATGAGATGAGAGTCCTCGTGCTGGGGTAGGCGTCGGGTGACATTCATTCTGCTTTATAAACAGCACGTGTTCCTGACATATGGCAATCACGCACAAAACAAAGTAGCCCATAAAACCTTCTTGTGCTGGTTCTCGTGACAAAATGTTTTCTTTCCACCACTTTCACTTCTAAATAAGGGCCTTATCATACGACTAGTTACTGGTGTTCTTTTATGTTTCGGAAGCCTTCTAGATCTTATTGAAGGTATTTCTGAAAATTCTGAATATTTCAGCCTCACCATATGTCAATGCATGCTCAGCGCGTTGTGCTTCCGAAAAACTTGTTTCTAATATTGCTGAATTTACATAATATACGACTTTATTACCTGTAAAAGAGTATTCTTCTTTTACACAAATCAAACCAGGGTTAGATCTCTTTAAGGGACACTCTAGGCCAGGGGTGTTCAGCCTTGATCCTTCTAATCTTTTGGAACTACATTTCCCACAAGACTCTGTTGACACAATTACGCATACAGAAAATAACCCCGTCAGAGTAATATATATATTGAAACTTTTAATGTAAAATAGTGATAAAAAAAATGTGCTTTAAGAGAGGAAAAAAAGGAAAAATTCCTTATATTTTTGAATGGTCCTGGTGCAACAACCTTCAAAAGACAAATAAAAAAAAAAATAGTGCAATACAGTAGATATTATTGTATAACGATATATAACGATGTATTATAATAATGGACACTCACATCTTGTACTGAGATAGCAACTCTTGGGATTTAATTTAGAAATATACTAACACAGCTAATCCGCCATTTTGGTGTTCACTCAAGGTATGCTACCAACTCCATTTTGTGTTTTAAAAGTCTGCAGTCCCTTTGTGCTCACTAGAGTCAACTAAGTTTGCCTGCTCTAACTAACAGCTAAGTGTAGCCTCAAATAAACCTGATTTCTGCTGACTGAAGAATTATCTCTTCTCCCCCCCAGGTCTTTAACTCTAAGCCATAAAAGTTGCTTAATATATCGAGACAGCAGGAATGCGTAAATCCCATAGCTTGCCATATTTGCTTTAGACCATATTGACTAGACAGAGAATACAGAGTGGGCTCAAGGGTCGTTTCTTTGAAGTGAATCTTGCTGACTTGCAAAATGATGAATAAAGTCCAATATGTATAATGAAGGTTGATATGATAAGTGGGAGGGTAACCTGGGGAGGGGAATAAGGTGTGCATTTTTACAAGCCATGTATAAATTCTTTGTCTCTCTGTTGGCTCGGCCCTTGAGTCTTTTTGGGCTAGACCTGACTCAAGGCTCGGTACCGAATAAATGCTTTTCCTGCTTAAGAAGGCCTCCGTCTCCTTTGTCTACCACCGAGTCACAATCTCCTAACCCGAATTACACCCAGATGGCTGCTTCATTTCTGGGGGCTTCGTCCGGGATTGGCAGGCCTGGCTCGGTGAGAGCAGGAGAACGGCAGTGTTCTGCAACTCCGTGGGCTCCGTCGGGGCGTGCTGCCGATCAAAAGTTGATTGTCTGCCGGCGCCCTTGCAGGTCTTCCTGCACTCTGTGGATCTCAACGTGTTGCGTGGTAGCGCCCCGACCGTGACCACGGAAGCACGAGGCCTGGAGGAAAACCGTTGTGCTATGACCAAGGTAATATATTTTATTATTCAGTATTTGACAGCATAATGAGTGATTGTGTAAATAATTAGCCAACAGTGAATGTGCGGTTGAGTCTCCGTGTCTGTATTCTGGTATGCCTGATAAAGGGGAAGGCGCCCTCTAGAGAGATAGGAAGCCTGTAGCGCTTCAATGTGAGGAACCTGCAGTGTTCCAGGAGTCTGAAGTGCTCCAATAGCTGTGGCCCGGGTCTGAAAAGGGGGGTAAATTGTGCACCCCTAAAAAAAAAAAAAACAGTACCCCACGGCAGAAGAGAGTAGCTACCTCTTCTAAAGCTATAGTGTATTGTGTAAAAATGACATCTGTTGGCTATAAGAAAGGATGTTTAGCTGTTAGATATTCTGTATTGCTAGGATTGTGTACTGAACTGTATTATCTGTATCTGATATTGAGTGGTGACTGAAACTGTGAGTGAACGTACGCCTACACCCTTCGGGGTAAAGAAAATACGAGAGTGACCCTATAGTAGGTGAGATTCCAAGCTGGGTGACCACGACTTGGCCACCGAATTAGGGACGCAAAGGAATTGTTGAGTGAAATATCAGATTGTGCTTTTGTGTATTACTTGGTGCTGGTCACCAAGTTGCGGAAATGGGAAACACCAAATCCCATAAGGGAAACAAAATTGTGAAAGGTGAAACACCGCTTGGGTATATGTTGCAGAACTTCGAGACTCTCTTTGCAGTTCATCAATATGGGAGGAAGCTGCATAAGAGCAGGCTGCGAGTTCTGTGTGAGGTTGATTGGCCCTCCTTTCTCCTTCATGGCCGCAGGAAGGATCAATGGAGCCTGAAGAGATCCAAAAGGTTCATTCAGTGGTCACTGGACGCCCAAGGCATCCGGACCAATACCCTGTATGGATATATGGAGTAGTCAATGTAACAGAGCAGCAGGAAATGCTGGCAGAATGCTTGGTTGTGTAGGGAGAGGTATTAGCAGTAGGAAAAGGGAAGTGCTCATTCCACTGTACAGAGCACTGGTGAGACCACACTTGGAGTACTGTGTGCAGTACTGGAGACCGTATCTCCAGAAGGATATAGACATCTTAGAGAGAGTTCAGAGAAGGGCTACTAAAATGGTGTACGGCTTGAAGGAGAAAAGTTACCAGGAAAGGCTTAATGATCTTAACATGTACAGCTTGGAAAAAAGACGAGACAGAGGAGATATGATAGAAACATTTAAATACGTAAAGGGAATCCACAAGGTAGAGGAAGGGAGTATATTTAAAAGGAAACAAAATAGCAAAACAAGAGGACATAGTCTTAGATTAGAGGGGCAAATGTTTAAAAGTAACATCAGGAAGCATTATTTTACTGAGAGCGTGGTGGATACATGGAACAGTCTTCCAGTAGAAGTGGTAGAGGCCAAAACAGTGATTGAATTTAAGCAGGCATGGGATAGGCATAAGGCTATCCTAAACAAAAGATAAATACAGGTAAAGTATCCATGTAATTGGGCAGACTAGATGGGCCGAAAGGTTCTTATCTGCCAACATTCTCTATGTTTTTATGATATATGGAGGTATTGTATGTGCTCTGTATATATGTGTTGCGTTCGCTTAAAAAAAAAAAAATGCTCTGTATATTTCCTGTAAATATGCTTTTGCAGTATGTATACAGAAGCTATTTGTTGCATTGAACGAATACACTATGAGTGTGTGCTGAGTAGTGTTATATATGGCTGCAGCCAGTGTGGGTATGTGCTATTTACATAGCAAATGTGTATAAATGTTATGAATATGGATTTAGAGTTGTGTGTGTATATGTGCTCTGTGCAGTAAGTGCATATATGTGCTGTGTTTGCGTTTATGGTGCAATGTATATGTGCTGCCCAGTCTGTGTAAGTGCTATATATGTGTATAGTGGGTTTATATGCTCTTTGGTTTTGTATGCATTGCAATGAAAATGATCTATGTATGAAATCTCTGTTGTGTGTGTGTGTGTATATGTATTATGGTGTGTACAGTGTACAGCCGTTGTTTTGTGTTTTTCGGGTGTACCCCTAAAATGCATAGTTAAAATGAATGTAAAATTGTAAGACAGGATGAATTCTAATGAACACATTTCAGAGAGCATTGAGTAAAAAGGCTAAATTAGGAAGAGACCTGCAATTAGCAAGAGAAACAAAAAAAAAAACTGTTTTTGACTGAGGAATGTTTGAAGTCTGTTGAAACCAAGACAAAAGGTGATTTGATTGTGTGTGCTAAACATGCGTTTTTTTTTTTGTAAGTGTGTGGCGTACTGTGCTACAGTTGTTCATTAAGTGTATATGTCTACGGCAGAATTGCCACTTGTTCTGGTATGTTATAAATGCTTGATTTAGGCTAGGGTCAGACTGAGGCAGTGCGAACGCGCGTTCTGGCGCACATAATCACGGCCGCACTAGCAGCAGATGCCATGCAATGACGGCCAATATACGACGTACGGTCGCACAAAAGTCCGCCCGCAACGCAAGTGGAAAATGAACGCATTTTTTCGAGAACGTTAAACCGCTGGTACTGACGTACAGAGTGCGCTGCGGCCGCATAGCAGCGTGTGTGCGTGATTAGGAGATGTCAGACGCTGCTAGTGTGCGGCCAACATAACGTTCAAACAGCCGGATTCCCTAGACTTCTTTTCACCCCATCGTCATGAAATACGTCCAGAATTGCGCATCGTCTGACCACTTAAGCGTATTCCGTGAAAAAATGCGTGCGCACGCATCGACGTACATTTTGACGGTGGCCGCAGAAAATGCGCTCATCTGTCCCTAGCCTAAAAGATCTAGTATGATTTATGTACCAGTATTTTTTCTCCAGTAAGTGACTGTGTTGTGTGCTATAGGCTGCGAGAGTTTGTTGACATTTGTAAAACAGTGCTGTTACATCTCAATTGCATTTGAGTCTATTGTAAGAGACTCTGCTTATTTAAAAAAAGAAAAAAAGGTTGTTGCCACTTTGAACCCCCCCCCCCTTATGCAAACAAGTAACACTGACAGAGGAGAAAAGGTGGGAGGGAAGGTTCTAGGAGAGGAGTCTGAGAGATACAGCAGATATAGAGGAAAAAACTGCAGGCGTTAGATCAGTTTGGAGAAATTGTAAAATAAATAGAGAAGATACGAAAGTGATAATAAGAAAGTAAAAGACAAGTAAAATGGGGAATGCACAAAGAAGTTGGTTATGATGAGAAGAGAGAAACGTGTTATAAAATGTGTATTATTGAAAGTAAGATGAATAAAAAAAAAAAAAAAGTAATAGCCCGTGGCGCTGCGCCAGTACCACATCGCACAAAAAGCCAGGCAACACATCCAAGTCCACCTTGAACGCTTGCTAAAGTACAGTTTTCTAAAGTTTTGTGTGTCTTCATGGAATACCCCGTTGCTCCGGTTCAGGAAGAGGGCACTCAAGAATTCACATCTGTACAGGATTTAAGGGCAGTTAATTCTGCCACAGTGACTTTATACGGATTTGGCCCAATTGAGTGCAACCTCCTAGCTCTGATACCCGGCAACACAGAATTCTACACTTAATTTAAAAAGATGCGTTCGTCTGTATCCGCTTGGCTCCAGCAAGTGAGCCATTGTTTGCCTTTCAGCGGGAAAATGTCCAGAATGGCTCCAAACATCAAATGACGTGCCTCCTTCAAGGTTTACTATCCTCGGGAGAGCGCTGAACAAAGACTCTCAGCCAGACAAAGCTACCCTATTGCAGTATGCTGATGATCTCCTGCTTGCCTCACCAACTGAAGAAGATTGTTTCAATGCCACAAACAGAACTGTTAAGTATTTTATGCAAGGCAGGCTACAAAGTTTCTAAAAGAAAGGCCTAAATCTGCCAACGCAGTGTGAAATACCTAGGCTTTCAACTTACTGGTACCATGCGTACAATCCAGAACGCAAAGAATCAGTCTGCCGTGTCCCTCAACCACAGACTCGTTGCCAAGTAAGAGAATTCTTGGGAGCTGCAGGCTTCTGTCGCCTGTGGATCCCCAACTCTGCCATCATTGCCGAGCCTCTGTACCAAGCCACCAAAGGTGCAGAGCCTGACCTATTCATATGGGGTGAAGAACAAACTGAGGCTGTCACCCAATTAAAGACTTTGTTGCTTGAAACCACTGCCCTCCTGGTTGCAGAAGCAGACAAGCTCACAATAGGCCAAGAACTCTTTGAGAAAGTCCCTCATGCAGTCCAGACTCTTCTAGACCAAAAAGGCAATTACTGGTTCAGCAATGCAAGAATGACCAAGTACCAAGCCATGCTGTGTGAAAACTCAAGAGTTCCTCTGGAACTAATCTCAACACTGAATCCTGCTACATTGCTTCCAGATGCTTCAGAAGACCATGAACTTGAATGCCTCCAAGTAATGGATGAAGTATATAGCAGCAGACCTGACCTCAACGACATACCCCTAGACAAATACGACTTGCAACTGTTCACTGATGGAAGCAGTTTTGTTGAAAATGGAAAAAGATTTGCTGGGTACGCAGTAGTCACTCTTGCCGAAACAATTGAAGCAAAACCACTGCCTAATGGCACTTCTGCTCAACTAGCTGAAATTATTGCCCTTACCAAAGGTCTAGAACTATCTGAAAACAAAAGGGTGAACACATACACCGATTCCAAGTATGCCTTCATGACAATTCAGGCTCACGGAGCACTCTACAAAGAACATGGCCTCCTAACATCTGCAAGCAAAAAAGTCAAAAAATGCCTTGAAATATTGAATCTACTGGATGCGGTATGGAAACCGTCCGCAGTTGGTGTTATACATTGTCGAGGACACCAGAAAGGCAAAGAAGAAGTTCCCAGAGGAAACCATAAAGCAGATCAAGTGGCGAAGGAAGCAGCAAGACAGACACAAGCCCTTGAGCGTGGCTGTGATTGGAAAGAAACCAATGACAAGAGAACTCGACAGCAACAGGAGAATCACTTGAAAAGCTTCCGGAATGGAAATCCGGAACACCGAACAGAAACTTCGGTTCCCCAGAGAGGACTGGTTCAAGTTGACTCACCTATCAAGATTCCGGTATGTAAACCCGTATCACTGCAAATGAAAGTCGAAACTCTGCTCTGTCTAAATACTGCGCTTCAAGATATGCTAACGTTGACATCTATATGAATAAGAGAAGATTTGCACCTTATGGAGAATTATTGAAGATGTTCTTTGCCATTGGTACAATGAATATGAACTTCTAGAGAAGCACCACAGCTACATCCAATGGTTGTTTCCTCTACGTGAACAAGGCCGGAATGCACATGCAAGCCTTGACTACTTCTGAAATGGAAATTATGAAGAACACCGCTGAAATCCAACATAGGCTGCTGGTGTCAGGGTTCGTGTTAATGGAGCTCAGGATGCGGGACAAGCCGTTGTTGGGGTTGAGTCTGGATGCGATAAGGTGTATGGTAAATAACGTAAAGGTTTTAGTACCTGGCCGGGTTGGTTGAAGAGAGTCGTCGATGATGCAGGCTGGGGTTCGGTACAACGGTGATAGCAGGCCGAGCGTCGTCGTTGATACAAGCCGGGGTTCGGTACACGGTGAAAGCAGGCAGAGCGTCGTCGTTGATACTAGCCGGGGTTCGGTACACGGTGAAAGCAGGCAGAGCGTCGTCGTTGATACTAGCCGGGGTTCGGTACACGGTGAAGACAAGCAGAACGTCGTCGTTGATACAAGCCGGGGTTCGGTACACGGTGAAAACAGGCAGAGATATCTTTTAGACAGGTGTGCTCAGGTAAGGGAGGTTTACAGGGGAGTAACAGGACAACCAAGCAATGAGTCTTGGAGAGGTTGGTGTTTAAATAGGGCGCCTGTGGGAATTGGGCCAATCAGGGGAGAGGTGTATCTGGTTGCCTGGGGATACTGGGTTTTGGTTGGTTGGGGGCGCCATCTTGGAAAACCACGTGGGACGCCGAGATGCGAGGAGACTGGTGCCGGAGAGCAAGCGCTGGGGAAGGACTCGCGGTGCCGCGGGGGCGCGCAGCCGATCGAGTGGGTCCCTGGCATGGAGCACCGACGCTGGGGCCATGGCGCTGCAGGGACAGCCCTCACCACCAGTAAGGAAGCCGCCGGGGGTCCGGAACCGCGGCGCAGGGCGGAGGCCGGGCGACCGGCAGTGGGTGAGTCAGTGGGTCCGGCGGGACCTGATAGTACCCCCTTCTTAGGACGACCCCTCTGGGGGCGTAACGGGCCAGGCTTGGAAGGGTGTAGGGAGTGGAAGGCTCGTACCCGAGAAGGGGCATGGACTTGAGTCGCGGGTTCCCATGAATTTCCTCGGGTCCATATCCCTTCCATTGGATGAGGTACTCTAATTTTTTGTAGCGAAAACGGGAATCGAGAATACGTTGGACTTCGAATTCCTTAAGACCCTCTATGGTGATTGGGTCTGGAGGAGGGTGAGCGCTGGGGAAAGTGGTCCTCTGTCCAGGGCTTTAGAAGGGAAACATGGAAAACCGGATGTATTTTAAACGAGGGAGGGAGTTGGAGGCGGACAGCGACAGGGGAGATGATGGAGACGATGGGATAGGGACCTATGTATTTGGGACCTAATTTCTTTGTGGGACACGACAGTTTGAGATTTTTTGTAGATAGCCATACTTTCTGTGATGGTTGGTAAGCAGGGGCTGCTTTGCGATGTAGGTCGGCATATTTTTTGTAGGTGTTTTGGGATTCTGATAGGGTGTTCTTCGCGAGGATGAACCCTTGTTGTAGCTTCTGAATATGGTCGTTGACCAGAGGTAAGGGACTCCGGGGGGGAGTGTCTGGAAGGACTGAGGGATGAAACCCATAGTTAGTGTAAAAAGGGGATTGTTTGGTAGAGGTGTGTATTTGAGAATTGTATGCAAATTCCGCTGTGGTGAGGAGGTCGGACCAATCGTCTTGTAGGTACGAAGTATAGCAACGTAAGTATTGTTCCAAGGTTTGGTTCGTTCTTTCGGTCTGCCCATTGGAGTGGGGGTGAAAGGCAGTGGACAGACAAACGGATATGTGTAGTAGTGTACAGAAGGCTTTCCAGAACCTTGAGGTAAATTGGGGGCCACGATCTGAGATGATGGTTTCTGGGGTGCCATGGAGCCTGAAAACATGATGAAAAAAAAGGTTGGCGGGTGTCCTTGGCGGAGGGTGATCCTTGAGTAGGGATAAAGTGGGCCATTTTGGACAGTCGGTCTACTACCACCATGATAGTGGTATGTTTTCGGGACGGGGGAAGGTCGACGATGAAGTCAACGGAAACACTAGACCATGGGCGAAGCGGGACTGGTAATGGTTGGAGGAGTCCTGTTACTTTCGTTCTAGGGACTTTACAACGGTTACAGATGTCGCATGTCTTGACGTATTTCTGAACGTCTAGGGAGACGGAGGGCCACCAAAAATGTCGAAGGATGAGGTCTAGTGTCTTTCTGATACCTCCGTGTCCTGCTGTGGGGGCGTCGTGATTGAGGTGTAGGATTTCCAATCGTTTGGCCGGAGGTATGAACAAGCGTCCGGAGTTGCGGGGCGAGGAGGTGCCACGGTCTTGGAGGTTTTTAAGAAGGTGGGTCTGAGTGGCCAGGAAATGTCCCTGATGTAGAACGGTGTCTTCCTCGTCCATGGATGTTGGGGTTTCGTCTGACAGGCGGGAAAGGGCGTCGGCCTTTCCGTTTTTGCTTCCTGGGCGATAAGTTATGTGAAACGAAAAACGAGAGAAAAACAGGGCCCAGCGGGCTAGCCTCGGACAGAGCCGACGTGCCGATCTCAAGTATTCTAGATTTTTATGATCTGTGAAGATGGTTGTGGGGTGAAGGGTGCCTTCCAGGAGGTGTCTCCATTCTTCGAGGGCGTTTTTTATGGCCAAGAGTTCCCTATCGCCTACGCTGTAGTTGACTTCAGCTGGTGATAGTTTGCGGGAAAAAAAAGCTACAGGGTGTAGACGATCATTGTTTTCGTCTCGCTGAGAGAGGATGGCTCCGGTGGCGATCCCTGAGGCATCCACTTCCAGAGAATAGGGTTTAGAGGGATCAGGTAGCAGCAGGATGGGTGCGGTGGTGAAGCGGGTACGTAGGTCGTCGAACGCCTTTTGGGTTCCTTCGGTCCATAGGAAGGGGGTGTTTTTCCTGGTCAATTGGGTGAGAGGCTGGGCAAACCTGGAAAAGTTACGAATGAATTTGCGATAAAAATTTGCAAATCCAATAAAGCTTTGTACTTCTTTTTTTGTACGAGGGCGAGGCCATTTGGTGATGGCTTCGATTTTCCGAGGGTCCATTTCTATATGACCCGGGGTGATTATGAACCCTAGAAATTCGATTCGCGGAGTGTTGAAAATACATTTTTCGAGCTTAGCGTACAGGTTGTGGGACCGTAGGCGGGCAAGGACGGTATTAACATGTTGGTAGTGTTGTGCAAGGACTCGGAGTAGATAAGAATATCGTCCAGGTAGGCGACTACGTATACATCCAGTATATCGCGTAGGATATCGTTTATGAAGTGTTGGAAAGCAGCTGGGGCGTTGCATAGCCCATATGGCATAACAAGATATTCGAAATGGCCATATCTTGTGCGGAAGGCTGTCTTCCACTCATCCCCTTCGCGCACGCGCAGTAAATTGTACGCCCCCTAAGGTCGAGTTTCGTGAAAACGGTGGCCGTTTTTAGCTGGTCAAGGAGTTCGGGTATAAGTGGTAGGGGATACTTGTTCTTTACGGTGATTTTGTTTAGTTCTCGATAGTCCACGCACGGGCGAAGACCCCCATCCTTCTTTTCAACAAAAAAGATGCCTGCTCCCGCGGGGGAAGAGGAGGGTCGGATAAAGTTCTTCTCTAGATTTTCCTGAATATATCCTTTTAGTACCCGTAGTTCGGGTCCCGACAACGGGTAAATGCAGCCATAGGGTATGGCAGCTCCAGGAAGGAGGTCAATGGGGCAGTCGTATATACGAGGAGGGGGGAGTTTTTCTACTCCTTTCTTGCAGAAGACGTCTGCATAGTTCGCGTATGCTTGTGGTAGGGTCACTTGGGTGGTTCTCAGGTTCTGGTCAAGAATGGATAGGATGGTACCTGTGGTGTGTGCGAGACAATGAGCCCTGCAGTGGGGAGAGGAGAAGGTAAGTCGACTAGTGGTCCAGGAGATTGTGGGGTCGTGTTTTACCAACCAGGGTAACCCTAGGATGATGGGAAATAGGGGTGATGTGACCAGATCGAATCGTAAGGTTTCTTTGTGTCGGTCACCTATATATATCGTAAGAGATATGGTTTCGGTAGTGACCGGACCGGATATCAAGGGAGATCCATCGACACTTTGAATGCTCAAGGGTTTAGCTTTATTTTGGTGAGGGATACAAAGAAGAGTAGCCAGAGTAGTGTCCATAAAGCAGCCACTCGCGCCGGAGTCGATCATAGCAGGAAGGGTCACTGAGCGTTCATCCCACTGTAATAGAATGAATACAGACAAATGTTGAGACTCGACCGGGTGCAGATCTCCTAGGCGCGGATCATCGGGTATTTTATGGTCGTTACCTTGATGGAGTTTGATCTTATCGGGGCATTCACGGGCAATGTGGTTGGGTTTACCACAGTAGAGACACAGATGGTGGTTCCGTCGTCTTGCAAGTTCTTCAGGCGGTAGGTGCCCCTTTACTAGTCCGATTTGCATGGCTTCTCCGAAAGGTGCCGAGGTAGCAGGAGGGGAGGTGACGGGAGTGGGTGTGGAAAAGAAAGGTCGCCTTGTAGACGGAGTGGAGACTTGGGTGACTCGTTCTTTTTTCCGTTCTCGTAGGCGTCGGTCTATGTTGGTAACCAGTTGTATGAGGGGTTCGAGGGAGAGAGGGGCTCGGACGTGGGATAGGTCATCCTTTATCTCGCTGGATAATCCGACCTTGAACTGACTGACCAGTGCGGTTTCGTTCCAACCCGTCTCTATGGACAGAGTCTTGAATTCAGCAACATAGTCCTCCACCGGGCGTTTCCCCTGTTTCAGGTCTCGTATGGAGGTTTGGGCTGACTCAAAACGATATGGGTCATCATACAAGTCATCCAGTGCTGTGATAAAGGCTTCCCAGGATACAAGAGCGGGATCGTTGCTGGTAATGAGATGGTGGAATGCAGCAGTCTGGGTTCGCCTTGTAACAGCGATATCACTGTTTTGATTCTGATATCTTCGGAGTGGTAGGTTCGGGGTTTTAGGGAAAACAGGAGTTGACAATCCGTAAGAAACACCCGATATTTGTTCCGGTCACCGGAAAATCGGTCTGGCAAAGGCACAAGAGGTTCAGGAGCCATAGCATCAACCAAGGGTAGATGAGTTGGTAGGCTTGGGATGGGGAGGGGGGAGGTAGCGGCCATAAGGTCCGAGACCTGGTTCTGGAGTTGAGCCTGTCCGGTTTGTAGGCCTTGGACGGTCTGGTTTAGATTCCCGATCTGGCGGGACATTGTGTTGAGGGCTTCGGCTATATCCGCGAGGTCCATTCGGTAATTGGCTTGGTTGTATCTGTCAGGTTCGTGTTAATGGAGCTCAGGATGCGGGACAAGCCGTTTTTGGGGTTGAGTCTGGATGCGATAAGGTGTATGGTAAATAACGTAAAGGTTTTAGTACCTGGCCGGGTTTGGTTGAAGAGAGTCGTCGATGATGCAGGCTGGGGTTCGGTACACGGTGATAGAGCAGCCGAGCGTCGTCGTTGATACAAGCCGGGGTTCGGTACACGGTGAAAGCAGGCAGAGCGTCGTCGTTGATACTAGCCGGGGTTCGGTACACGGTGAAAGCAGGCAGAGCGTCGTCGTTGATACTAGCCGGGGTTCGGTACACGGTGAAGACAGCAGAACGCAGAACGTCGTCGTTGATACAAGCCGGGGTTCGGTACACGGTGAAAACAGGCAGAGATATCTTTTAGACAGGTGTGCTCAGGTAAGGGAGGTTTACAGGGGAGTAACAGGACAACCAAGCAATGAGTCTTGGAGAGGTTGGTGTTTAAATAGGGCGCCTGTGGGAATTGGGCCAATCAGGGGAGAGGTGTATCTGGTTGCCTGGGGATACTGGGTTTTGGTTGGTTGGGGGCGCCATCTTGGAAAACCACGTGGGACGCCGAGATGCGAGGAGACTGGTGCCGGAGAGCAAGCGCTGGGGAAGGACTCGGCGGTGCCGCGGGGGCGCGCAGCCGATCGAGTGGGTCCCTGGCATGGAGCACCGACGCTGGGGCCATGGCGCTGCAGGGACAGCCCTCACCACCAGTAAGGAGCCGCCGCGGGGTCCGGAACCGCGGCGCAGGGCGGAGGCCGGGCGACCGGCAGTGGGTGAGTCAGTGGGTCCGGCGGGGGGCCTGATAGCTGGAGTGCCTATAAAACTGATGCTGAATTCTTCGGCGTAAAAATTAGGCGCGGGAAGAGGAGATAGAAGTGCATACGAGACTCAAATTTTAGAACACGCTTCTCCAAATTTGAAATACTACACCCACAATAACCTGAGAATTACCCGAATTGTGAGAAGCAGGGAGAGCTGGGAGCTGCACAATACCAAGCTCCGCTGGTGAAGTTCTTCCTGAAAGAGATACTGGTTGAAGATCAGCTGCAAAATATGAAAGAAAGTGCCCTGAAGTATTTCCTGCCGACTGTAAAGAATGAACATGAAAGAGATGCACTGTCTGAATATGCTCTGAAGCACAGAATACCCAAGTATGTCAAAAGACTTCTCTCAGTGGTGATACCCCTGTTGCCAACACCCATTACGCACTGAACTCCGGCCTACTCTGAAAAGGAGAAGAAATGGCTCTCCGAAGAGCCAGGAGAGTACAGAGAAGACTAATGGTACCAGTTGGAGAGTGAAATAATTGTCTTACCAGCCACTCTGGCACCTGAAATTGTCCGGGCCCTGCATTCCAGAACACATGGAGGAAAGACAGCCATGGAGCAACAACTAAAACCGCACTTCTACGTTCCTGGACTCACCTCCGTCTGCAGAGTGATTGCGCAACAATGTGTCACTTGTGCTAAGAACAACCCAAGGCAAGGGATAGTACAACCACCAGGAGTATTATCGGTTGGATTATCTCCAATGTCCTCCCTATAAATTGACTTTACTGTTCTCCCACCATGCAAAGGATATAAATATCTACTGGTGCTAGTATGCGCACTAATGGGATGGGTTGAAGCCTACCCAACTCGAACAGAAAAGACTGCAGAGGTAAGGTGCCTCGAGAGAAAATTATCCCAAGGTATGGACTGCCTCTTGAAATCGGATCAGACAATGGCCCAGCCTTCATACAAAGTTGTTTGCAGCAGCTCGCCCGATTGTTAAGAATCACCTGGAAACTGCACTCTGCATACAGATTTCAAAGCTCTGGAAAAGAGGAAAGAATGAATAGAAATCCAAAGACATTGATGGCTAAAATATGCCAAGAAACATCAATGAAATGGCTGGATGTGTTGCCAATTGTTCTACTGCATGTGAGAAGCAGCCCTACCTCACTCCTAAAAATTGAGCCCATACGAGATGATGTTTGGTTATCCCACCCCTTTGATAACTAGGTTGAGGGGGGGATCCCGGGTATTAGGAGAAACTGACCTACGCCAGCAAGTGATCAGGTTAGTTCAGACGATGCAGAGCATGTATACATGAGTTAGTGAACACATACCACATTTCCTATACTTACCTTTACACAGATACTGTCCTGGGGACTCAGTATGGGTTAAGGAATGGAAGGTAGACCCGTTAGGGGCTAAATGGAGAGGTTTTTATGTTGTCTTGTTATCAACTCCCACAGCAGTGAAAAGTGGCCGAAGTGGTGCCATGGATACACCACTCACGATTGAAACCTGCTGCAGAGGTTACGGACCAGGCATGGAAAGTGATAGCCAGTGAATCTGACCCACTGAAGCTACGTTTCCACCGTACCCAAGCAGCTGCACAGACCGGAGAGGAATAAGGGAGATCCAAGTCTAGTTGACCACTGGCTCTCCAAACTCCAGTCTTTGTGCATGTTGTTATTGAAAGACCGTTAAGTTTACCACATTCCCAATCGATGGAAGCTCCAGAGGTACCCCAGGAGGCCCATGAGCCTCTGCTTCCAGATACTATTTTTAAGAGGTTAAAAAAAAAAAAAAAAGACCATTTGAACAGTACCAAAGGATCCTTATATGTATTGGGATTATTGTTTTATTTTTGATCTTACTGACAATTGTTGCTGGACTATTTTTTTCCAATCCAGCTCCCTAAGGGAGTGATGTCAGCCCCTATTGTGTTGACACCGGAATTTGACATGACTGTCCCACCAGCACAGGACCGACGGAAACGAGAATTGACAAGACCAGAGGATAAACTGCTTATTAAATTTACGTATGCGTATGCAAAGAAGTCAGGATATGAATCCTGTGGGTGTGTAACAAATTGAACCAAGGGTCATCAGTTATTCCCACCTTAGCGGTACCCCTTAACTTGTTTGACTTCCCTGTGAATAAAGGTGTAGTGGTCCCTAGTGTTCTTAATCTGACTAAGAGCTTAATTATGCCAAAAACAAACCACACTATTCAGATCAATAATTGGGCTTACTTCCCTTTATGGTGTTTTAAACTAAAGAAAAATCAGGCCCCACCTAGTTCAATGTGTAAAGAATCCTTGTTTAATGCAACACTAGATGTATCTGATCCAGGGGCATTGGGAAATAGTCTCCAAGTAATGGTTTGTTGCGGAAACTTATGTCACATGTGGATAAATACTGATATAAAGACGTGGTGTTACCTGGCCTGGGTAGTCCCCTCCAGTGGATCCAAGGTGATACCTGGACCTAGGGACACCACAACCACGTTAATCCTTAAATTTTGCTAAACGAGAACTGTTTTCCAAGATGATATGGCCTGGTCTTGGTTTCCTTCCTTCACAGGATGCGGCATTGAAATGATGAGAAGACTTAATATGTTGTACTAAAGGATGAAATTGTGAATATTACTATTGCTGACATCCAACTGTTGAATGCGGAGCTCCGATAAATTCGTAAATTAAAGTTATATCAGAAAATAGCTATTGAACAGATACAGGCTGTATTAAATGGAATGTGTGAAATGACGATACAATATGAATGTTGTACTTATCTCCGCACAGCTACTGATGATGTACCTGAATATTTTGATGCAATTCTCAAGCACCAAGAGAAAGTGTCCCATCTGGGGTACATTTGGGTCATGGTTTGGCTCAATCCTAAATGCTATTTCCAGGGTAGGGTCCCTGATCCTCATTGGTATACTAATTCTTATCTGTGCACTAACCTACAAGTTAGCCATGTGTCTCTGGCCAATCTGCCGTAATTCCTGAAGCCAGAAGATAGGCCCCTGGGGGACACTTCAGATTACCATCCAATGAGCCAAGTAACCCCTACTGATAAAAATCCTTAATGATTTAGTTAGTTGGCTGGGAGAGGTCATTGTAGACTCTCCGCCAAGAGGAGGGAATGAGATAGCAACTCTTGGGATTTAATTTAGAAATATACTAACACAGCTAATCCGCCATTTTGGTGTTCACTCAAGGTATGCTACCAACTCCATTTTGTGTTTTAAAAGTCTGCAGTCCCTTTGTGCTCACTAGAGCCAACTAAGTTTGCCTGCTCTAACTAACAGCTAAGTGTAGCCTCAAATAAACCTGATTTCTGCTGACTGAAGAATTATCTCTTCTCCCCCCCAGGTCTTTAACTCTAAGCCATAAAAGTTGCTTAATATATCGAGACAGCAGGAATGCGTAAATCCCATAGCTTGCCATATTTGCTTTAGACCATATTGACTAGACAGAGAATACAGAGTGGGCTCAAGGGTCGTTTCTTTGAAGTGAATCTTGCTGACTTGCAAAATGATGAATAAAGTCCAATATGTATAATGAAGGTTGATATGATAAGTGGGAGGTAACCTGGGGAGGGGAATAGGTGTGCATTTTTACAAGCCATGTATAAATTCTTTGTCTCTCTGTTGGCTCGGCCTTGAGTCTTTTTGGGCTAGACCTGACTCAAGGCTCGGTACCGAATAAATGCTTTTCCTGCTTAAGAAGGCCTCCGTCTCCTTTGTCTACCACCGAGTCACAATCTCCTAACCCGAATTACACCCAGATGGCTGCTTCAGTACAACCTTTGGATAATTAACAATAACGTTGTGCCAATGGCATCGTCCACTTATTCGATCCTTAAAAAAAATCTCAACACGTAGAAGTCAAAAGACAAAGGGGGTTATTCAGAGAGCACCAAAATGTCGCCGACATTTCGGTGCTCTCTCGTTCCCCGCACTTCCCTGCACTACGGGGAATCAAAGTTCCCCGGTCGCCCTGCTGTGAATTCAGCAAAAAATAAATAAATACGATTGAAAGTGAGAAAAATTGAAACACTGTTTGCAAAAAAACTACTGAACGAAAAAGCCTGGAATTTACATATAAGATCCTATGAATGATAATAAAAAGGTCTGTTACAGATAAAGAAAAAACACTTAAAAAAAATTTGCTGAAAGACTCCTGAAAAATGCTTAAAAGATCCTAAAAAATCAATAAGTAAAGAGACTTTTTACTGCAGTTTAAAAAACTAAACGGTTTATTCGATATTGAATAAAACTGGAATATTTTTAACATTAAAACCTATGGGATTCGCCTGAATAAACCTGACGAATAAATGCACCGAACTTCGACAACTTTTCACTGCTGTTTGGTGTTCTCTGACTAGGCTAACCATTATTCCACTCTGTCTCTGCCGCTCCCCTCTGCGAGTCCCTTCACTGGCTCCCCATCCACTGCAGAATTAAGTTCAAAATCCTTATCCTTACCTACAAAACCCTCACTAACTCAGCTCCGCACTACCTGTCCTCACTAATCACCAAATACACCCCAGCCCGCTCCCTAAGGTCAAACAGTGACCTGCGCCTAGCTTCTCCCCGCATCACCTCTTCCCATGATAGACTGCAGGATTTCTCACGCGCAGCCCCACTCTCTGGAACGCTCTCCCTCGTACTGTCACACTTTCCCTAACTTCTCTTCCTTCAAACGCTCCCTGAAAACATTCCTATTTAGGGAAGCCTACCACCTCGACTCATTGACGCAACCATCAATCACTCTCACCTTAAGTCCTCTCCTCCTGTTTCCAACCCCAACCCTCCAGATTGTGAGTTCCTATGGGAATAGGGCCCTCATCTCCTCCTGTACTGTTTGTCAAATGTTGTTCAATGTATTGTAACCCTGTCTATACTGTGCTTATTGTACAGCGCTGCGGAATATGCTGGCGCTTTATAAATAAAGAATAATAATAATAATAATAATTCCTCTATAGGGGGTTTCACTTCCTTCGAACAGTCACCATACTTGCTGGCATTTCACCAAAATTAGACAAACTGCCTGCTCTCTGAATAGCCAAATGGCCCCGAAATAACACCATATGGGGAAATTCCCTATTCGGTGCCATTTTGGGGCCAGATTGGCTGTCTTTGAATAACCCCTTAAGTGGTTCAATCTCATGTAGTCCCATTACTTTTTTTTTCTTTATTATTATTATAAATTTTCAAGATAATATACAAACATAAAACATATACAATTAAAGACTATGCAAATTACACATTACTACCTGATTTCCTCTCCTATTATCAATTTCTTCAGCTTCAAATACATAAAACAGAAGCATATAAACACACCTTACACACTATCTATGGTACGTAAAACCGTCATCACTTCCTGGTATTCCCAGACTTTAGCGGGTTTTTTTTTTTTCCATTTCTCCCCAAAATCATTCTACTTCTTTATCGGCCTCTCAAAGTAAAAAATCCATTCTCCCCAGGTTTCTCCCTTCCCTACTGCCAGACCTCTACTATCCCTATATGCCTCAAGGGGATTACCAGCTTTATTGCCATAAAAAGGAGAAAAAAAAGTAATAAATAAAAATAAATTAAAATTTCCTTTTTTTTTTCCTCCCCTTTAATTAAAAAAAAACCACAAACATTTATATGTGCATATCAGTAAACACCTGCACCCATAATCCCAAAAATACGTGCGTATATGCACGTAGCAAAATCTAATAGTGATAAAAATGTGCTATTCTTAATAATATCTATACCTCCAGTCTTGGAATTAAAAAGTTAATAAAGCTTTATCTTCCACTATGTCGATCCACTCTTTCCAATAAGCTATATCTCTATGGTTAGATAGATATTGCGCACTAATACCTCTCTCCATTTTACATTGAAATAATAATTGTGTTTTTATATGATACCAATTAGGAGTGTTCACCGATTTCCAATTTTGATAGTTTTATGGCCGTTAGATAGTGAATTATACATTTTCTTGTCCGGTTGGGAACATTAGGAAGAGTGATATGCAGAAGGGTGGCAGCGGGTGTAATATTGATGGTAATGCCTACAAGAGTATTCAAATTATGGATACAGGCCAAACAGGTTGTATCACTGGACAAGACCACCATATATGGCGAAAATCTGCGTTATCCTCACATCTCCAACAGTTTGCCTGCGCGTTACCATACATCTTGGCAAGTTTTTTTGGGACTAAATACCATCTATTCAGTAATTTATATTGATGTTCAGATATTTATTTATTTATTTATAAAGGATTTTACCAGGAAGGATACATTGAGATTTCTCTCGTTTTCAAGTATGTCCTGGGTTCAGCAACATTAAATTGTTACAGAAAATACAAAGTAATAAAACGCAAAATATTAAAAAGAAATTGTACAAATATACAGATTAAATAAAATATAGTCACTAGGTTACATGTTTGCAGGTGCATTCTGTACTGAGGTATGTTAATAGGGAGCTTTTAAGTGACTTAAGACTGGGGGAAGATTTGATGGTGTCTGGGAGGTTATTCCATAATTGTGGTGCTCGGTAGGAAAATGAGGACCGAGCCGCTGTCTTTTTGTATTGTGGTATTGCAAGTAAGTTATTTTTAAGCAGCGGATATAGTCCCATTACTTACAGACGCTCGTATGTATAGCTATAATTTGGGAGCCTATATTGTGTTAAGTGAATGAGCCATAGCAAGAGATTAACAGGGTTATTCAGAGAAAGGTGAAACTCTGGAGAACTTTTGGAGAAGTGAAAATTCTAGGTCAAAATAGCCAAACCAGAAAAATTCTCCCATTTATCTCATTTTCCAAATCAGCTATTTTGACCTAGAATTTTCACTTCTCCAGAGTTTCACCTTTCTCTGAATAATCCTGTAAATGAGATGTTGGATATGTAATGTCTCCCACAAGTCCTGAGCTGTTAGTGTGTTTCCTGGTGTGTCTGTGTGCTGCCACAGCCCTTCCAAAGAGGAGCGCGCCACTGGATCCAGAACGTTATGCTCTGCGCTGTAAAGGATGTGCAAAATGTACCGTACAATGTCTCTCAATGTATTTGCGTAGGCAGGTTTTTGGAAACTGAGGGGATGGACTGTGTTGAAGGTCAGGAGGTGTCATTATTTAATCTCTTTGGTTATCTGTTATTTAGCTTAATGTGTCCCTTTAAATTACCTATAAAATAAATACAAATAAATGGCCTCCTCAAAAGAAACAAAACTCTGTGTATAGTTTCATTGTGAAAGAAATTCCATTGTTAATATTCATTAAGGTTTATTTACCGTACCAGCAAATTCTTTCAGGCTTTTGCATGGGCTATATGTTTCATGAGGATTCATGTTTAGCTTCCAGAGAAGAGATACTGAGGCTCCCTCAGGCAATTAGGTTAAAAAAATGTTGTTGGAGCTGTTTCCATATTTAGTCATAATATCCAGGTCCCTGTGAGAGGCAGATTTTTATGGCAGGTCCCCGCAAGATACGGGATCATGGGACATATACAGGTTTATTCAGAGAAAGGTGAAAACCAGGAGAACTGGCAGGAGAAGAGAACAATCTAGACCAAATAGCCGACTTGGAAAGTGAGATAAACGGGAGAGTTTTTCTGGTTTGGCTTTTTTGACCTAGAATTTTCACTTCTCATGCTAATTCTCCTGAGTTTCACCTTTCTTTGAATAGACCTGATAGTCTAATTTATAAAATAGCAGAAAATTATGGTATGCCCGCAAGGAGGTTTGGAGATCCGGTGCTCCTTAAAATCACTGGCTGCCTGCGAAAAAGTGCCTGGTTTAGGCACTTGACATGTGAGCAGATTATTTATATATTCATCAATGTCCTTTTATGCTGTTTGGGCTAGCTGCACTATGTTCTCCTGTTTGCATTGGAGGGTTATGACTACATCATAGAAGAGGGGGGTATCGCCTTCACAGATCCAAAGGCGCTTTGAGGCAGGCAGTTAGGGCTCTATATCATGTAAGTGAAGTCTATTAGAGTTATCTATATTTCCATTTATAGAGGCGTTTCTGCAGTATATATTTTCAGCTTTCTTTGAGGTCCTTCAACCTAAAAGACACTAAGAAATACATAAGAATTTCTATCAAGTAGCACTCTACCGGTGGAAGATCGTATAGTCTAATTTATGTATTACTTATGTATATATTTTAACATATCATTCGGGTTGGTATGAATTATATCATATAATCACTGGCTGCCCAGTGCTGGGAAGACTATACGTTTTTTAAAAAATAATCTGAAGTGTTAAAACGGGTGTATGGGAGGTTAAACTTCAACCCCTTTATTTCCCCCTTCTGTTTTATCCCTAGAGTATCTCTTTAAATTATAATAACTACTATTAATAATAATAGCTCTCAAAATAAAAAAAATCCACTTTACCCCTGACCATATAAAAAATATTTCTATAATAATAAGAACTATAATAAAATATAATAAGAAAAATTTAACCCTTGAATGAATCTTTTTTTTTTCCACTTGAATAATTGGATTTCCAGTGTCAACGTCCTGTTTATTCTATAGGTTCAATGCAAAACAGCTTTTGGCCGTAGGCTTTGAATTAGAGGAAGTGAAGGTAACTAGTAATAATGCCGTAAGAGAAATTCCAGCCAGGTTATGGAGGTCTCGAGGTCACATGTTTCTGCATATCTGTTGGTCCCAGTGGCTATATATTGATACACTGTAACCAGGGCCGGTGCTCCCACTACTCAAGCTAGGCAACCGCCTAGGGCACACTGCCGCCTAGGAGCGCAGCCAGCCCCAACCTGTATTCCGTTATTATACCCGTTCCTCATTGTGCAGCTCGTGTAGCTGGCAGTGGTGGCTCGCAAAGCCGACATTGTTGGCTCGCGGACCCTCAATAGCAGCACAGAAGGTGGGTGTCCTATGATGATGCGCAGGCACCATCAGATGATGTTCGGGTGCCAGCAGAGGCAGATTAAAGAAAAGAGAGGCAGAAGAAAGAAAAGCACAGAAGCAAGAGAGAAATGCACAGAAGAAAGAAAGACGATAGAAAGAAAGGCACAAAAGAAAGAGAGAAAGATAGAAAAAAAGAGGCACAGAAGAAAGAAAAGAAGAGGCAGGTGAAAGAAACAAAGAAAAAAATAGGCAGATGAAAGAATAGAAAGAGGCAGATGAAAGAAAAGGCAAAATAAAGAGGAGAAAGAAACAAAGAAAGAAAAGAAAGAGGCAGATGAAAGAAAAGGCAAAAGATAGAGGTACAGAAGAAAGAGAGAAAGAGGCACAGAGGGCAGAGGAAAGAAAGAGGCACAGACTGATCCCAGGCCCGACCAGAGGAGGGGTAAGATGGGCACTGAAAGACCGTGTGCGGCCCCAGAGCAGCGTGTGTGTCGTGACCCCCCCCCCGCAGTGTGTATGTGTGAATGCCAGTGCACAGTGTGTGTGTCCATGCAATGTGTGTGTGTGTGTGTGTCCATGCACAGTCAGGGCCAGATTTATAATTAGGCAGAGTAGGCATGTGCCTACAGGCGCTTGCCACAAGGGAGCACCTTGCTCTGGGTGTAAAAAAATATATATATTTTTTTACAATTTGCAATACTTTAGACAACTATCTCTGGAGCCCTAAGGGATAGAGGGACATATGAAGTATCATTGGAAAGGTCAGATTATAGCCTTTCCAGTGATACCAAACATAACCAGGTTATATTTATGTAAAAATAAAATATCTATTAAAATAATAGTTTTCTCCTTTTTCTTTTACTAACACGGCACTATTATTCAGTTTACAATTATAAAGTGAACAGTGGTGCTGCACTAACTCACCTCATTTACCGTACTGCCAGCAAGTGTGTATCTGGTGAAACAACACATTGCTTAATTTATTTATTTATTTTCTTTATAAAGTATTTTACCAGGAAGGATACATTCACAGCCTAGACCGTGGCGCTGCAGTGAGGCGAGACGGGGGGACTTTGGAACCTGCATCCCTGGATTGTACACCACACATGGTTAAGTGAGGTGTCATTGAAAAGGTCAGAATCTAGTCTTTAC
Source organism: Leptobrachium leishanense (assembly GCA_009667805.1). Classification (NCBI taxonomy): domain Eukaryota; kingdom Metazoa; phylum Chordata; class Amphibia; order Anura; family Megophryidae; genus Leptobrachium; species Leptobrachium leishanense. Next base: position 120,682,696 of record CM019068.1, read on the forward strand.
TGTGATACCAAACATGACCATGTAATGTGTAAAAATAAAAAAAATGAAAAAAGTAAATGCTAAATATTTTTTTTTATGTTCTACAGCAGAGGCAATATATGCTTTTACATATTTATTTATTTGCAAAATATTTTACCAGGAGGATACATTGAGATTTCTCTCGTTTTCAAGTATGTCCTTGTATAAAACAAACAATGCTGCTGCATTCACTACCCTCTTCCTTTAACCATTCTACCCCACTGACTCCCTCACTCCCTGCCCCCTCTTCTACGGTCAGTATTCAGAGAGAGGTGAAAACCAGGAGAATGACTGGAGAAGTGAAAATTCTAGGTCAAAATAGCCGATTTGGAAAGTGAGATAAATGGGAGAATTTTTCTGGTTTGGCTATTTTGACCTCGAATTTTCAATTCTCCTGGTTTTCACCTCTCTCTGAATAACCCTGACAGTCTTCCTTTTCTCCACAGGGTTATTCAGAGAGCGGTGAAAAGCAGGATAATGACTGGAGAATGGAAAATTCTAGGTCAAAATAGCCAAACCAGAAAAATTCTACCATTCATATCAGTTTCCAAATCGGCTATTTTGACCTAGAATTTTCCATTCTTCAGTCATTCTCCTGCTTTTCTCCGCTCTCTGAATAACCCTGCCAGTTTTGGAGGAGGATGTAACAGCACTTCTCATGTCCTCCTACCCGACCACCTTTCCACTTGATCCTATCCCCTCACACCTTATTCGGCCTGTCCTACCAGTTACTGTCCCTGCTTTGACTCATATTTAAAACTCTCCGTAACCACACCCTTGCCTACATCTCCTCCCTTATTAGCAGGTACATCCCATCCTGACCACTTCGCTCTGCCAATGATCTGATGCTATCAGTTCCCTCGTACCGCACCCCCAACTTTCGCCTTTAGGACTTCACTTGAGATGCACCCTTTCTATGGAACTCCCTCCCCCACAACATCAGACTCGCCCGTCTCTCCAGTCCTTCAAGAAGTCTCTGAAAACACATTACTAGAGAGAAGCCTATTGTCTCACTCCATGATCTCCCACTGCACATTTCTTACTCCATCTTCCCATTCATTCCTCATGCAAGCCGCTACTTCAAATACCCTATTCGCCCTCACCTAATGTGTCACCCCTCTCCTCTTAGATTGTAAGCTCTCGAGCAGGGTCCTCCCTCATTCTGGCAACAGATTCTGCCTCTTATTTTGATTTGAGCGCAGAGAAAAACTGTTTCAGTTTTTTAAAATGTATATATTTTTTTTTTCTTAGCCCCAAAACAAAAATTGAAATACTAATTTTGGCATGTTACCTTTTTTTTTGTTTGGGGGGTAGGGGCGCTCCACATTTGTGTGCCTACAGGCTCCTGAGGTGCAAATCCAACCCTGTGCACAGTGTGCCTCCCCACGCACAGTGTGTGTCCCACCCCGCACACAGAGTGTGTGTTCCTCCCCCCGCCAGTGGCGTAGCGTGGGTTGTCAGCGCCCGGGGCCAGCAAAGAATTGTGCGCCCCCCCCCCAACCTGTGGACGTTATCGATATTGCCCCAGCTCACACATGGATTTGCCCCCAGCTCACACATGGATTTGCCCCCCAGCTCACACATGGATTTGCCCCCAGCTCATGGATTTGCCCCCAGCTCATGGATTTGCCCCCCAGCTCATGGATTTGCCCCCAGCTCATGGATTTGCCCCCAGCTCATGGATTTGCCCCCAGCTCATGGATTTGGCCCCCCAGCTCATGGATTTGACCCCAGCTCATGGATTTGCCCCAAGCTCATGGATTTGCCCCCCAGCTCACTCATGGATTTGCCCCCAGCTCACTCATGGATTTGCCCCCCAGCTCACTCATGGATTTGCCCCCCAGCTCACAGATTTGCCCCAGCTCTCACATGGATTTGCCTCAGCTCTCACATGGATTTGCCTCAGCTCTCACATGGATTTGCCTCAGCTCTCACATGGATTTGCCTCAGCTCTCACATGGATTTGCCCCCAGCTCTCACATGGATTTGCCCCCATCTCATGGATTTGCCCCCCAGCTCACTCATGGATTTGCCCCCATCTCATGGATTTGCCCCCAGCTCACTCATGGATTTGCCCCCCAGCTCATGGATTTGCCCCAAGCTCATGGATTTGCCCCCCAGCTCACTCATGGATTTGCCCCCCAGCTCACTCATGGATTTGCCCCCCAGCTCTCACATGGATTTGCCCCCAGCTCACTCATGGATTTGCCCCAGCTCTCACATGGATTTGCCCCCAGCTCTCACATGGATTTGCCTCAGCTCTCACATGGATTGCCCCCATCTCATGGATTTGCCCCAGCTCATGGATTTGCCCCCAGCTCACTCATGGATTTGCCCCCATCTCATGGATTTGCCCCCCAGCTCACTCATGGATTTGCCCCCATCTCATGGATTTGCCCCAGCTCATGGATTTGCCCCAGCTCACTCATGGATTTGCCCCCATCTCATGGATTTGCCCCCAGCTCACTCATGGATTTGCCCCCCAGCTCATGGATTTGCCCCAAGCTCATGGATTTGCCCCCCAGCTCACTCATGGATTTGCCCCCCAGCTCACTCATGGATTTTCCCCCAGCTCTCACATGGATTTGCCCCCAGCTCACTCATGGATTTGCCCCCCAGCTCACTCATGGATTTGCCCCCCAGCTCATGGATTTGCCCCAAGCTCATGGATTTGCCCCCCAGCTCACTCATGGATTTGCCCCAGCTCACTCATGGATTTGCCCCCCAGCTCACTCATGGATTTGCCCCCCAGCTCACTCATGGATTTGCCCCCCAGCTCTCACATGGATTTGCCCCCCAGCTCACAGATTTGCCCCAGCTCTCACATGGATTTGCCCCAGCTCTCACATGGATTTGCCCCCATCTCATGGATTTGCCCCAGCTCATGGATTTGCCCCCAGCTCACTCATGGATTTGCCCCCCAGCTCATGGATTTGCCCCCCAGCTCACTCATGGATTTGCCCCCCAGCTCATGGATTTGCCCCAGCTCATGGATTTGCCCCCCAGCTCACTCATGGATTTGCCCCCATCTCATGGATTTGCCCCCAGCTCATGGATTTGCCCCCAGCCCTTACCTGGATATTGCCCCAGGCCCCAGCTCCGGCGGGGGTTGAGGGGACCGGGACCCAGATGCCGGGCAGCGCGGGAGTGCCTGCCCGGTCTTTAACAGTCCGTCCTGTTAGGTGATGCCGCGCAGCCGGTCACGTGGTCCGGCCAATCAGGTGGTACAGAGACTCCGTACCACCTGATTAGCCGGACCACGTGACCGGCTGTGCACGCCGTGCAGCCGCATCACCTAACAGGACGGACTGTTAAAGACCAGGCAGGCGCTCCCGCGCTGCCCGGCATCTGCGTCCCCTCAACCCCCGGGCCAGTTTTAGGGGCGCAAATGCGCCCCTAACAAAACTGCGCCCGGGGCCACGGCCCCCCCAGCCCCCCCCACGCTACGCCACTGCCCCCGCATTTCAACAGTTAACAATTTTTTCGGGGGGGACGCAAGTAGCTGGTCTTGCCTAGGCGCAAAATAGTCTAGCAACGCCCCTGACTGTACCTATGTATCTATCCTTGATAAAAGTTCCTTCTGAACTGGAACATCAGATATAAATAACGTCATTTGATACATTGAGGATATATTCGTTGTTGATGTTCATTTTATTTTTTTGTTTTGTCTTTTATAGTATACATTGTGAAAGAAATTCCATTGTTAATATTCATTATGGTTTTTTGCCCTTCCTGCAAATTCTTTCAGGCTTATGCATGGGCTATATCCTTTATGAGTGATTCATATTTAGCTTCTAGAAAAGAGATAGCGAGGCTCCCTTAGGCAATTAGGTTAAAAAGGAAATGTTCTTAGAAAGCAGCACCTCCCTGCTTTTGCAAGAGACTCAAGGTTGGCATCTGGACGTGGTGAAAATGTATTATTTAAAGTGTTTCTTAGACATTTACATGTATGCGCACACCTTGGGCAGTATTACAAAGCTTGTGCTAACTTAACTAGAGCTGTTGTAAATGTAACAGCTCCATAGACTATAATGGCTCGTAAGTTTACAACAGCTCTGGTTAAGGCTAAGGTCAGACGAAAGCATTTTTAACGTGCGTTTAACCGCACGAAATCACGGCCGTGCTAGCAGCAAATGACGTCCAATGCCGGGTAACATACGAAGAACGGCCGCATGAAAGTTCGTCCGCGCAACGCAAGTGGCAAACGAACGCATTTTTTCTAGAACGTCAAACCGCTACTACTGACGTACAGAGTGCGCTGCGTCCGCATAGCGGCGTGTTTGCGTGATTGGGAGACGTCAGACGCTGCACACGTCCGGCCAACATAACGTCCAGACGCAAAAAGGGTTTTATTGATGATCCGTCCAAAATCACGGACGAAAATGCGCATCGTATGACCGCTATCGCGTATTCCGTGAAAAAATACGTCCATTCGTTCGAACGCACTTTTTCACGGACAACGTGAAACATGCGTTAGTCTGACCCTAGCCTAAGTTAGCACCAGCTTTGTAATACTGCCCCTTATCTTTATAGAGTTAAATGCATTGTAAAATTGTCTTTTGCTTATATAAAAGATATTTAATGTGTCGAATGATTCATTTGAAATGGATACTATGAGGTTAAAATGGGAGGGGAGAATGGGTGGGTTAAATATTAACCCCAACTGAGCCCCTCAGCACCTCTGCCTCCTATATTAACCCTTTAGGTTGGTTTTAAACACATTTTGTATCTAGGCTCCTTCTTGATTCTTCGGACATGACATGCTGCCGTTTTCCAGCAAGCTGACGCAGTCACGTGACCACTAGGAGGCTTGACTGGATTGAGCAAGCATTCAACCAATGCGAGCATAATGAGAGCCACTGGTGGGAGCTGAGCCCTGAGATTTACGAAATCCAGGAACCTACGATCAGCTCATCCATTAATCTGAGAGACCAACCCAAAACCGGACATAGAGCTCCAAAGATAAACGTCCTCAGTAAATACAACAAAAAATAAGAATAAAAATAAAATAGGAAACCCTCTGTCACAAACTGGCATAATTTTCTGCAAAGCAGCGTGTAAGATTTTAAACGCAGAATTGGTGTTTTTTTCTCTCTTGTGTTTGCCATAGAGTTTGTGAAGCCAGGCCACTGGCTTACAATCCTCTTATCTGATCAGCTGGAGCTGAATGGCAACTTGATCTGGGAACCAAATGGTTGGGAAAGAGGGTGAGGGGCCAGCTTTTTATATAGCAAGCTCACCCAAAACTCAGGATATTTCGATAGCAGACTTGGAGAGAGTAATCTTCAAAGAACCTTCTGCTGGGACATTTGATATCTGGAAATATCCATGGAAGTATCTACTCAAATTAGATTTTCTATGTAAATCACATTTTATTTCAAGAACTGTATTTGCACCTTTTCGTATATTTTGTATGTTTGTTTTTAAGTGATCCTGGCACTGTGTAAAGTTTGTATTTTATCTTTTTCCATTAAAACTTAAAAAACAGTACTGTCTTGCTCTAGATCAATTCATGCTTCGCGAATGCAATCGCTTAGGTATCGCTACTGTAATATTTAGCATTTGGTGTGTGTGTGTATATACATATATATATATATTTATATTAGCTGTATATGGTTGGGCTCCTGGATTGGGGTGGTATACAGCTAGTGGGGTTTCGAGAGTGCCCTATGACGTTTGTGGTGGCAGTGTATACATTCGGAAGAGTGGGTACGGTGTAAGGGGGTTAGGTTGGCATAACTTGGGGCCCTTTGCGGGGGTAGAGTTAGTAAATCCAGAGGCTTGGAGCTGTAATCCCCTTGTACGCTCTCCCTTCCGTGCGTCACGGCAAGGTAGGTAGTTAACTAGTTTAGCTGGCTCTTTTCCTTCCATGACACCCTCTACTACAAACGTAGGGGGATAATAGAAAAAAAAACAGAGAAAAAGGGAGGGGGGATTCCACCAGAAAAAGCAAGAAATCGGACAAAACAAGCAAAGCATAGCATACTCGCGAAATGTAGGGCGCACTCCTGGGGCTAACCCAATAGGGCAGGCTGGCTCATATAGCAAGGGGGGGGGGGGTGGCGCTTGAAACTAAATGCAGATCCCAAATATACCAGAAGTCCTGACGTGTTGGGGGGGTACCAGAGACTGAGGAGGTAATAGCATACAAAGCTCTAATCTCTACCAATTTACGTCTCACCTGGGAAGTGTAGGGGATAGCCATTTAGACGCTATTAGGGTACACGTAGTGGTCAAAATATGCGGCAACATCTTGCATTGGGCAGGAGAAGATAAGTAATTATAGACATGTGCCGACTGAGGAGGTCAAAGGTTTAAAAATTGGCCCATGTAAGGCCTTTACTACGATAATATGAGCCAGAGGGATGATCGAATGGTCTCCCTGACTGGTGTAACGCTGCAGGACCTGAAAACATTGCTTTGTTCTATAATCCAGGTACCTCAGCACAATTAAAGGGTTGCAAGATCAAATGAAAAGGCTAAGCTCTTTGACTCTGTATATATCATGCATCCTGCCTGCCTAGAAACCCAACTGGGACTCCATTTTGCTCAACATGGGACTTCACTTTGCTCAGCTTCAGACTAGTCCCTGACCATCAATCTGGACTTGTGGAGCTGGAATCTCAAGAATTTAGGATCTCAGGATCAGTATCTAGCTTGCTACATATTCTGATCATGTTCGATACCTTCAATCTAAACATGAAATGCATTTGACCTCAATGAAATGGGAGATTGGTTAAACCTGGAGCATTTTCTGAAATAACAACAGCTATAAACACTTATGCTGTGTGTCAGAAAGACGGGAGCAGAGGACCTTCCCTCCTTATAATCAGTGCATGTGTTGCACGTTTGCAATCAAGAAACGCACACTCTGTTCTTCAGTTACAGACCGTTTATTAACCTGTGTGTCTGTATGAAGTAAGTAATCAATGCTTTAAACTCTAGTAATAGCATGAGGTGTTTACACCTCCTCATGCACCAGTGAGATTAACCATAGACCCTAACACTTCCTGGTACAGGACCCTCCACTCCCAACCAGGCTCACGCCATCTGCTGGCTGGAGGTGATACTCACCGCTCGGTACCCTACCATAACTTTACATGTGGGTTTAAAGCTAGCATGCCACACATGGTGCAAAAGTGTTTATTATCTTTTGATGATTCCTTTAATTAACTTTTCTTTTTTTTAAATTATTTATAGAAATAATATTGCTACGCAAAGCAAACAAGTAAATAAAACCATAGTCACGCAGGACTACAATGCAAAGATCGACAGTCGCCCACGGAGTCAGGGCGAGAGAGAGAGGGGGCAATAAACAGGAGAAAAAATAAATAAAAAAGGTGGGGTAGAACAGTGGAACACCCATCCCGAAGGTAGTGGTATTCACCAGCACACCCCCAAACCACAACAGCGTTCAGAGGGCCAATGAAGAGGCCACAGGGCAAGGGCAGACCCAGGGCCAGGTGGGCAGCTAGAGCCTAGGTGGCAGCCCGATGGCACACCCAGGGCAAAACTCATGTTTCATTAAAAAAAAAAGTCTCCAAAGTCACTGAAAAGTCCAATAGGCTAAAGTATCAGAAAAATAAAAAACGTCTTTCCGGGCCAGGGTAACAACAATAGAGCCCCTGTAATGGTCAGGTCGCTCAGTCCGGCTCCCTCGGGGAGTAGAAACTGCAGCCAACGATCCCCCTCCACTCCGATCCAAAGAGGCAGCAATCAGGCCCAGATCCCTATGGTGTGCAGCTGCTTCCTCCATGGTAGTCGCCGAGAGAGTGCGCCCATCACTGCAGAGGATTGACAAGGAGCCAAGCGCGCCCCATCAATACCGAATGTCATGGAACTGCAGAAGGACGGTAATGGGTCGAAACATTATCCGGGCCGCCAGAAGGAAAAAGGGGAGATCCATGTACACCACTATGGAGGCCTCCTCAAAAGGGATCAGGGGTGTATTTCTCACCGCGTCCAGGAAAACGGCATGGAGGGACACATTGTGAAGCACCACAATGATGTCCCGCGAGGCCCCCACCGGTGCCACAGCAGCCTTTCGCATACGAGATGCCGATAGCACAGGGTCTGGAAGAGTCACTCGGGGGGAGAGAACAGCTGTCATAAAATGGAGAACATAGGCAGGTAAATCGGCGTCTCGCCCCGGAGTTTAAGATTCCTCCACCGGTGTCACGTTTCCAGGGTCACCACCACTGATTGTAAACCCTCAACCTGCTTCCGGAGAGCCTGCAGAAGACACGTGGTCGTGGCCTGCTCTCTTTCCAGTTTCTGTGTGCGTGATTGGACCTCCCCCACCAGGGTCCGGGTGGCAGTAAGGTTAATCGAGGGCCAGAATATCGGTCTGCCATGAAGATCTGGCGTCCGATCGCAGCGTACGAACATCTCCTTGTGTAGCCGGGAGATCGTCATCTGCCAGTCCCGGTGCATCGGCCTCCACCGGGGTATCAAGAGCAGGGTCAGGTGGATCCAGAGGTGGGTGACATCGACCTCGTCCCCCCGAGTGAGATCCTTATGTCTGGGGTGCGTGGGTCCTCTACAGCCCCGCTGCCTTTGGTTTTCTTACCCATCAGTAACTGGGGCGCTGCGTGTATCAATATGTATGGAACCAGAACAGAGAGTATTTGGTTCCAGGGGACGTTTAATATATGTTGCACTGCAGCTCAACAGGAAGTAGTTAATCAGGAAGTCAGAGACATGGACACTGACTAGAAGTTAGAGCTGAAGTTTATAGATCTTGTTATAAGTTATTCTGTTAATAAATTTACCATAGCACTGCAGCTGGAGTCTGAGAGGCTATTTCATAAGCAGCAACATTTATACACTGTGGACTGGGTTTATCCCACCGCAGGCTTCAGAGATGACAGTAGGCCGCAAAAACAGGCCCGGTCAGAACAAACGCTAGTCCGGAGGGGGTGGGGAGCAAGTCAGGCTCCGGATCACTCTTTCTGATGGCAGCAGCAGGGAAGCAAGTCAGGTAACGGCTAGGAGCAGTAAGATAGCCCAAAATCCACAAATCAGTGATAAAAAACGCGGAGCTCTGCTACAACACGACTGCTCTCCACTGCAGCCGGCCATGCCCCTTAATTAACTTTTTAATGGGCAGTTTGGTTCTCTGGGGGAGGGGGAGTTACTGGTGAGGTATCTGGAAAAACATCATTATCGAACACGTGGTAATAAGTATTTAAGCTAAAATTACCTACAACATTGAGGTCTGCCCAATCAATCATTGATTTCAGGTCTCTTTAGCCATGGCCAGTCAAGGTTAGATTCAGATAGTAGAACAAATACATTAAATAAAATTAAATTCTAAAACATTTACTATCATTACTTTAACCGGCAAACAATATGTATGTACTTACTGTTAGGGATGTAAAAGTCAGGCAGATACCTCCAAAACCATTTAGGGAAAGCGCAAGAAATATCAGTGGTGCCAAAACTGCGGAGGGACAGAACATCACAAAAATTTTCATATTTATGGATTGAATGAAAAAGAAGAAACAAGAAGCAAAACGCAAAGCGGCTCATTGCTGTGAAATATCAAATATAGGAAGACAGCATCTGACAGAGAGTGCTTTTCTGGTTCAGCTCCATGTAACCCTGTGACTAATAAACACCCTCCCCAGCTGCTGGTTTATATAGTTGGTATTTCTAGAGGTCATAGTAAGTGGTCAGGGTAAAAGGCCAAGCCACCTTATACAAAATATTGCAATAGACTACATATGATATTAGGCATGTCCTGATAGATAAGTAATTTGTCCACGTTTAGTACTGGGCCCATGCAAACCGAAAATCTGGCCCAAGCATCCTTGATCTCCACTCAGAAGGTAAACCTGCACCTTTGAGAGTCATGGATGAGTTTTGTATGTATCAGGGCCCTCATGTGTCCGAATAATAATGAAGCTTCTACACCAGTGTTTCCCAACACTGTCCTAAAGGACCACTAACATGCTAGTCTTTACAGATCACCTTGGGGAAATGCAGACTGAATCCTGCAATCACTGAGCAGCAAATCAGATCACCACTGCTGTGCTTCAGATCTCTGGCAAACCTGGCCTGTTAGGGGTACCTGAGGACAGGTTTGGAAAACACTGCTCTAGGTGTTATCAACCATAATTATTATGTGCATGTCACAGGTCATGGACATTATAAACTCTGAAATGTCCTACTAATTTCCACAAACCATACTCATGACATCCTTTCTCTAAATATTTGTGATTTAGTAAAAGAGTGTATTATTATGGATAATGAAGCGCTGTCATGAGAATATGATAGGTCCTAGCTAGCAGAATGTTATGATTTGTTATTAATCTCTTTTGTGATGTACATACCTGAAGGATCGTATCCTGCAAGAGCAATAAGAGCACAAGAAAGTGCAAAGGAGAAGCTGTGAAAAAATAAGATTGTGTTGTTACTTTTCAATACTACTGAAACTTTTAAGGTACCTCCCACCCCATGATGGCTAGGATCACACACACATTAATGATACCTTGCATTTTATTGTATATAAAACCTTTCCATACGAAATGTTGGCTTTAATGGGAAAGCGGGCAGAATATAAACTCAGCCAAATATCGGTGATTCGGAAGCATCTGAAATTCAGAGAGTAGCCGAACCGCATCTGAAATGCATTGAATTGATCCAGATAGAACCCCAATATAACTGAATCGATTCGGATTAATTTTGATGACTGAATAAAATTGCGCTCAGTGTGTAATGCATGATATCTAACCCAAGTCATAAAACAATTAAACATACAGAAATAGGAACCCTAAAAGTAACTCTAATCGTAAAACAAGTATAAATACTAAGCCTAAAAAGTAACCCCAACCCTTATCCCCATCCTAAAAGTTACCCTAACTCTAAAAGTGTCTCTAATCATAAAACAAGCATAAATACTAAGCCTAAAAAGGTAACACCAACCCTTATCCTCACCCTAAAAGTTACCCTAATTCTAAACGTAACCCCAACTTCTTGTATGGGAGTAAAGAGGTAGTATAAAAGGGGTACAGAAGGGCGGTAGGGTTATAGATGGAGTTATATAAAGGAAGTATAGGGGGAAAAATATGTGCGCCTCTGTTCAGATACTGGAAGAGTCTGATATTTTCAGACTAGTTCAAATAGGAATTTTCTAAAATCCCAAATGCATCTATACCTGAAATATTTGTCTCTGTTAAATTTCGAGCCAAACTGAAATTTTTGGTCATGCTGCTGTCTAATGTCTGATCTAGAGTGACCAGAGACTAGTCTCAATTCAGATTCAGCTGTCCAAATGGGGTAGAGACGTTCTCAATGTTAAATTGTTAAATTCTAAAAGAGATCTCAGTTCTGGGATAGCTGTGGAACATCTTGTAGTAGCTGAACTTTTCATACAGTAATAGGCTATGATTAGCCTAGTCATCATGAAGTTCCCTAAAAATACTCCATATATATTTTGTCAAAGTCACATGTGTCTCCCAAACAGAGCCCCTTAATAGTTTGACATGCTTTGCTTGGATGTATTGTACAGTTCATTGAGTCACTGAGAATGTCCATAAGTTTTTCCCACCTTCCTACTAATCTCAGTGGACGTGGTCCATATCGATCCATCAGAATTCCCAAGGGAAGTGTTGTTGCACTCAAAAGAAATGAGCCAATAGTGAAACCCAAATTCAACATCTCTTCTTGTTCATTGCACGTCAACCAAGGCTCTGGCATGGAGGAATTGTCTGATTTTGCATTGTGGTGTAATGATGCTTCATGTGATGAATTTGTTTCTGCAAATAGAGAGGTAGAGTGGTTAGAGTCACAAACTAGCTAATACTCTGTACACCTGCTTGATGAAACTACATCACAACTAAAGGTGAGCTGGGAAAAGAAAATTTTAAATTGTGAAGGAAGCAAAATAATAGCTGGAGACCACTTGTGCTCCCTCCATAGATTTTGTAGCAGGGGTCCCTAGGATCTTTCCACCAATACCTTATATCTGGTGAGATATACAAATATCACTGAGGTTATCGCTTGCTCCCCAACAAAGAATGGACTGAATGCATGATGGGAAGGTTGAGTGAGTATGTCCCCTACTTCTAGTTGAATTCCCTCTTACAAAATAGCATCTATCCAGGTTTACTTATCAACTAGGCTGAGCGACCCTGCCATCCAGCCCTACTCATGGGATGATATACTCTACATCCCTGGAGGGTGGGCAGCAGAACTGATGTTCAGCTGCTTGTAATGGGAATTGAGGCTCCTATTCCAGCTCAGCAGCTAGCAAGCCACTAAAGGGTTATGTTGATGAGAGCCGTTAACCCTTAGCGTTTCTGTAAGAAAAGTATTCTCCTGTCTACATATTACAGGCTCAGACACGAGTGAGTCCCTATATTTGCAGCATGGCTCAAAGACAGTAATTGATACCAGCATCAGATCCACACGCCACCACTGGTATCCTCTCTTGGATCCACAGGACTCCATGGTTTCTATTGCGACACTGCAATGAAGCAAGAGAAGGCAACAGAATGCACTGCCTTCTAGGCTGTGGGATCAGAGGTAATTATTTGATTTTTTAAGCTGATTTTTCTTACATTAAAGGAACACACTGCTCCTCCTGACCACTTTGTCTTTTTAAAGTGGTCAGGATGTGTAGAGTCTCCCTCTTCACCCCCCGCCTTGATCTGGCAGAAATGTAGGTGAAGTGGAGGAGTTTCCTCCAACCCTCCCTGCATCACCAGCAGCAAGGATTTGAATTTCCTGGCTCCTGGTCTCAGAGAAGGAGCCAATGGATCCGAACTGTGCATCTGTGCGTAGCACCGATCCATCGTTCTGAACAGGCAGGCACTACGGAACTTCCATACATAAGGAGTGTAAGTCTGTAGCAGTGCCCAATTTGCGGTTCCTATACTACACAAGTAGTAAAGCTTTATGGACGTTCGGGTTAGGAAGCCCCTGAGCTGAAGAGTAGATGAGGCCATGAGCAGTATCTACCCAATTATTTAAGGGCAAAAACAGGAACTCTATTTTTAGTACAGTATCCCTTAAATGTGTTTGCAAAAGCAGAATCACTTAAACGCCTGTGTCTCAGAGATGGGATTTTATTTTTTTATTATAGTCTCAAGACAAGAATAAGAAGGCAAATTAACACTTCCAATACAAAGCAATATGTTTAGAGTATAATTGAACAATGCTAGAATATCCCTTTAAATTGTAGAAGATCAGAGGCTTGGATAGGTCTATTTACATGCTGTATTAGTTGCCGACTTATGGCTGAGAGCTGCCGTGACTCAGTGGGAAGTGGAATTATAAGACGCTGGTATTTGCTTCTAACTGGGCAACATATGAAATGCTTCTTGTAAATTATTCTTAACGTGTGTGAAACGTGATTGAACAATGATGTATTTCAATACTTTTGCAAGTGTTATTATTCATTGTTTGTCCCTTTTTAACTGACATTGGATTCTGGTAGAAACAACCGCGTCTCAGAAGAGATCTGAGTCTATGTGTGTGTGTATGTATATATATATCTAACAACTGTAAAAAGAGTACTATTACCGTTAATGAACACGAAGAACATACGCCATCATTAAAATACAGTCTGATTGCCAGTTTACCTGTAAGGACCCTATATGACCGCACAATCGGACGGATGTAGTTTATTGAACTTTTCAAATTTTTTGCAGATTTTTCTTAACCCTTTCACTACTAAAAATGTGAAAACTATCAATAGCATATAATACCACGTCTGCATGCATGTCTTCTCATTGCAAGATTAGCATTTTCCCTGGGAAGAATTCTCAGTGATATCTCTCTCCTATCACTCTGTATTACGCTAAACAAGCTACAATGAGCTGCCTTCACTGTAACAAAACATTATAGACTTTACACTGCTGTATTACTACAGCCAGAGACAGGGCAGAACAGAGAGAGACCTCTGGATTCACTCACTACTGTATAGGCATACGATTCATGAGGTTATAATGATTGAAAATCCGTGTACCGTACAGATACAAGGTGTTAATGTAATGTCCATACACAGGCAGAGATATTCCCAAGTGGCATCCTAAGTGGATGCTTAGAGTTGATTTCCTGGAGTTGCGGGACTGGAGGAAGGAACTGCAAGGCCCACTTTTTACTCTGGGTAAACACACGTCTATATCATGCTTTCTCTCACGCTTCTACTCTTTACTTCTACCTTTCTCCTTAAATGGAACTCCTGCCCCTCTACCACCGACCCCTACACTATCTGCATCTCTCCCTCCCTCCTCTCGTCCCACATGATGGCCTCGCATGAGCTCCTTTGTTTCCTCAGAACATGGTCTCCCTCTATCTCTCATGCTGCCAATCACTCCCACTCCCACAAATCCCATTCCCACCTTCTCTTTCTCACCCTCCTGCTGTTACTCTATTCAGGTGACATATCCCCTAACCTGGCCCCACAACACATCCAATACTTCCCTCTCATCCTATCTCCATCGCACATAAATCACCTCCCTGCAAGCCCAGCCACCTCATTCCCATAATCCCTCAGCGCCTGTCCTCTTTCTCCTGCGCCCTCTGGAACGCTCGCTCTGTGTGCAACAAACTCACAGCAATCCATGACCACTTCCTTTCAAACTCCTTCAACCTCCTAGCTTTAACTGAAACCTGGCTAACTCCCTCTGACACGGCCTCTGTTGCTGCTCTCTCACATGGCGGTCTACACTTGAGCCATACTCCCAGACCGGGTGAGAGAAATGGTGGCGGGGTCGGAATCCTGCTCTCTCCCACCTGCACCTACCAGCATCTCCCTCCACCCCATCCCTCTCCTTCTCCTCCTTCGAGACACACTGCATCCGCCTGTTCTCTCCTCTGGCCCTCAGGGTGGCAATCATCTACCGCCCACCGGGACCAACCTCCCAGTTCTTTGACCACTTTGCTACCTGGCTTTCTCACTTCCTGTCTTCTAATCTTCCATGCCTAATTCTCGGGGACTTCAACATTCCCGTTGATGATCCTTCCGCCCCTGCTGCCTCCAAACTTCTTTCACTCACGTCCTCCCTTGGACTCACACAATGCTCCCTCCTCCCTACCCACCGCGATGGTCACGCTATTGACCTTGTCTTTTCCAACCTCTGCTCCATTTCTGAGTTCAACTGTCGCCCCTTCCCCATCTTTGACCACCACCTTCTCTCTTTCAACCTATCTGGACTTCCTAAACACCCTGCTCCCCCACCCCGCACACACACTTGCAGAAATCTACATGCTGTGGACCCCCATCAATTCTCCAACCTACTTCACCACCTCCTCACACCTTATCCTTCACATGCCCTGATGCTGCCACTAATCACTACAACACTACGCTTATCTCTGCTCTAGACACTCTTGCTCCTCTTCGACTCTGTAAGGCCCCACGCCGCCAGCTTCAGCCCTGGCACACCCTCCAGACTTGCTACCTGCAAAGATGCTCCCGCACTGCAGAGCGTGCCTGGAGGAAATCCCGCTCTGAAGCTGATTTTGTTCACTTCAAGTTTATTCTCCGGTCATACACCTCTGCCCTCCACTTGGCCAAACAATCCTTCTTCTCATCTCTTATATCTACGCTGTCCTCCAACCCTAAACGGCTCTGGTCCACCTTCAACACCCTTCTCTACCCACCTGCACCTCCCCCCTCAGCTGCCTTCAGCGCTCAAGACCTGGCAGACTACTTCCTCAGTAAACTCTAACTATCAGAAGCAACATCCCAACACAAGATAGTTATCTGCCACCTCCACTCCCACAGGTCCCCTCTGCCACCCTCTGCCGCTTCCTCCCAGCCACTGAGGAGGAAGTCAATTCCTTATTGTCCTCACATCTCACCACGTGCCCGCTCGACCCCATTACCTCACATCTAATTCCTCCCCTCTCCTCCTCCCTCACCCCTGCTCTCACACACATCTTCAACCTATCTCTCTCCACTGGCTCCTTTCCATCCGCCTTCAAACACGTGCTAGTTACCCCTTTACTAAAGAAACCATCCCTAGACCCCAACTCTCCATCCAACTACCGCCCTGTATCCCTGCTTCCCTTTACCTCTAAGCTCTTAGAAAAACTAGTCTTCAACCCCCTCTACCTCTTCCTGTCCTCCAATCCCTACTTGACCCCCTGCAATCTGGCTTCCGTCCCCTACACTCAACTGAAACTGCCCTCACCAAAGTCACCAACGACCTCCTAACTGCTAAAAAACACGGCCACTATTCTATTCTCATCCTGCTTGACCTCTCGGCTGCTTTTGACACTGTTGACCACCCCTCCTTCTACAGACCCTCAACTCTCTGGGTCTCGGTGACACTGCACTTGCTTGGGTTGACTCCTATTTATCCAACAGGTCCTTCTGTGTGTCCTTTGCTGGTAACTCCTCCTCTTCATTGCCTCTATCTGTTGGTGTACCTCAAAGCTCTGTCCTTGGTCCTCTGCTCTTTCCATCTACACCTCCTCCCTGGGCAAAATCATCAACAGCTTTGGCTTTAATTACCACCTCTACGCTGATGACACTCAGATCTACCTCTCTACCCCTGATCTCTCTCCCCCTGTCCTTCTCAAAAGTCAGTGACTGTTTATCTGGCATCTCCTCCTGGATGGCCTCCCACCACCTAAAGATCAACATGTCAAAGACTGAACTCCTACTTATTCCTCCCTCCAATGCCTCCCCACCTCCTGACTTCTCTATCACGGTGGAGGGTATCACCATCTCCCCATCAAACCAAGTTCGCTGTCTTGGAGTTACACTTGACTCTGCTCTTTCCTTCATCCCCCACATCAAGTCTCTTTCCTCCTCCTGCCGATACCAACTGCGTAATATTTCCAGAATTCAGCCATTTCTTACCACTGTCACCACAAAACAACTCATACATGCCCTGGTAATCTCCCGACTCGACTATTGCAATAATCTCTTATCTGGCCTCCCTCTGTCCCGCCTCTCCCCCCTACAATCCATCCTGAACGCCTCCGCCAGGCTAATTCACCTCACCCACCGCTCTGTCTCTGCCGCTCCCCTCTGCGAGTCCCTTCACTGGCTCCCCATCCACTGCAGAATTAAGTTCAAAATCCTTATCCTTACCTACAAAACCCTCACTAACTCAGCTCCCCACTACCTGTCCTCACTAATCACCAAATACACCCCAGCCCGCTCCCTAAGGTCAAACAGTGACCTGCGCCTAGCTTCTCCCCGCATCACCTCTTCCCATGATAGACTGCAGGATTTCTCACGCGCAGCCCCCACTCTCTGGAACAATCTCCCTCGTACTGTCAGACTTTCCCCTAACTTCTCTTCCTTCAAACGCTCCCTTAAAACATTCCTATTTAGGGAAGCCTACCACCCAACTCACTAACGCAACCATCAATCACCTTACAGTCCTCTCCTCCTGTTTCCAACCCCAACCCTCCCAGATTGTGAGTTCCTACGGGAATAGGGCCCTCATCTCCTCCTGTACTGTTTGTCAAATGTTGTTCAATGTATTGTAACCCTGTCTATACTGTGCCTATTGTACAGCGCTGCGGAATATGCTGGCGCTTTATAAATAACGAATAATAATAAAATAATAATATTTATATTCTATTGGTATATTTTGTGAGCTGCATTGCTAATAATCTCATTACCATCACTACAAATCCCCATAAGTAGGAGGAGACTTCACCATTTTATTACTTATCTGCAGCACATTCATTGTAATGTGACACAAAGTCCATCTCTTCCTGAATGCTGTTAATGCAGAGCCTGTGTGAAATTGTGCGGGACAAGGGATGCTATTTACAGTTTAGATCCTTTAATCTCAGCCATATTTCCATGAATGAATAAATGAAAAACAAAAAAAGAGGGTTTTTGAACTCGGGTACATGGACCTAAAGATGCATCTGATGTTCTATATTGTTTTCCTGCCCTCTCCTATGTTGAAGACAATTCTAGGTGCGGGGTGTTTGTGTCATCTGTGCTACGCACAAATTTTTTTTGTGAAAGGATTTTACCAGGAAGGATACATTGAGATTTCTCTCGTTTTCAAGTATGTCCTGGGTGGCGAGTATGTACCATTAGGTGTCTTGCCCAAGGACACTTACTGGAGAGGCTGCTTGCTGGGATCGAACCCATGACTCCACAGGCTCTCTCCATGCAGAGCAGTGACATTACCTCTACTCCACCCAGCCGGTATACAAATAATTGATAGTATCGTTATTGTCTATGCTTATCTGTCACTATCTGCAAATAGGATTACTTTGTGGGTCGCTGCAGCCTTTTCCAACTCTGCCTATGTAGAATATGCTTACATCTGTTAAGGGTTGGAGTGGTCTTTGTTTGTCCATCTTGTATGACAAACACTGTCCCATTATCAGATACTGTATAATGTGATTCCCCTGTTTATCCTTACAATCTGCTATTGTCCTATTGATCTCTTCTGCTGGAATGCTATGCAATGTGTCTTGGTGACTAGAGTTAATTCAATTATCTGGCCCTGGTCTAAATTTGTGTCAGACACCAATAAATTGAAAAGCAATGTCTGATGTGTCAGGGGAGGAATTCCTGATGAAGTGCGTTAAGAAGCCAAGGTGTCATCTTGTTCATTGTCCGCTAGTCCCCGCCTGGCACTGTATATATTATTATTTAAAGGCTCAGTTCCTCTCTGACTGTACTAACCTCAAGATCTGCATACTACCTAATTTCTGGGGAATGCTATCGTCGAGCTTTCAGTGTACCCATCCTTAAGCTTCGGCTAAGGGCTGGAGACAGGCATAAAAGACTGCTGGTGGGAGAATGGTTGTCCGGCAATGGAGTGGCATTAAAAGATGTGACCCAGTCGGGGTAGGGAGATCTGTTACATTTTTTTTACTATCTTGGAATAACATTCTCTATGTAAAATTGCTATTTTACTATATTATTTATTTGTTAAATATGCATCCAGTGCTACAAACAACTGTTATGATTATATTGATTTGTTTCAATTAAAAGTGCTCGATAGAGAAGTGGTTAATTATTTCCATTGTGCTATTTGGAGGAAGATTGACTTGGAGATGGAGAAGTAATCAAAATTTAAATTAAATGACTCACAATGTCAAAAGTTAATTTTAATTACAGTGAAATTGCCGCCCAAAGCGCACAACTAGGACTCCACTTGCTGGTAATAATTACATGAATAAGAGACTTTGGATTAGTAAGGTAAACTCTTTCATCGTTTAATGCACTAAGGAATTTTAAAATCCACGTATGCAATAAACGGGGCCACAAATCATTTTGAAAGTGTCACCTTGCTATGCAAAGAGTAATTTTGCTAACGGAACGATTTTGGTTCAAGTATATTGGTGTAGAAATCATGTCTTAGTGTTTTTACGCAGAGTGATCATAGCATATCATGTGATGTTTAGATTTTAAAATGGAAGAATGTCCCTAGGTGTGATAAGTCTCTACACCAGCAGTTCTTTGCTATTGGTAAGATTATCTATAAATGCTGAATATCACATTTCCAAATCAATAGGAAATGTGAACCTTGGTTACAGGAATTTAGTGTAACTTAGTGATATGTAATCAGTATCATACGTATTCAGGAAGGTTTGTGCTGAAGAAATTACCAACGTAGGATACATTTTTCATGTATAAAGGTGTAAAGATGTAACCAAGCATTCCAAGTATTTGCACTTAGGACCTGCTTTTGAGATTCAGGAAAGGTCAACAGCAGTAAAGATGCTTGACTTGTAACAGGCTCATGCCGGGGGTCTGCCCAAGGATCCAGGATCAGACTCAACACAAACAAACACACAACAACAATGGTCGGTCAAACAACAATCATATCTATCTTTATAGTGAAGCAAAAATTCTCTCTAGAGATGGAGACTGCTGGATTAACTGCACATTGGCTTCACTGTAATGGCCCATAGTCTTTTGGTAGGAGGCTGGCATTCACACTCCTCCAAGGGGCACAGAATTCAGAATTCAGAGTGGGCAAGCCTGAGAGTGAATTCATTTATTACCTCAGTCAGGTTTTTTGAATATTTTTAAAACTGTGCTTTTTTTTCCGCAGAAAATTATGGAAAAAGGTGGCCAATAATATGGAGTGCTCTTTCTTGGTGTTTTGTATTTAATGTCTTAGATGCACCTACTTAGTTTTGAAGTTGAGTGCAACCTTCTGTTGTTCTGAGAGTGAATGTGCCAACCACTTTGTAAGTATAATGTATATGGGGAGACCATTAAAAGGTAGAGGGACTTCTGTCAAATGTATAAGAGTTAGAGAAGATCACGCATTTCGTTGCTTCATACCAGGTCTTCAACCTGACCAGGAATGTAGAGCCAGTCAGACTGATTTATCTAGCTAAAGTTGATTATATAAGACACATTACTTGTTTAGCAACTGGAGAATAATAGCAAAATTAATATTTTTCATCATTTACAATGTATTGAAAGATGAGAAGGATCACGGGTCCACAAAAGAAGAAAGAGACATTATAATGAGGAATGATAATTCTAGCAGGATCTAACTTGTAGCTTCCAAACAGAACAAGCATGAGGACTTGACGTCTTCCGCGTGACATTCCATGTTGGAAGTGACTATGTTTTGGAATGCATTTTATACTTAATGAACTAGAAACATACAGAAAAATAACTAATAAATGAAAAAAGACAAACAATTCAAAAGATACACAATCGCAACTTGAAAGGCATGAGACCAGAATGGTGAAGACTCAAAATCGATGTTGTTCTAAATGGCATTTTACAACAGAGATAAATCCAAAAGCAGGAGAAGTTTCACAGTGAAGCTTTGTGGACTTCTTTGCATTCTTTTGGGCTGTCAGCTTCTGTCGCGTGGTTTGATTGACAGTCTTTTGGAAGGAATGATGAACTCAGCTTTGGAAGGAAGTTTCAAACAAGACAGAGGGGGGACATTCAGCAGTCCGTGACCATTTAAAAACATTTAAACGGCCATGGTGCTGCAGTGTTCCTTTGGTTATATAAGCTTTAAATATGTATATTGTTCTGATTACTATTTCATGTTGTATTATCTGTGCGATTGTTTAGTTATGGAGAGGCTCTGGAAAGAGGCAACTAATTCTACTTTATTTCATAGTATCTTGAATTCTTTAATATCTCTGTATTTCAATAGAATGTATTTTCTGGTGTCTTTGGTAACTGAAATATTGCACTAAATCCCTAAACTATAAAACGTGTCAAAATACTTTAAAATTCCAGCTTTGTAACATGTTACGAGGCAACTTTGGTCCATTAGGTGTAAACAAATCCATTGTAAAACATCCAGCACATAGAGGAACAAGTAATGAAGAATTAATAATCTTTGTCTAAGACCCAGGAAAGCCATCTGGATAAACTCAACATTACATAAATAATGTCTAATTCTTCAACACGCTCCAGCATTGCAAGACACCAAAAGAACGAGCCCCTCCGATCCACAGGTATGCTTGCTTAACCTCGGTTGCCAAGGTCACAATTCTCTGGGAAGCAAATCTCCAAAACACTTTGCTCACTCAAGCACTCCACAGCCCCTGTAATCTCAAAATCAAGAGGGACGAGGGTTCAGCAGCGTGCTTATACAGTATCATGTAACTATGGAATAACAAAATCGTTCACCAGTTTAAAATATTAATTTTAATGAATTTTTGGATTGTGCAAACATTCTATAGCGCAGTACAGGGGTTTCAGTAAATTAAGGCAAGACATACGATGGATAGAAGAGGAGAATTCTGCTCCCCATGGAGCACATCTATTATTATTATTATTATTCTTTATTTATAAAGCGCCAGCATATTCCGTAGCGCTGTACAATGGGGAGGCACAAACATGAGAAATACATGATAAATAAGGAAAAGACAACCCTGCCCAAAGGATAGCTTGTCTAGGAAGTACAGCACTTTAACCAACAGGGTTATTCAGAGAGTGTGAAAAGCAGGAGAATGACTGGAGAATGAAAAATTCTAGGTCAAAATAGCCAAACCAGAAAAATTCTCCCTTTCATCTCACTTTCCAAATCGGCTATTTTGACCTAGAATTTGTCATTCTCCAGTCATTCTCCTGCTTTCCACGCTCTCTGAATAACCCTGCAAGTGTTCGGCCAGACATCCCGTGAGCTTACAATCTAAGGGACGGGGTAAGTGAAACAGATGGGAGCAGAGGGAAGGTGAAGCTGGTTGCTAGAAGAAATGTTGTGACGGTTGCATGGGAAGGACCAGAAGCTTGGGCTGAGTAAGGTAATTAGAGAGAGAAGTGGAAACAGCTGTAAAGGAGCCCTTAAATTATGGACCAGGCCTGTGTGGGAGGGTGGATGGGGAGGGTGTGTGGGACAGCAGAGTGGAGAATCTTGTGGTCTGTGTTGGTCAATGTATGCTAGAAGATAGAATGAAGATTTGCTAAGTGTGCTATTAAGAAACTACACGGCAGGAGAGGGGAGGAGGATGAGCAGGAAGAGGGGGAGGGTGAGAGGCAGAGGAGAAGACTAAGTAAAAAAAGATTAAGTAAAAAGGAGGGAACATTGAAACATGGAATCAGCCAGAAATTAATAAATTTAGAAATAAAATACAGTTGCAACAATGGTGTTCGTGTAGGATAACGCTGGACGGAATTCTGAATTCCTGCTACCTTATGCTTGTTCCGGGGTGTTGGTCAGTGTATGCTTATGTATGCTTGGTCAGTGTATGCTTATGCTCGTTCCGGGGTGCAGAGTGGAGAATCTTGTGGTCTGTGTTGGTCAATGTATGCTTATGCTCGTTCCGGGGTGTTGGTCAGTGTATGCTTATGCTCGTTCCAGGGTGCAGAGTGGAGAATCTTGTGCACTCATTCATATTTGCTTCATTGCCAAGAGTCAACTGTATTAGGGTTCTCCTGTTCTCTGCTGCCACTCGTTTGCCACTTGTATTAAAGGATTTATTTTAAAATGAAAATATAACAGCTGCTGGGGGTCCCTCCTAGGCTAGGTCCCTCTGGTAGTGCCCTATTGTGCTAATGGTCAGTCTGCTCCGGTCCTCTATGCTGATGAGAAGTGTGAGTAAGGAGCAGTTACTTCAATAGCCCCGGTGGGCAGGTTGGTAGCACAAGACCCCCTCAGCTACTAAGCATAGAAGTGGACATACTTCTCAGAACCCTCAATAAACCAAGGAATACCAGAGCTGCAATAAAGATCCTACTGCTTCACAGTGGCGTCACAAGGGGGGGCAGGGGGTGCGGCCCGCACCAGGTGACACCACCCCCTAGGGTGACACCCTAAAAAAAATATATATTTTTTTTGTTATTTTTTTGTTGTTTGTTTTTTTTACACAAAAATATTTTGCCAGGAAGGATACATTGAGAATTCTTTTATTTTCAAGTATGTACTCGGTAGGCAAGGCCTAGGCTGGCACTTTCCAGAGGGCAGCAAAAAAACCACCACAAAGAGGACGCAGACATTTCAGTGTTCTGTTGTTCCACCCAAACTTTGGGGAATCAAATTTCCCAGTGAATTCACCACAGGGTCCCTGAAGTGCAGGGAATCAGCCACTGAATGCTGCTGCAATCCCGTCGCCCACTGTTATAAAAAAGGTCTGTTAATAATAAAAAGGTCTGTTACAGAAAAAAAAGGAAAAACCGCTATTAGAAAAAAAATTGGAAATTATTTTGAAAAATGCCTGAAAGATACTAAAAAAATAAAATCAATAAAGAGATTTTTTACTTCAGAATAAAGGAATAAACGGTTTATTAGTGTCATGCCCCATGATTTATTGTATATTTTTTCTGTTTTGTGTATAATCTGCCTTTGCTGCTTACATGCTATTGAATTCATAGCTATTTTGTCCCTGCTGGGCATCCTTAGCATTCTGCATCCAGCTAGTTCCCACCCCTCTGCTTAGTGTCTTGTTGTTAGTTACTTCCTGGTCACATAGCAGCCATTCTGTGCTCACTGCTAGACAAATCTAATGTCTTTTTACCTGCATTGCTGTACACTATTCAAGATTGTCAGTCTGATCATTAAACTCTTCAACTGGATTCATCTTTCTACGTGTCAGTTTTGCTGAGTTGAAGCTATCTGCTGTACTTCATCGTGTGAGTACTGGCCAAATACAGATGTAGCTAGTCTAAAGCACCCACGCCTCACAGCTTTGCTTAGGGAAGCAGAATAATTAAATATTGGATAAAATCAGGAATATTTTTAACATTGACACCTACAGTTGTGTTCAAAATTATTCAACCCCCACTGAAATTGAGTGTTTTGGCCAGTTTGACATTGATTTTGATCATTCAGTCATCTTGCTTACAATTAAATCAGAGGCACGTGTAGGTCAGACAAATATAACATAACATTTATAATGAAATAACCACAAATGTATTTTCTGTGCTCACATCATTATCAGTTTTATTCAACCCCCAAGTGACATTCAATCTTAGTACTTATAACTGTAAAAGGATGTTGTACTAACAGCTTTTAAACGTAAAGCATAGCTTGACACAAGTGTCTTGCAGCGATCTACGGGTATCTTCGCCCATTCGTCATGGGCAAAAGCCTCCAGTTCAGTCACATTCTTAGGCTTGCGCACTGCAACTGCTTTCTTTAAGTCCCACCAGAGGTTCTCAATCGGATTTAAATCAGGTGACTGTGATGGCCACTCCAAAATGTTCCAGCCTTTAATCTGCAACCATGCTCTAGTGGACTTGGAGGTATGCTTGGGATCATTGTCCTGTTGAAAGGTCCAACGTCTCCCAAGCCTCGTGTTTGTGACGGACTGCATCACATTGTCATCCAATATCTCCTGGTACTGAAGAGAATTCATGGTACCTTGCACACGCCGAAGCTTCCCTGTACCTGCAGAAGCAAAACAGCCCCAAAGCATGATTGACCCCCCGCCATCCTTCACAGTAGGCAAGGTGTTCTTTTCTTCATAGGCCTTGTTCCTCCTCCTCCATGGGCCCAAACAGTTCTAATTTTGTTTCATCAGTCCACAGAACACTATCCCAAAACTTCTGTGGTTTGTCCACATGACTTTTGGCATACTGCAGTCGACTCTTCTTATTCTTTGGAGACAGCAAGGGGGTGCGCCTGGGAGTTCTGGCATGGAGGCCTTCATTACGCAGTGTGCGCCGTATTGTCTGATCTGAAACTTCAGTACCCACATCTGACAAATCTTTTCTCAGTTCCACAGCAGTCACACGGGGACTTTTCTCCACTCTACGCTTCAGGTAGCGCACAGCAGTCGAAGTCAGCATCTTCTTTCTGCCACGACCAGGTAGCGTTTCAACAGTGCCCTTTGCCTTGAATTTGCGAATGATGCTTCCTATGGTCTCTCTTGGTATGTTTAACATCTTTGCAATCTTCTTATAGCCATTGCCCTTCCTGTGAAGAGTAATCACCTCTTCTCTTGTTTTCCTGGACCATTCTCTTGACTTCACCATGTTTGTAACCACACCAGTAAATGTCTAGAAGGAGCTGGGTATCACAGTCATTTTAAAGCTGCCTAATTGGTGCTTATTATGCTTTATTGCTGCTCCGTGACATCCACAGATGTTTTCAATACCTGATTGAAAACACTTGAATGAACCTCTGTTCTTCAGAGTGGTAGTCTTTAAGGGGTTGAATAATTGTGTCAATGAAGAATTCACAAAAGAAACATTTACTACTGTATTACAAAACCAATTGATGTCATTTTAGTTGCATACAAGGTGGAAAGCCTGCCCAGAGGACAGTCTATTGTGGATATACTGCCCTCAGCTCGTGGATACTGCCCTCAGCTCGTGGATACTGCCCTCAGCTCGTGGATACTGCCCCCAGCACGTGGATACTGCCCCCAGCTCGTGGATACTGCCCCCCAGCTCATGGATACTGCCCCCAGCACGTGGATACTGCCCCCAGCTCGTGGATACTGCCCCCAGCTCGTGGATACTGCCCTCAGCTTGTGGATACTGCCCTCAGCACGTGGATACGGCCCCCCAGCTCAGACCCCAGACCAGACATGGGGCGGCTGTTCGAATGCTCTATCGGCATTCGGACAGCCGCCCCATGAGCTCCGCATACTTACCTTCCCGAGCGGCGAAGTGAAAGTTTCCCCGCTTCCGGTCGTTGAAGGACCCAAGCCGCGGTCACGTGGGACTACTACGTGACTGCGGCTTGGGTCCTTCAAAGAGCGGAAGCGGGGGAACTTTCCCTTCGCCACTCGGGGGTTGGATGCGCGCGGCAGCCGGGTAGAGGCTGCGAGCGCAGCCTCTACCCGGCTGCTGTGTGCATCTTGTAACCGCCGCGGCGAGCGCACAGCCGGCTCGTGCCACGGCGGTTGCATGCGCGCGCAACCAACCGCCGCTGGTTGCGCGCGCATGCGCAGAGTAAGGCTTGGCGACGGACACGCCAAGCCTTACTCAATTATAGTATAGGATGGTTCTTTAAAAAGTCCTTGTAGGATTTCATTCCGAATACAATTACAAATGTACACTAAATTTCCTAAAACCCTTTACAGCATTGGGGGTTGAATAATTTTGAACACAACTGTATGGTGTTCATTCGCCTGAATAAACCTGCCAAATGAAAACACCGGACATCAGGACATTTCTTTGCTGTTCGGTGTCTCTGAACAGATTATCCATTACTTCTCTATGGGGACTTTCAATGCCTTCAAACAGGCACCGTACTTGCTGGCAGTTTGCCAAAATTTGTGTGTGAGCATATGAGAGAGCTCCACAGCAATAAACCTCACAGTAATGTGCGCCGTGTATGAGCATTCAGTGTTATATGGGAGTACTGATTTATGAGTAAAAGTAGTTAAAACCCCCCCCCGTAAAACTCAGGGGGGGGGGGTGACACCATAAGTTACCGTACCGGGTGACACCAACCTAGTGATGCCACTCAATGCTACATACTTTCTTGTTCTTTACTCAGGGGCATATTAAGGATCAGTGCTGCCCTAGGCGATCGAAAAATCAACTACCCCTTCTATCAAATAAGAATTGGAATAATAAATTACAATTATTGGGGTACTAATCTATATAAAAATTTCATTTTCACCCTTCACCTTTCCAACCTGGGGCCCTGTTACATTCTTCGCACATACGTTTGCGCCCGCGCAAAAACGCATTAACGCGAGGGGCAAAACCCTTTGCGCTGAACGTCGTATTACAATGTCAGCACAACAAACGCGCGTATACGTCTACCGTGGGTGAACCTGCGTGAACGCTGCACAAGCTTACTGTACTTTGCACGTCCTATACTTAACATTGTGAGCGCAAATGCATTTGTGTGCTGGTACGCGGATGGTATTACAATCTATGCGCAGTTTGTAACGCACAGCCTTTGCGCGCATAATTTTAGCAACTCCTAAAAGCTGGTGTTAATGGCAAATTCTATCAACCTGGCCGAAACCAAATACACCAGCCCAAAAAAAAAATACGCAGCAAAGTATAGTTACACATTCTACACATACCAAACCAATAAATTTGAGAAGTTGTGTGTTTTTTTTATTGATGCAGCATATATGCGCAGATTGACTTTGACAGGCGCAAAAACTTAACGTGAGACAATTGTGGTTCTTAATTCTGATTGGCTGAATCGCGTGAAAAAAACTGTCATATGGCATAATCTCCCAGACACCATCAAATCTTCCCCCAGTCTAAAGTCCCTTAAGAGATCTCTATTAATATACCTCGATACAGAATGCACCTGTAAACATGTAACATAGTGACTATATTTTCTACATATTTATTTTCTGTGGTATTCTGCATATTTGTGTTTTGTTTTAAATATCTTGCATTTTATTTGTATTTCTGTAACACTGTAAAAATTCAATGTTCTTGAACCCAGAACATACTTGAAAACGAGAGAAATTTCGATGTATCCTTCCTGGTAAAATACTTTAGAAATAAATTTGGACAAATCTATCTCATTTCTAAAAACATTTATTATCGTTTAAAGCAGTGGTACATAAGGCTCAGACACACTTTGATCTGACTAGACATCAATGGAGACGTAGTTCCAAAACATCTAGGGGACCAAGGTTGCTGACCCCTAGTTTAGAGACTTATCGCTGTGAGATACTGTATATTGTTTTGCAGCTCTGTTATACGTCGACAAAACCCAAATATATTGGACCTCACAGGAAGTCAGCAGCACATCATGTCTGTACCAGTGCGGAGGGAGCCCAGGGCTAAAATAGAGGCACATAGGGTTAAATGGGAGATCAGGTGGGGATGGGGCTTAGGATGGGTTAAAGTTTAACTCCTATGTTCCCTCTTTTTAACCCTAGAGCAGGGGACAGCAACCCTTGCCCTCGGTTGTGTTTTAGAACTACAGTTCCCATGAGGCTCAGCCAAAGTAATGAATGTCTGAGCTGTAGTTCCAAAACATTCAGAGGACCATTCAATGAGAGTATCCCTTTGAGGATAAAAATCTAAAAAAAATTGTTGGACACACACACATACAAAGCAAGATAATGATCATTGTTATCTCTCCATAACCATCTGCCCTAGCCTTACCCGTTGCTAGGGTTGTGCATGACTTTTTTTTCGTTTCGTTTAATTTTCCGATGTTTTTTTATCGTTTCAGATCATTTTGATTCAGTGATTCGGATCGATTCGCTGATTCTGATCATTTTGGCGATTCGGATCATTCCAGCGATCCGGCTCATTTCGGGTGATTTGGACCAAGTTGGTTTTTCGCTTTTTTATGACTGATTTTGTTTTTTATTGCTTATTTAAGAATGGGAAGTAGATTACTACTAATAGAATGAAAGTTTCTTTACTTAGTTATTCTTTTAGGATTTTTTAGGCATTTTTTGGATGAAATTTTAGGTTTCCTAACTTCTTTAAAGAACCAAGGCTTTTTAACCCATAGGTTTCAATGCAGCATATGAATCCGCACACTGCCAGGCAGCGCCTCTCTGCAGTATAATTAATGCAGCATATGAATCCACACACTGCTGGGCAGCACCTCTCTGGAGATCGATTCATTGATTCGGATCGATTCATTTTTTGATCAGTTAGTTTTTCGTTTTTTATGTGTTATAATTAATGCAGCATATGAATCCACACACTGCTGGGAAGTTCCCGGCAGTGTGCGGATTCATATGCTGCATTGAAACCTATTGGCTAAAAAGCCTTGTTTCTTTAAAAAAAGGTTAGGAAACTTAAAATTTCACCCAAAAAATGGCTAAAAAATCCTAAAAGAATAATTAAGTAAATAAACTTACCGTATTTTTCGCTCCATAAGACGCACTTTTCTCCCCCCCAAAAGTGTGGGGAAAAGTGGGTGCGTCTTATGGAGCGAATACTGCGCCGGTGCAGTGTTCGCTCCCTGCGAGCGTCCGAAGCTATGGAGCTTCGACGCTCGCCTGGGGGAACCACGTCACCAGCCGAGTTCTCGCAAGATCGCGGCTGGTCACGTGGCTCCCCCAGGCGAGTGCCCAAACTCCATGCCGCCAGACGCACACTCAGAGGGAGCCGAACACGTGGCGGCGGCAGGAGGTGAGCTGGGGACATTATCCATGAGCTGCTGGGGCATATCCATGAGCTGGGGCATATCCATGAGCTGGGGCATATCCATGTGTGAGCTGGGGCATATCCATGTGCTGGGGCATTATCCATGAGCTGGGGCATATCCATGAGCTGGGGCATATCCATGTGTGAGCTGGGGCATATCCATGTGCTGGGCCATTATCCATGAGCTGGGGCATATCCATGAGCTGGGGCATATCCATGAGCTGGGGCATATCCATGTGTGAGCTGGGGCATATCCATGAGCTGGGGCATATCCATGTGTGAGCTGGGGCATATCCATGTGCTGGGGCATATCCATGTGTGAGCTGGGGCATATCCATGTGCTGGGGCATTATCCATAAGCTGGGGCATATCCATGTGCTGGGGCATTATCCATGAGCTGGGGCATTATCCATGAGCTGGGGCATATCCATGAGCTGGGGCATATCCATGAGCTGGGGTATTATCCATGAGCTGGGGCATATCCATGAGCTGGGGGCATAGCCATGAGCTGGGGGCATAACCATGAGCTGGGGGTATATCCATGAGAGGAGCTGGGGCAAAATCCATGAGAGGAGCTGGGGCAAAATCCATGAGAGCAGCTGGGGCAATATATCCATGAGAGCAGCTGGGGCAGTATATCCATGAGAGCAGCTGGGGCAGTATATCCATGAGAGGAGCTGGGGCAGTATATCCATGAGAGGAGCTGGGGCATTATCCATTATTACACTACAAGGTGGAAAGCCTGCCCAGAGGGCAGTCTATTGTGGATATACTGCCCCAGCTCATGGATATACTGCCCCGGCTCGTGGATATATGCCCCAGCACGTGGATATATGCCCCAGCTTGTGGATATATGCCCCAGCTCGTGATATACTGCCCCAGCACGTGGATATACTGCCCCAGCACGTGGATATATGCCCCAGCACGTGGATATACTGCCCCAGCTCGTGGATATACTGCCCCAGCACGTGGATACTGCCCCAGCTCGTGGATACTGCCCCAGCTCGTGGATACTGCCCCAGCACGTGGATACAGCCCCAGCTCGTGGATACTGCCCCAGCACGTGGATACAGCCCCAGCTCGTGGATACTGCCCCAGCTCGTGGATATTTGGCCACCACCTCTCATGGATATATGCCCCAGCTCATGGATATTTGCCCCCCACCTCTCGGATATTTGCCCCCCACCTCTCATGGCTATATGCCCCCCAGCTCAGACCCCAGACCAGACATGGGGCGGCTGTTTGAATGCTCTATCGGCATTCGGACAGCCGCCCCATGAGCTCCTCATACTTACCTTCCCGAGCGGCGAAGTGAAAGTTTCCCCGCTTCCGGTCATTGAAGGACCCAAGCCGCGGTCACGTGACCGCGGCTTGGGTCCTTCAAAGAGCGGAAGCGAGGGAACTTTCCCTTCGCCGCTCGGGGTTGGATGCGCGCGGCAGCCGGGTAGAGGCTGCGAGCGCAGCCTCTACCCGGCTGCTATGTGCATCTTGTAACAGCCGCGGCGAGCGCACAGCCGGCTCGTGCCGCGGCTGCATGCGCGCGCAACCAACCGCCGCTGGTTGCGCGCGCATGCGCAGAGTAAGGCTTGGCGACGGACACGCCAAGCCTTACTCTATTATAGTATAGATTTGATTCAGAATATTTTTTTTCCTGTTTTCTTCCTCTAAAACTAGGAGCGAAAAATACGGTACATTCTATTGGTAGTAATCTACTTCCCATTCTTAAATAAGCAATAAAAAACTAAAGGCATTAAAAAAGTGAAAAAACAACTGATCCGAATCACCCGAAATGATTCGTATTGCTGAAATGAGTCGGATCACCGAAATGATCCGAATCGGCAAAATGATCCGAATCATCGAATTGAATCGATCCGAAATTTCAGATCGATCTCAAATGTCGGGTGGTCGATGTTTCGTTTCCCGAAACACGAAAATGGTGAATTTCGTACGAAGTTCAATTCGGAACGAAAAAAATTGCACATCTCTACCCCCTTTGCACATGTGAACAGCTCTCTGGAGCCTTTATACGGAAATATGTGTTTCTTGAAGCAATATTGCTCTTTCACCAAAAATACCAAATATTCCTTTGGGCCGGGTCGGCAAACTTGGCCCTCCAGATGTTTGGAACTACATTTCCCATTACGCTCATACATGATGATGAGTAATGCTACCTCATGGGAGATGTAGTTTCAAAAAATCTGGAGGGCCACAGCTGCTGACATCTGTCTTCTGGCCTTTCTTCGGGATGGTTCTGGATGTATAGTATCTGGAAAGTGACTTACCTGTACAAAGGTATGAATAGAATCCTTCCTGTTGTAACATGATAAGCAGAGAGCCCCATCCAAACAGGACAGCGGAAAAGAAAAGATTTTCCACAATGGCAGTGCATGCTATCCACCAACGCCGCTTGAAGGTAGTCTCTAGTGAGGGGGCCATCCCTGCCAAATAAGTATGAACCGAAGTTGTGTGAATATCAGGAGTAAGATACAAGGCTGACAAAACTGAGAATCACCCAGAACCTGAAATAAAACACACAACAAATGCAGTTTGTCAAAACATGTAGTGAAAGTGTCAACAAAAAGTATAAAGAGAAAATGCAGATGCAGAATGCACTTTTTTTACATGGTTTTATAATTTTTCAATCTAGAACAGGGCTGTCAAACTTATGCCCCCCCAGATGATGATGAGTTGACTACAATTACCAGAATTCTTTGAATGTAATAGATGGTCAAGGAATCATGGGACTTGTTGTCCAGAAACATCTGGGGAGGCCAGACTTTGACAGCCCTGATCTAGAATGGTAGCTTAACAACTTTCAATTTATTTATTTTTTCATTTCAGATAGCAGCACAAACATATAATACATTTTTGATCTTTAAAGGCTGGCATTGTGTAATGCAGTTGTTCCCAACCCAGTTCCTCAGGTACCATCAACAGGCCAGGTTTGTCAGATATCTGAAACACAGCATAGGTGATATGATTTGCTGCTCAGTGACTGCAGTATTCAGCCCGCGTTTCCTCTAAGTAATCCTTAAAATCTGTCTGTTAGGGGACCCAGGCCCGTCTTTAATATTGATTGGACCCTGGGCAAACATTTTCTTGGGCCCCCCCGAAAGCCCGCCCACCACATAATTTTGCTCCCCACCCACAACATCAAAAAAAAACCAACACATAAATACATCATGAGAGATGTGGGAAGAAGGATATTATTTGGTAACATGTGATGTAAGATCGCTGTATACGATTATCCCCCACGATATAGGATGCAAGGCTATAAAAAAATCAACTGGAAAAAAAATGGAGAATTGAATTCTGGAAAAAACATGGGAACTTCAGCGTCTGAAGAAATTCCAGTTAGGTGTAATGAATAAACCAGTAGGGTACTGGAATTGCCAACAATTGCCAACCCATCATTCCGTTTGTTGGCGATTCCAGTACCCTACTGGTTTATTCATTAGACCTAACGGGGATTTCTTCAGATGCTGAAGTTCCCATGTTTTTTCCTATTTCTGTGTGGAGCAACGGACCATCTCCTGGGAATCACTTCAGCATTTCAATTTCAAAATAAGTAATTTTCCATTCCCCTATCACCAATTGCTTGTTTCGAATTGAATTCTGAACAGATCGTTTATATAATAGAAGGTATCAAACTGATTTTATTTAACAATTATCTTCTGGTATAATGATCAATTTTACATATAAGAAACAACGAGCACTAACTTTGCACAGAGCTATGCAAATTTATTCATGACGGAATGGGAAGATAATTGGGTAAGAAATGAACACAAATGGACTCCATTCCTTTTCAATTTTAAGAGGTACATTGATGACATCTTTTTTATCTGGAAGGGAGAGGAAGAGGTTTTAATATAATTTTTGCACTATCTTAACAACAATTGGGGAGTAAGACTGGAATGGAATGGAATTATAGCAAGCAAAACGTCAACTTTTTAGATTTGAATATTTTTATTGAATCAGGACTTATAAAGACCAAAATGTTTTTAAGACAGTCGATGTGAACAGCTATATAGAGAAGGATAGTTGTCATTTACAACAATGGTTGGATGGAGTCCCAAAAGGTCAATTTTTAAGAATTCAACGGAACTGCACCGATGAAAGGGATTTCGTACATCAAGCAGAAATAATTAAAGAACAATTTAAAGAAAAAGGACATGATGAAGATATATTAGATAAAACTAAAAATTAGATATTAGCTGTGGAAAGAAAAAAGGTGATACAAAAAAATTCAAACTAAAAGAAGAGTTTGGAGTCTCGTTTATAAGTGGATAGAACGAGGAACACAGGACACTCAAGAAAATATTTAGGAAGTATTGGCCCATTTTAAGAAGGGATCCAGACTTGAAAGAAATATTAGAAGAACACCCCAAGATCATCTTCAGAGGAGCAAGAAACATTAAACAGAGATTAGTTAAAACGGCCCACACAAAACTTCCTAACTGCATATAAAGGTTTTTTTGGGTGCGGAAACTGCATAGGGTGCAGGAACACTGGCAGCCTGAAGGGACATATAAAAGAATTTTAAGACATGGAAAAGAAGGAAACCTATAAGATCCAAGACCTTCACTAAAGATGTCATATATATGATCATATGCCCTTGTGGAAAACAATATATTGGCAGGACTACCAGAAATCTAAACATAAGGATTAGGAAACACCTTAATAATATTGGGAAAGATGTAGAAACCCACTCTGCACCTCAACATTTTAAATAATTCCGCCAGCAGAACCCTAAAAAGGACCCAGTTTTTAGCAATACAAAAAGTAAAGAAGGATTGGAGGGGAGGAGATTTTATCAGAAAATTAGTAAAGAAGAAATTAAATGGATCTATAGGCTAAAGACCGAGAGGTCTCAAAGTGAGACCAAGACTTTGAAATTTGCCACTTCCTGTGATCCATTCCTTTGAATGTGTAGTGATCGCCTAGACCCTTTTTCTCCTACCCCGATATAAGTGTCTAGTAATACTCCAATATTTTTATTAATTTATATTTTAAATTCTTATCTGATCATACCTCTTTTATATGAAACCCCTTTTTTTATAGTCCTACTTGATTGGACCCCCTCTTTACCTATACCTTAGCTAGCAATTTAATACCCATAAATTCCATTTTTTTTATAGGCTATATTTATGCCCCATTTCCTCCACTCTCATTATTTATATTTACCCTCACTGCTCAGTATATTAGAACCCTCCACCAAGTCTCTAGGTTCTTCCTTTTACTGCCCACCATTAATGAACCTAGTTTATAATTATATATTTTTTTACTATTTAATTTTTTTTATATTATTATTATTTTATTTATTATTAATATTTTATATATATATATATATATATAAAAATCTCTTTCACCTTGGACCAGTAATGTCACATCCTCCTTGAATTCCCTAAGCCCTAAACATTATTTAGGATCACCACCACCTTTTATAGCTATAGTACCCTAAGCATTTTTGTACTTCGGTCTCATCCATACAGGGTTATTCAAAGAGAGCCGATTTGGCCCCGAAAGATAACCGAACACTGAAATTCAGCATACGGTTACCTTTCCTGGCCATTCGGCTATTCAGAGCAGGCAGTTCACCAAATCTTGACAAATTGTCTGCACGTACGGTGCCTGTTCAGCGCCTGTTCAAAGGCAGTGAAATCCCCATAGAGAAGCAATGCTTCGTCTACTCAGAGAACACCAAACAGCAGGGAAAAGTTGCCGAAATGCCCTGCTATTCGGTGGTTTCATTCGGGAGATTTATTCAGACGAATGCCATAGGCTTCAATGTTAAAAATATTCCCGTTTTAATTCAATATCTAATAAACCGTTTGATATTATATTTTGCAGTAAAAAGTCTCTTTATTTATAGATTTTTTAGGATCTGTTAGGCATGTTTTGGGATTTTTTGGCAAAAAAGTTTTTCCCACTCTTTTTTTTTAAATCGTCTTTTCTTTTTACTGTAACAGCCCTTTTTTTTATCATTCAATGGATCTTATATGTAAATTCCAGGCATTTTAGTTCAGTAGTTTTTTGCAAACAGCATTTCAAACTTTCAAGCAAACTGTCATTTGTTTTTTTCACCTCATTCGTCTGCGTGTCGGATTTTTCCGGTGGCTACTCTGCGTTGTGATCGGCGGCTAGTCATGTTTCTCCGGCGTGTTCGGTGGGGTTAATCCAGCTGTTTCTGCGGGTTTCGGTGAGTGTTCGGTAGGGCTGCGCATCTTCACTGGTCTCATGATTCGATTCTATTACGATCATCAGGTCAATGATTCGATGCGATTCCGCGATGCATCTCGATTACTGCCCAATTTGCCCAAGGTTTTAGCCTCACATATTCACACACTCACAGTAATGTGCGGTGTGTATAAGCGTATCACAGCGCTCCACAGCAATAAAACTCCCAGTAATGTGCGGTGTGTATGAGCCTATCACAGAGCTCCGCAGCTATAAAACTCACAATAATGGTCTTTAGTCGGACAGAGGTAATTGTGAGCACATAGGTCAAAGAATGGTAGTTAGAGGGTGAGGGTGCACATTGAGAGGTAACACATTTTTGCGGCTATTTTAGAATGGTGATAGGTGTAATTGAGTCTCCCTAGGGGTTCGGAGACTTGGTTACACAGCAGAATGTGGTCTGATTGACACATAGTAGAGAGTCAAGTGTGGGCACATAGGTCAAAAAACGGTGGTTAAAGAGGGGGGTGATAGGTGTAACTGAGTGTTTCCAGTGTGTGGCACCTGCTGTGACCATATTGTGTATATTTTATGGAATAAAATATATTATGGTAAGCGTATGCACGTGAAATTTTGTCATATTCGTAAGCACAAGTATGGCTTTAGAAAGACACATTTTCTTTAATTTATTTGTGCCTCCCACTTGTTAAGGGACCAAAGGTAATTGGACAGAATAATAATCATAAATCAAACTTTCCCTTCTTAATACTTGGTTGCAAATCCTTTGCAGCCAATCACAGTCTGGAACGCATAGACATCACCAGACGCTGGGTTTCATCCCTGGTGATGCTCTGCCAGGCCTCTACTGCAGTTGTCTTCAGTTCCTGCTTGTTATTGGGGCATTTTCCCTTCAGTTTTGTCTTCAGCAAGTGAAATGCATGCTCAATGGGATTCAGGTCAGGTGATTGACTTGGCCATTGCATAACATTCCACTTCTGTCCCTTCAAAAATTCTTTGGTTGCTTTTGCAGTATGCTTTGGGTCATTGTCCATCTGCACTGTGAAGAGCCGTCCAATGAGTTCTGCAGCATTTGGCTGAATGTGAGCAGATAATATTGCCTGAAACACTTCAGAATTCATCCTGCTGCTTTTGTCAACAGTCACATCATCAATAAATACAAGAGAACCAGTTCCATTGGCAGCCATACATGCCCACGCCATGACACTACCACCACCATGCTTCACTGATGAGGTGGTATGCTTAGGATCATGAGCAGTTCCTTTCCTTCTCCATACTCTTCTCTTCCCATCACTCTGGTACAAGTTGATCTTGGTCTCATTTGTCCATAAAATCTTGTTCCAGAACTGTGAAGGCTTTGTTAGGTGTTGTTTGGCAAACTCTAATCTGGCCTTCCTGTTTTTGAGGCTCACCAACGGTTTACATTTTGTGGTGAACCCTCTGTATTCACTCTGGTGAAGTCTTCTCTTGATTGTTGACTTTGACACACATACACCTACCTCCTGGAGAGTGTTCTTGATCTGGCCAACTGTTGTGAAGGGTGTTTTCTTCACCAGGGAAAGAATTCTTCGGTCATCCACCACAGTTGTTTTCCGTGGTCTTCTGGGTCTTTTGGTGTTGCTGAACTCACCGGTGCGTTCCTTCTTTTTGAGAATGTTCCCAACAGTTGTTTTGGCCACACCTAATGTTTTTGCTATCGCTCTGATGGGTTTGTTTTGTTTCTTCAGCCTAATGATGGCTTGCTTCACTGATAGTGACAGCTCTTTGGATCTCATCTTGAGAGTTGACAGCAACTGATTCCAAATGCAAATAGCACACTTGAAATGAACTCTGGGCCTTTTATCTGCACATTGTAATTGGGGTAATGAGGGAATATCACACACCTGGCCATGGAACAGCTGAGAAGC
This sequence comes from Leptobrachium leishanense, assembly GCA_009667805.1. Taxonomy (NCBI): domain Eukaryota; kingdom Metazoa; phylum Chordata; class Amphibia; order Anura; family Megophryidae; genus Leptobrachium; species Leptobrachium leishanense. The sequence goes on from CM019068.1 coordinate 120,720,223, forward strand.
CAATTGCCCCATTACCTTTGTTCCCCTAACAAGTGGGAGGCACATCTGCAAACTTCTGTAAGTTCCCTCAAAGTAAAGCTGACAGTCTGCAGTTAAAGCACATAGTGTTTGTTTCATTCCAACTCCATTGTGGTGGTGTATAGAGCCAAAGATGTTAGAATTGTGTCGATGTCCCAATATTTCTGGACCTGACTGTATATACATGAAAAAAAATTATGCAATTGATGAAATAGTTTTACCTTGAAGAATTAACATTGTGTGTGTGTGTGTGTGTATAATTAAAATAAATTAGTAAGGGGTTAATGGGACTGGTTTTACTGAAAAAAAGATTGACATACATTTTTGGAATGAAGGGTTAATATGGAACTGCAGGGTTTTAGAGGTGTTTTGTGCAGGGTTACTTGAGGGCTGCAGTCAGTAAGGGGTTACTGGTTAAGTCAGGGCAGCAGGGTGCATTGTTAAGGGTTAATAGGGGGATGCAGGGTCTTAGAGGTGTTTTGTGCAGGGTTACTTGAGGGCTGCAGTCAGTAAGGGGTTACTGGTTAAGTCAGGGCAGCAGGGTGCATTGTTAAGGGTTAATAGGGGGATGCAGGGTCTTAGAGGTGTTTTGTGCAGGGTTACTTGAGGGCTGCAGTCAGTAAGGGGTTAATGGTTAAGTCAGGGCTGCAAGTTGCATTGGGAAGGGTGAATAGGGGCTGCAGAGGTATTTTGTATAGGGGCTGCAGTCAGTAAGGGTTAAATAGTTGGGGCTGTGTATGAGAGGGTTAATTAGTGTTCTGCTTTGGTCACACTCTCATGCTCCTGCTGAACTTCACACTTAGAGCAGCTGTCACTTTAAACAATGGGAGGAGCCACTTCTCTGCACGGATGGGCTTTCAGCACCACGGCTGGGTGGGGTCGGCTACAGAGAGGAGGTGGGGAAGCAGACACAGCTTGATGCTGCAAGACTCCCAGCAAAGACAGACACCAGAGAGGGGAATTCAACCAGGGAAGTATAACAGAGCTGGAGGGGGTGTGGCCAGTGAATCGATTAGCAGCCTGAGAACATCGATGCAGCATCGTGGAAGGAAGCATCGCGATGCATCAGGGAAACGATTATATTTGACAACCCTAGTGTTCGGTGGATTTTGCAGTGAGTGTTTGTTGGGTTTGCGGCGGGTTTTCCCTGCAGTATGGCGGCCCTGTGGTGCCTGCTGAATACACCGCAGGGTCGGCAAACTAGGTTCGCCAAATCGCGCCGAATTGTAGGGAACGAAAAGTCACTGAACGTGCCGTGACTTTTCGATTCTCTTTGAATAACCCTGATAGACTTTATTAAGTTATGTCCTCATTATTGGTGTGATTTATTATACACTTCACTGATATCCCTTATTAAAAAAACATTTTTATATTACACTCTAGGGGATTAGCACCCGTTTTTAATAACATTACCCTGGAACTAGGATTTTCTATACCAAAGGAACTGTAAACTCTTTGTTCTGTCAGCCTATTCCTACCTATATAAGCTGTGAATTTAACCTTTTAAATGGCAATAACCTTACCGTTTTTTTATAAGATGTGTGCTTCTATTGTATTTATTACCTTTCATGACAAGGAATTGTAAGATATGTGAGCAGCCATTTTGGTTGAGGAGGCCAGCACAATAAATGAATGCATGTGGAGAATGTAATGGGATCCCCCATCTTGGATAGTGACGTCAGACTTTTTTAAAAGTACTCACCGATACCGAGTACCGATACTTTTCTTTAATGTCATGTGACGCTTTCCAATAAGAACAGACCATATAAAAATGCCCCCAGCTCACATGTATATCCCCCCCGATATATATATATATTCATACTGCCCCAGCTCATGGATTTGCCCCAGCTCACACATGGCTATGCCCCAGCTCACACATGGATATGCCCCAGCTCACACATGGATATGCCCCAGCTCACACATGGATATGCCCCAGCTCACACATGGATATGCCCCAGCTCACACATGGATTTGCCCCAGCTCACACATGGATATGCCCCAGCTCACACATGGATATGCCCCAGCTCATGGATATGCCCCAGCTCACACATGGATATTGCCCCCAGCTCATGGATATGCCCCAGCTCACACATGAGTATGCCCCCAGCTCATGGATATGCCCCAGCTCACACATGGGTATGCCCCCCAGCTCACACATGGGTATGCCCCTCCAGCTCACACATGGGTATTGCCCCCAGCTCACACATGGGTATTGCCCCCAGCTCATGGATATGCCCCAGCTCACACATGAGTATGCCCCCAGCTCATGGATATGCCCCAGCTCACACATGGGTATGCCCCCCAGCTCACACATGGGTATGCCCCTCCAGCTCACACATGGGTATTGCCCCCCAGCTCACACATGGGTATTGCCCCCAGCTCATGGATATGCCCCCACAGCTCACACATGGGTATGCCCCCCCAGCTCATGGATCCCCCCCGCACTCTCCGCGACGATACTTACCTTCCTGAGCGACGCTGGGAATGTCTCCACGCGTGCGCTCGTTGGAAGGACCCCAGCCGCGACCACGTGGGACCATGTGATCGCGGCTGGGGTCCTTCCAACGAGCGCGCGCGGAAAATTTCCCGGCGTCGCCCAGGAAGGTAAGTATCATCGCGGAGAGCAGCTGCAGGGCCTGTCCGAATGCTCTATCAGCATTCGGACAGGCCCTGCAGCTGCTCACTGTGTTCATACTTACCTTCCCGAGCGACGCCGGGAAAGTTTCCGCGCACGCTCGTTGGAAGGACCCCAGCAGCGATCACGTGGTCGCGGCTGGGGTCCTTCCAACGAGCGCACGCGCGGAGACATTCCCGGCGTCGCTCAGGAAGGTAAGTATCGCTGAGAGCAGCTCCAGGGGTGGCTGTCCGAATGCCGATAGAGCATTCGGACAGCCGCCGCAGCCCCTCGGATGCCGGCAAGCCGGCTCAATGCCGGCTTCCGGTATCGGGAAAAATATCGGGGGGTACTACACGAGTACCAAGTACAACTGCAGTACCCAGTATCGGCCCCAATACCGATACTAGTATCGGTGCAACCCTAATATATATATATATATATATTTGGAGTGGGGAGCCTGGTGTGTGTGCCAGTATCTGTGGGGGGGGGTCATGGTTTGTGTATACAGAGCTGGCTGTGTGTCTACAGAGATGGCCTTAAAGAAACACTTCCTTTAGTGCCTTGATCCTGGGTGTATGACTAGTGTGGTGCATTGAATGGCGTTAACAGACTAGAAAATGTAACACTCAGATCAGACACTTACCGTATTTTTCGCTCCATAAGACGCACTTTTTTCCCCCCAAAAAGTGGGGGGAAAAGTGGGTGCGTCTTATGGAGCGAATATGGCCCAGCAGCTCGTGGATGTGCCTCCGCTCACCTGCCGCCGCCGCGTTCGTCTCCCTCTGAGCATGCGTCCGGCGGCAGGAAGCTTGGGCACTCGCCTGGGGGAGCCACGTGACCGCGATCTCCCGAGATCGCGGTCACGTGGCTCCCCCAGGCGAGTGCCCAAGCTTCCTGCCGCCGGACGCATGCTCAGAGGGAGACGAACGCGGCGGCGGCGGCAGGTGAGCGGAGGCACATCCACGAGCTGCTGGGCCATATCCATATGTGAGCTGGGGCATTATCAATGTGTGAGCTGGCTGGGGCAAATCCATGTGTGAGCTGGCTGGGGCAAATCCATGTGAGAGCTGATGGGGCAAATCCATGTGTGAGCTGATGGGGCAAATCCATGTGAGAGCTGATGGGGCAAATCCATGTGAGAGCTGGCTGGGGCAAATCCATGTGAGAGCTGATGGGGCAAATCCATGTGTGAGCTGATGGGGCAAATCCATGTGTGAGCTGGCTGGGGCAAATCCATGTGTGAGCTGATGGGGCAAATCCATGTGTGAGCTGGCTGGGGCAAATCCATGTGTGAGCTGGCTGGGGCAAATCCATGTGTGAGCTGGCTGGGGCAAATCCATGTGAGAGCTGGCTGGGGCAAATCCATGTGTGAGCTGATGGGGCAAATCCATGTGTGAGCTGGCTGGGGCAAATCCATGTGAGAGCTGATGGGGCAAATCCATGTGAGAGCTGGCTGGGGCAAATCCACGTGTGAGCTAAGGCATATCCACGAGCTGGGGCAATATCCATTATTTCACTATTTCATTCAGAATATTTATTTTCCGGTTTTCCTCCTCTAAAAACTAGGTGCGTCTTATGGTCAGGTGCGTCTTATGGAGCGAAAAATACGGTACACCCTTATTCTTCTATTAGTCTTGCATCATGTTTCGCAGCCTCTATTACTACATTTATTTTATGACTGTCCCCTTCATGACATTGTCAAAAGGGCAGATTATGGATGCCATTAAAATTTCCCCCCCCCCCTGTAAAAATTTCTGCGGACGCCCATGTGCCGGTTTAACCTGTATCTATTACGATTGGGCTGTGTTCACATACTTATATACTGATCCTTCGTATAGTGGTGGACCCGTACTGGCTTATGTCCCTCCATATCGGACTTCTCACCCACCCTGGCCTTACAATATGAAATTGAAACATGTTGTAATTAAACTACATTGACTAATATCAGCTTACTTTTTTATATCAGGTCCTTGCTACATCAAAAAGAGGACCATTTTGCCTACATCAAAATTTAATTTTGTGTTTGAAATACATTTAAATGAAGAAAAGTCTAACTTCAAAAATTTCTTCCATCTATCCATAAGCCACCAATCAGTTTCTGAGGAAATGTAAGCTCTTAATCCCACATAACAGAAACCGAGAATAAAATGCACGCCAGTGGGGGCTGGTAAAATGTTTCATTTGAATGTCTTTCAGACGTCCTAAAACAATAAATAAACTCACAGTTATTCTAACCCCTTGCAGTGCTAAACCAAGTTTCCATCTAATGTTGGGTTTATTTCTGACACACGGCCAGCCCACGTGACATGCACGGACAGCATGTGTTAAGTATAAGCACCGTGCTATATCTTTTGATAGTAAAAATGAAAATAATCAGCTAAATCGTGTAAAAATAAGTCGTCTCCAATTAAAAAAAATTATTGAAATAAATATTAGAAGAAAAACCCCCATAAATGTTACTGGTAATCTCTACGCACATAAAATACCACGCAAAAAAAAACCACATTCTACTAATTAAACATAAAAATAAATACATTAAAGCAATTTTTGGTTTCTAAATACTAAGGAGTTAGGTGGAGTAAAAAATTAAAGGACTGATTCTATTTATTTCACCCATCAATATTAAAATTAATTTAAAAATATGATTAAAAAAAGTAGATAAATCGCTAATAATAAAGTTCATTTCAGGATTAGGATCTGATAAACAGAGAACTTTCAACCTAGTGAAAAACTTTATGCAATTACGTGTCTCGTATGAAGTCAAAACAATTATGTATCTCAAGGGTATTGTTTCTGACAACCTAAAATAGGAAGGAATTAGAAGATTAGCCTTAATTTATTTCTGAATTACCCATAAATTCTGGTATATGAAAGGCACAGCCTAACGGAAAGAAAAGTTACACAGTCACAAATCTGTAATTAGAAATAAAGCAAATATAGCCAGGTTCCACTTTCAAAGTTATCTAAACGTGGCCTAATTAGAGGTTAATAAAAAAAAATATATATATATATGTGTGTAGGCAATAATACATATAAAAATAAACTTTACAAATTTAGATTTATTTTAACATTTTCTGAGCAACCAGAAGGGTAAAATTTCCTACGGCATTCCTTATTTCCTGTACAGGATGTTCTCTTCAGAGGAAGTGTGAAGGATGATTATTTCTTCACACCGTGTGTGTGTTTTTTAAAAAAACAAAACCAAGGCCCAAAATGTAATCTTACCACCTCAGGTGTAAGCAGTCAGAATTTTGTTTCATGGTGTGTCCGTGCCTAGGGCTTCCAGACTGGCCATGGTTTCCTGGGTACTTAGAATTTATTCAAGGTGATGGGCAGTCCGTGAAAAATGCCACCCGCAGCACGTAGAATCCATATGCTACAGATAAGAGATCAAAAAGGAATCCCTGGTGACCAAAGTTGATTTCCTTCCTGCAGCATACGAATTATACAAGTTGCAGGGTAGCACTCTTCACGCATTAAATAGTATTAGGTGTCCAGGAAAACGTGGCTGATTTAGCAACCCTATAATACCGCAGCATGGAGAGTTGGTATGTGGGTATTTCTGTAGAGAAGCAATGCATGTGCCAGGTGGTATTTGTGCTGTGGACTTTATTCACAATGCTCCCAGCTGATAGCAATCTGTTCTGTTTCTCCATCAAAGCATTGAGAATGTGGTCTCTGAACGTACAGTTGTGATGCGATGGCAATAACTCCCAACTTTTTTTTTTTTTTTTTTTTTAGAAAGGATTTTATCAGGAAGGATACATTGAGATTTCTCTCGTTTTCAAGTATGTCCTGGGTGGCGAGTATGTACCATTAGGTGTCTTGCCCAAGGACACTTACTGGAGAGGTGCTCTTGCCAGGATCGAACCTGTGTCTCCACAGGCTCTCTCCACGCAGAGCATTGATGTTACCTCTACTCCACCCAACCTTAGATGAATAGCAGACAGTGACTCAATCCAGACGACACCTTGAAGATCTGATGAAGTTTATTCTATAAACTGTAAGGATCCACAACAATATAAATCGGATGGGTCAAAAAATCATAATGTGATCCTCTCCATAAGGCATCAAGCTGCAGAGCATTACTGGGAAATGAACAGGGGTGGAGCTGTCTAGACAGGAAACTGAGCCATGAGGAGGGGAGGAGAGAAACCCAGGGCTAGATGAAACATGTGCTATTCTTAAAGGCATATCACAAGGCATGTGAAACATGACACTCCCCGTCGAAATCTATGATTTCTATAATTCAATAACTTTAGTCAAAGTTCAAAAACAAGTAAATGAAGATTCTTTTTCAGGAACATCTGAAAAACAAGAGGGAAGGGAAGAACAACGGAAAATAAAGCAAACATTAACAATTCTTGCAGATCTTGATCTTGATGGTCCAGGCTGTGACAAGAACAGTTAGTGAGTCCATCTTCAGAGGGGAATGCAGCAACATGCACCAATCCTTCTTACCTCCCTTTGAATCAAATTGATGACTTGTGAGGCTTGTCTTCTTCTTTTGGGCAGAAGAAGTTCTAGTTTCTTTATAGGTCTGAAGTAAAGTGTGGAGAATCTTTTTTCATGAATAAGTTGAAAAGTTTTCTGGTCCAGCACCAGTCTAGGATTTTTCTTGCAACTCCAATCATGCGTTCCCAAGAGCCTCCCATGTGAAAGGATTGAGGTGGGTTGAATTCCCACTTATACTTGTTGTCATTCAAGAAGTTCAGTATCTTTTCTGGTCGAGAGGCCTCCTGAATTGTGGGGGGGGGGAGCCTTTACAGATGTGCCGCTTGTGACATTCTTTGTTCGTGTCAGAGCTGTTTGTAAACTGATGAGCAATGTGAATAAGGCATGCAATGCCTCGTACAACAGAAGACCACTTAGAAAAGCGTTCAAAACGGTGAGGACTCAGCCTTACCCTTTCTTTCACAGAGGTATTGAGTGTAACGGTAACAGCTCTAATTTCTTTATCAGATTCCGGTTCAACCAGTTCAAAGGTAGAATTTGTAGAACTTGAGGTGAGTTCTTCATTCAAGAGTCTTGGTGGGGATAGCCATAATGTGTCCAGAAATGCAGTAGCAGGTACTGCATGAGTGCCTCGATCAGCAGGGTTGAAGTTAGTGGACACATAGTACCATTGTTCGGGTGTAGAAAACTTTGTTATACGTTCCACTCTGTTGCCTGACATACATGTGGAACTCTCTTGTCTGATTGTGTATGTATTGCTTTGTGAAGGGCTTGTCACAGGTTGATACTTGAAACGTGAAAGTGTCTTGCTTAACGTTCCAAAGCAATCCAAGACTACGCTGCGTAATGGAAGGGTCAGATCCTAGTTGGAATTTCTTCACACTGACAGCAAAGTCAGAGGGAAAGGCTCTCATGGCCTTGTCGCTGTTCGAAATGATTTTGTGACGTCTGAGGTTTGCAGTGGCAAGCATGTTCTGGGTTCTAGTGAGAAGGTCAATAGCTTCTTCTTCTGTAGGCAGAGCTTTGAGCCCGTCGTCTACATAGAAGTTCTTTTCGACGAACTGTCATGCATCAAACCCAAAATTCTTTCTCACCTTCTTGAGCGGTTTTCCTCAGTCCATAAATTGCTACTGCGGGAGAAGGACTATTACCAAAAGCATGTACCTTCATCCAGTAGTCTATGACTTCATCATTGACATCATTATTGCGATACCATCGGAACCTGAGGAAGTTTCTGTTGACTTCACGGACAATGAAACCGTGGAACATTTGCTGAAGGTTGGCCATAATAGCAATTGGTTCTTGTCTGAAGCGAAGTAAAACTCCTATGAGATTGCTGTTCAGATTATGCCCAGTGAGAAGACTGTCATTGAGGGAGACACCTTCATGTCGAGCACTTGAGTCGAAGACCACCCTATTCTGATCAGGCTTGCGAGGATGATAGACACCAAAGCATGGAAGATACCAACATTCTTCTCCTTCCTTAAGCGGAGGTGCAGGCTCAGCATGATCTCTCTCAAACACTTTCTGCATAAAGTACACAAAGTGTCTTTTCATCTCTGGTTTCTGATTCAAACTTCGTTGTAAAGAAGCAAACTGTGCTTCTGCATGTTCTCTGTTTTTTAGTCTCTTTCTTGGAGTACGGAATAGTAGAGGTGCTACCCAGCTGTTGGAATCATCTTGGTAGAACGCTTTACTCATGGTTTTCAAGAATTCTTTGTCTTCCATGGTAGCTGCCAACTCATTGTCTTTAGATGTTACCTCAAACACGGTGTTGCCGATGTTGTCATCCCAGAAATTAAGAGCTTTCTCTTCATCTTGTATAATGTGTTGTTGTGCACCTTTATGAAACAGTCTTTCCTTCACATTATATTGGTGTGGTCGTCATGCAGAACAAGCTGTCCGTCCGTTTGGCAGGACGTGTGTTTTAAAGGAAGAAACTGAGTAAGGTTCTCTGCCTTTGTCTCGACAAACATTGCCTAGGATGACCCAGCCTAGATCCAGACATTGAGTATATGGAGCATCATGTGGACCGTTGATTTGTTGACGAACTTTGTGTACCCTTAAGATGTCTCGGCCGAGTAACAGCAGGATATCAGGACTACCGTTGAGGGCTGGTATTTGGCAGGCTATGTCCTTCAAGTGAGAATGGTGTAAGGCAGCTTCAGGAGTAGGGATCTCCTCTTTGTTGCTTGGAATCTGGTTGCACTCAATGATAGTGGGCAAAGGTATTTCCACATTGTCATTCAGAGGAGCAACCACAAGACTGCTGACTCTCCTACCTAAAACTTCTGTAGTGCCGGCACAAGTAGTTAGGGTGTATGGTAGAGCATTTCCTTTTATGTTCAAAAGTTCAAAAAACTATGTTGTTGCAAGAGATCTGTTACTCTGATCATCCAGAATATTATACAGTCTTATGACCTTTTCAGGTTGACCTTTGGGGTATACGCGAACCAAACATATCTTTGCACAGGATTTGTCACAGAGTCCTTCTCCACAGACTTCCGTACATGAAGAGAACACTGAGGTGGAAGGTGCTGCTTGATCTGTGTGCTCCCTGCCTTGCTTTGCCTCAGAAGGATTGTTTGTGGGCTTAGTAAAGTTGTGCGGATATGGATGAAGAGCTTGTAAATGGTCATCGCTGTCACACTCTATGCATTTAATGATAGTTTTACAGTCCTTTGCAAAGTGTTCTGTGGTGGCGCAGCATTTGTAGCAGACCCCAAATTTCTTTAAAGGTTCTTTACGTTCTTGTAGGGTTTTCTTTCTGAAGCCAATACATTTCTTAAGTGGATGCGATTTGTTATGTATGGGACATTGGCGATTTGGGTTCTCAATGTTCTTGTTTTGTTCAGTCTTTTCAAGAACTGTAGCAGGTGCAGGTAGAACAGTGGTCCTTTTCACTGACTGGTCCTCTATGGTCTCTGTGTGTCATACGTGTGTTTGCAGGTCTTGGAGGGGTGAACTGAGAGGGTTACCGTCACCATAGGAGAAACTTGGGTCATTCTTTGTATCTGCAATTCTTTTGATGAACTCACAGAAGTAAGAAAAGGGAGGAAAGGCAACTTCATGTTTTTCCTTGTACTTTGATCCAAGCGATGCCCAATTTTCTTGAAGGCCATATAGTAGTTTGAGAACAATAGGGTTGATGCCACGAGGGGTGTCAAAGTAACTGAGACCAGGTAAGTGGATGTCAGTCTTAGCAAGTTGAAGCTCTAATAAAACATTGCTGAGTTCTTGAAACTTTAAATTGTCTCTAGCGGAAATCCTTGGGAAGCTTTGCAATCTTTTGAATAAGGCATCTTCAATGGCTTCTGGGCTGCCAAAGTCTAACCCAAGCAGCATTAAGGCCTGCAGCAGGGTTGTCAATATGAACCGCTTTGAGCCTCTTGATGCGTTCAGTAGACTGGGGACCTAGCCATCTGATGAGAAGATCTAATTCTTCTGTAGCAGTGATGTCTAGGTCACTCATTGTGGTTTTAAAAGGTAGATGTCCATCTTCTGTAGTTTTCAGGCTTGTCATCAAACTCGGTGAGGCCTGTCTTTGTGAGCTCTCTGCGAAGCATGTATTTAGCAAACTGCAACATGTCCGTGTTTTCAGACTTTGGGTGCATGACTGCAGGTGACTTGGGAATAGAGATGGGAAGGCCTGGAAAAAAAGTTTTTTTTCTGGTTTTTTCCAAAGCCATTTTTTGGTTTTTTTCTGGAAAATTTGAAAAAAACCAAAAGTGTGTAATATGTTCTTTTACAATGATATATAATATGTCAAATATAGATTTAATACCATATCATAACATTATGACCTCAATGAAAAACTTCTGAGACTTTATTTAAAGTCTTAAACCATTACAATTTCTCTCAGCTGAGGACAAGCAAGTCCTGGAATACAATTCAAGTCACACATCTCAATGCAGTACTAGGACAACAAAAAAAGGCATTTCAGCCTCTAGGGGGCGCTGCAGGGAAAAGACTTCAGTTTAGCATGATTGTAGCTCCATCTTGTACCTCCTACAGTGGTTGTTGGGATACAGTTGATACAGTTATCATACAGTTGATGATGGTTTCTGTCCTCTCAGGCCTTAATGGACAGGTAAGAGGATAAGCGCTAATAATGTGCCCCACTAATGCAGGAGGTAAAAGTACACAACAGGTGAGGCAAGGGCACCCCAGTGGAATTATGGATGCAAAATACAGTAATAACCTGAAGGAACCTTTAGTCCATAGGACGCAGAAGATGATCAATGTACAAGGCAACTAGAAACAACAAGAAAACAAAAAACCCATATGGTGCAGTATGTCAATGCACGAATATGAATAAGGTATGCGAAGTGGTGGAACTCACATGTACTGGAGCCTGTACAATATAAGGCTCACTATGTTCGCAGTGGGTCTCTTCAGGGATGACCCCGTCCCGTCTTCACGCAGCTCCAAAGATCATACACATGGGCCGTACATGAAACGAGGCAAACACAGACCATAGCACAGCATAGCAGACTACAAGATAATACAAGCCAGGTGGTCGCAACACTTACGTGGTGGAGAGCCTGTGTGGATTCACTGGCTCTGTACAAGCGCCTGGGTGTAATATGGGATACACCAAAACCTCTTCGTTATGTAGTGATAAATAAATTATAACCTCACCAACAAGGTTAAAAAAGGTTTAATAAAAGAATAAAATGAAAGAATACATTCAAAACGCGTTTCGCCGCTAGCGCAGCTTCATCAGTTGGTATTCAACTGGTATTTTTTCTTTGAATACCAACTGATGAAGCTGCGCTAGCGGCGAAACGCGTTTTGAATGTATTCTTTCATTTTATTCTTTTATTAAACCTTTTTTAACCTTGTTGGTGAGGTTATAATTTATTTATCACTACATAACGAAGAGGTTTTGGTGTATCCCATATTACACCCAGGCGCTTGTACAGAGCCAGTGAATCCACACAGGCTCTCCACCACGTAAGTGTTGCGACCACCTGGCTTGTATTATCTTGTAGTCTGCTATGCTGTGCTATGGTCTGTGTTTGCCTCGTTTCATGTACGGCCCATGTGTATGATCTTTGGAGCTGCGTGAAGATGGGACGGGGTCATCCCTGAAGAGACCCACTGCGAACATAGTGAGCCTTATATTGTACAGGCTCCAGTACATGTGAGTTCCACCACTTCGCATACCTTATTCATATTCGTGCATTGACATACTGCACCATATGGGTTTTTTGTTTTCTTGTTGTTTCTAGTTGCCTTGTACATTGATCATCTTCTGCGTCCTATGGACTAAAGGTTCCTTCAGGTTATTACTGTATTTTGCATCCATAATTCCACTGGGGTGCCCTTGCCTCACCTGTTGTGTACTTTTACCTCCTGCATTAGTGGGGCACATTATTAGCGCTGTTCTTTTCTTTTTGTCCACGTGTATCTATTGGTTTTTTGGGAAAGATCCTTGAGAACTTAGCTGCTGTTTTTGCTCCCTATTGTGTTATCTCTCCCCCTCCACCTTCTTGCCACTCCAGCGCCCCTCCCTACTTTTTTGTTTAAGGTAAGAGGATAAATTTGTCCCTATTTGATCCATGCTAATGTTCTCTCCAGCACAGTCTGGGATTCTGCAAAAAATATCCCTCCTGCAACATGGTGACAAGGTCTCTCCACAACACAACCTCTGACACCTCTTGCATCTCGCTTACTCCAGATTCTGCATTTTCTGCTGCTGCTGTGAAAGAATCTGCTCTATGAAATACTAACATTCAAACCAAATGAAGAAACAAACTAACCCATGAAAGGGGAGAAACCCTTGTTTCAATGTCAATGAGAAAAATGCCAAATATGGAGAGGAAGAAGAAACAGAATATGATAGATCAGAAAATGAGATTAAATTGCATGTATTGTATATGTTGTGTCTAGGGATGCACCGATACCACTTTTTTAAGGCCGAGTACCGATACTTTTTAAAAGTACTCACCGATACCGAGTACCGATACTTTTATTTAATGTCATGTGACGCTTTCCAATAAGAACAACCTCATATAAAAATTTATATGAGATTTGCCCCCAGCTCACATGGATTTGCCCCCAGCACTCATGGATTTGCCCCCAGGTCTGATGGATTATGCCCCAGCTCTGATGGATTTTCCCCCAGCTCTGATGGATTTTCCCCCAGCTCTGATGGATTTGCCCCAGGTCTCATGGATTTGCCCCCAGGTCTCATGGCTTTGCCCCCAGGTCTCATGGCTTTGCCCCCAGGTCTCATGGCTTTGCCCCCAGGTCTCATGGCTTTGCCCCCAGGTCTCATGGCTTTGCCCCCAGGTCTCATGGATTTGCCCCCAGGTCTCATGGCTTTGCCCCCAGGTCTCATGGATTTGCCCCCAGGTCTCATGGCTTTGCCCCCAGGTCTCATGGCTTTGCCCCCAGGTCTCATGGAGTTGCCCGCAGTTCGAACGCTGGGGAAGCTGGCCGCGTGCATGAAAAGCATGCGGCCAGCGTTCCCCTCCAGCGCGCCACGATACTCACACATCCTGAAGGTCCGGTTGCCTGTTGGCGGTGATGCGATCACGTGGCCGCCGGGCGCATCTGTGACGCTGCCTCCAGCCGAGAGGCAGCGTCACAGGAGCGCCCAGTGGCCGCGGGAACGCATTACTGCCTAGCGACCGGACCTTCAGGATGGGTGAGTATGTGGCGCGCCGGAAGGGAACGCTGGCCGCGTGCTTTTCATGCACGCGGCCAGCTTCCCCAGCCCAGCGGATACCGGCAAGCCGGCCCAGCGCCGGCTTCCAGTATCGGCGGGATGTATCGGGCCGTTTGCATGAGTAACAAGTACTCGTGCAAACGTCAATATCGGCCCCGATACTAGTAGATACCGATACTAGTATCGGTATCGGTGCATCACTAGTTGTGTCTTTTGTTTCCTTTTCTGTATTTTTTTAAAGCACCGCTCGAAAGTTAAACCTCAACATGGAGCTTAAATATTGATGTATCCAGATCCTACAGGCACAAATAATGTTTCCTTTTGCTATTGGTACTGCTCAGGGGCAAAATTGATATAGAAATATATATATTTCTATTAGGGTTATTCAAAGAGCTCCGAATTGCTGGCGAAAGGTAACCGAACGCTGAAATTCAGCATTCGGTTACCTTTCCTGGCCATTCGGCTATCCAGAGAGCAGGCAGTTTGCCAAATGTTGGCAAATTGCCTGCACATATGGTGGCTGTTCGAGGGCAGTGAATTCCCCATAAAGAAGCAATGCTTTGTCTATTCAGAGAACAAAACCCAGCAGTGAACGGTTGCCGAAATGCCATACCATTCGGTGGTTTCATTCGACAGGTTTATTCAGGCGAATCCCATAGGCTTGAATGTTAAAAATATTCCCGTTTTGGGGGTGTGGCCGGCAGAGGTACATGGTGGACATGCCTTAACTCTGCTCCGGCATCTACCAGCGGATAAAGCGGACAACTCGCACCCTCGATTACACTACGAGGGTCTAACTCGGCGCCTAGAAGCCCTGCATCACGATGGCCACGGTCCGGTCGAAAAAAAGACGACGGAAAAGCAGGACTTTTTCACCCCGAAATCGGGTAAGCGCAAAGACAGTGCAGCCCGCCAAGATGGCGGCGGCACACCACCTTCTTCCCCCCCTGGCGATCCCTACCCCAGTCACCACGGATCTCGAGGTTTTCTCCTTGCGGATGGAGGGGCTCATGAGGGACCTGTCCCACACTCTAACTGCTCAGTTGGACATGGTGGTGGCAGAAATCCGCCGGGATATACGAGACATCGGCGAGGTCCTCGAGACTAGAGGAAAAAAATGGTGGAATCGGCAGAAGCACACAATACTATGGCGGCACGCGTGGAAGAGATGGAGGACACCTTGGATCGATACGCCCGCAAAACAGCAGATTTGAAAGATCGCTCCCGCCGCAACAATTTAAAAATCCGGGGGGATCCCGGAGACAGTGCTCCCTAAAGCCTTACAAGAATACATCACAGAATTCTTTATGCATCTCCTCCCGGATGCCACCGGAGACTCTCTTATGTTTGATAGGATTCACAGGATCCCCAAGCTGCCTTCAGAGAGACGTGATCCTGCGGCTACATTACTTTAAGCACAGGGAGACCATTCTTCGGGCCTTACGTAACTCGGAGGCTATTGGAACGGAATATCAGCATTTATCCGTTTTCCCAGACCTCTCTCAAGCCACGCTACAACTACGGCGGCGATACCGCCCCTTGACGGAGGCTCTCCGACGTGCAGAGGTGCAATACAGGTGGGGATACCTGACAAAATTAATCATCCACAAGAATGGCTCGTCCACAGTGATGCCTTCCCCAATAGACGGCAAACGAATCCTAGAAGACTGGGGCCTAAAAGTGGCTGACCACGAGGCTCGGGGCAATTCTCCATCTTGCCGCCTGGATCCCGGTTGGTACTCCCACTGAACCCCACATCACCATTGATCCTTTTTGAAGTCTGTAATATGTTGGCATGCCAGAACCGTTCATATACTCGGATTACAAATACCTTTTGACACTCGTATTTTCTGCTGGAACGCTGGAAGTCACGAAACCCCAAACTCCCTCTTCGGCTGAAGAGAACGGGTCCCCACTCCACTCTCATCTGGAGGCATGGAGGTACCCAATGGAGTACTTTTTACCAATTTTTGTTTATAGTTATGCCGCACACTGGTGTTGGTTGGTGCACATTTGTTATCGCGCCATGTTCCTGTTTTCCCTTACCCTTCCCCGTCCCACTCCCAGTCAGGTTCTATCTCTCACATCTGCCTATTTGATTCCCGATCTATGGCACGACACTCACTATTATTCTACACCCATTCTCCTGAGTACTCTATTTCAAAGCTGCTTCCTTATATCTCACCATGAAAGTACTGTCATATAATGTAAAAGGTTTTAAATTTACCTGCAAAGTGCCATTCCTTATACACGGAACTCCGTGTCCATGACACAGATATGGTCTGCCTTCAGGAAACCCACTTTAGACGCCTCGATCACCCCAAGTTATTTACCCCTCATTACCAGACCCAATATCACTCCACATTCACAACTAAATCCAGGGGGGTCTCCCTCCTAATCCACAACCGACTATCATTCCAAACCCACTGAATTCTTAAGGACCCGAAGGGTAGAATCATTATCTTAGTCTGTACAATTAATTCCGTCGTGTACACAATCGTTTCTGTGTATGCGCCTAATGCGGGTCAGACCCACTTTCTTGGCCATGTCATCAATAAGGTGAATGAGGTTCGGATGGGGACCCTTCTATTGTGCGGCGACTTTAATACGAGTCTAGACCCTGTCAAGGATCGCTCTTTCCCACAGTCACCTATGATACCGAATGCTTCTCTCTGTAGATTTCATAGACTGCTCCAACAAAATGATTTGTATGACGTTTGGCACTTACTGCACCCCTCGGAGAGGGATTATACATTTAGACCCAGAGTACACAATAGCTACACTAGAATAGACCACTTCATGGTGTATGGGGCGACTCTCCCTCGTGTAGTCGACTACAATAAACTGCCACTCACATGGTCAGACCATTCCCCAGTTCTCATACAATTTGGAGGTGCATATTTGGGCTACACCAGGCCACCTTGGTAACTCCGTGAAACCCTTCTACAAGACGAACAAACGACACAAACACTGCGCACTGCTTTGACGAATTATCACGGTCTGGCAGGCCCATAAGGCCATTCTCAGAGGGGTGTGTATACAGCAGAATGCACAACAGAGGAAACAATACACATCTCGCAGACTTGAGCTTCTCATCACTTTACAAGACCTAGACACACGAAATAAAATATCCCCTACCCAAGCCTTAGCTGCACTAATAGACTCCGCCATTGGTACCCTCAGGGAATTGGAAACGGAGACCTATTTGCAGACGATGGCGAAATTGAAAGCCACTCACTATGCCCTTCAGGATAAACCGGGCCACTTTCTAGCTAGGAGATTACAACCCACCACCGCCCCCGGAAAATTACGGTTCTTCACACCCCACACGGTGATCTCCATAATCCCCAAGCCATAGCCAACGGTTTTGCAGCCTATTATGAACGTCTCTACAACCTAGGCATTGACGAGGTGCTTTATCACCCTTCCTCAAATGATGTGGATGCATATCTCGATGAGTTACATCTTCCAACTCTCTCAGAGTCACAAGCCGAACGTCTCTCCTTACCAATAACGGTCGAGGATATCTCTACCGTAATCGAAAACTTGCCCGCTAAAAAAGCCCCGGGTCCTGACATATTGCCCGGTATTTATTACTCTACTTTCGCACCTTTACTTCTACCACACCTTCATGCAGCAAACGCGGAAGTGAAAGAGCTTGGCTCATTCCCAGCCGACATGCTACGTGCGACTATAGTCACACTGCCAAAACCTGGTAAACCCCCTGACAGTTTTCCCAACCTACACCCCATTTCCTTTCTCAATGTTGACGTAAAAATTTATGGGAAAATATTGGCAAACCGTCTGCAGCAGATCCTCCCCGCCCTCATACGCCAGGACCAAGTTGTGTTTATCTCTAAATGGCAAGGCCCAGACAGCACAAAAAAACTAGTTCTTCTATTGGAAATATTGGACCGGTTGGAGACTCCAGGTCTGATTCGGTCACTGGACGCTGAAAAAGCGTTCGACAGGGTCAACTGGAGTTTCCTTCACCGAGTTATGATGAGGTTTGGATTCCCGACCTCTTTCTTGTCGGCCATTCATGCACTCTATTACTCTCCCTCTGCGCGAGTACTTAACTATGGATTTTTGTCAGAAGAATTCATTATAACAAATGTCACTAGGCAGGGATGCCCCCATTCCCCCCTTTTATACGCCCTGATCCTGGAGCCACTAGCCCAAGCCATCCGACAAAATGATATGATAAGAGGCATATCAGTCGGCCCAGCGATATACAAAATGAATCTGTATGCGAATGACATTTTGTTGACTCTGCTGAACCCAGAAATTTACATTCCGGCAGTTCAACGAGAACTAGAGGCTTACAGTCGGGTTTCATGCCACCTTGTTAACACTCAAAAAACCCAAGCATTCTCCGTCAACACGACTCACAAGATACAGACTGCCTTACGTACCCAACATGATTTTGACCGGCGTACAGACTATTTTACCTATCTTGGGCTTCGCAACTCTGCATCCACAGACGACCTGTTCAGACACAATTATGATAAATTATTGAAAGAAATCAGATTGTTGCTATACACGTGGAGATGTCGAGAGGTGTTGTGGATGGGTAGGATGGAGACAGTAAAAATTATGAAATTGCCAAAAAATATGTATCTCTTTAGATCTTTACCGATTCACCTTCCCAGATCTTACCTGAATCATTTGCAATCCCTTTTAATGAACTATATCTGGCGCAATAAGAAATCAAGAGTTCAAAGGAACCTTTTGTACCATAGACACAGGGACGGAGGCCTTAATGTAGCCAATATACATAAATATTATTGGGCTTCCGGTTTGGCATCCCTAACAGAAATTGTACACATTCTACCGCTACCTCAAATGGCTAGTGGTGGCCTCAGTCTTCACTGATGGTCATAACCTTGCGATCCTCCTCTGGCTACCCCGGAAGAGTAGACCTCGTCTCCCGTCCCTTTTACCCTCCACATCACTATTACTCTGGGTATGGGATCAGCATTCTTCTATGCTCAAACATCACGCCCCGCTTTCAATGGCCACCCCGATTGCCTCAATGAATGAAATATCTCCTCCCCCACTTTCATGCAACACCCTGGATACCCACCATCATCTGTTCACAACGTCAGCCATCCTACCCTTCCACTCTGTGCAATCAAAATTTAAAATTCCGTCCGCAATGTTTCTCTCGTACTCGCAACTATATTCTTGTTTAAAATCGTTACGTGTTTTTGACAACCTGCGAGACACTCTCCCACTTCTCTCAGAAATGGAATTATTCTGGTTGGATCCAATCTCTACAACCAAACCTATTTCATTGTACAATCGGACAATAACCACCCCCACACTGGTGACCAGATGGTTGTTCCACAACACATGGGAAAGAGACCTGGCCACAACTTTCCCTCCGTCGCAATGGGCAATGGCGCATATGTTTGCCACAAGAGCATCTCGGTGTGCTACCTTAATCGAAACCCAACGGAAATTACTCTATTGCTGGTATCTAACTCCTCACTGATTACACCCAGGACCTTGGATCAATGCTGGAGGTGCTCCTCGGACGTGGGCACCATGGGTCATATTTGGTGGCACTGCCCTGCTTTAACTCCCCTGTGGTCTGGTATTTCCCAGCTCGCCACAGAAGTGCTAAGCAGTAAGATACCATGTTCCCCGGAGATCTTACTTCTCGGAATGATTCACCTCCCATGACAGCATCTGAATATGCTCTTCATCATAGTCTCTTCGATGATGCTCTTACTAGCTCGTAACTGGAAATCGACGCATGTCCCGACGCTAAAAGCTATAATTACGCAGCTAGACCAGTTTCGCCTCTTTGATTCTAAAGCATTGATGAAGAGTGGCACAAAACCCCCAAAAAAAGACCCCTGGGCATTGTGGGACCTCCATAAACTGTACAAGGCATTTGGCTTGTTAGGGACCGATAACAAAATATAGTAGTGTTTGCTAGATGATGTTCTAGACAGGGCATCTCCTGACTCCCCCATTCCTTTCCCCCTCCCTCCTCTTCCCTTTTGTTTTTGCCCCCACCCCAGGTTATCACGTAGGATTAAATGGAAGGAAATGTACATCTTGAATTCGTATAGTTTGCTAAGTGCACTATGAACTCACTGCCCTGTAGACAGCGGGCTCGCTGTCTATTATATGTATGTACAATTCTCTTCAATAAAAATTTTTGAATATCCAAAAAAAATAATTCCCGTTTTAATCCAATATCTAATAAACCGTTTATTATAATATTCCGCAGTAAAAAGTTTCTTTATTTTTAGATTTTTTAAGATCTTTTAGGCATTTTTCTGGATTTTTTTGTGAATTTTTTTTTCCGTTTTTTTAAATCGTTTTTTCTTTTTCTGTAACAGCCCTTTTTATTATCATTCATTGGATCTTATATGTAAATTTCAGACATTTTCGTTCTGTAGTTTCTTTGCAAACAGTGTTTCACTTTTCAAACATTCAAGCGTACTGTGTTTTTTTCACTCCATTTGTCTGCGGTGTTGGGTAGGGATGTGCACCGATTTTTTTTTTTCGTATCGTTTCGGTTCGGCTTGTTCGGGTTTTTAAAATTTTCGTTTCGGATCGTTTCAGGCGATTTTCGTTTCGACTTTTTTTTCGTGATATCAGAAATTTTCGGTCTTTTCGGATCGTCTGTTCTCTTCGTTTCAAAGTGTCTATTTGTTTTGACTTGAACTAATGGTATTTCGGATGCTCCGATATTTCGGTCGATATGGTAATTCTGCCGATCTTTTTTTCTTATGAATATGCATTGCACAACTTTATTTAATCTTATTAAAATGGTATGAAAGGAAAAAAATGAACAAAACGATTTAAAAAACGCAAAAATACTGACCCAATGGTCTGACTTTAAAAATAAAAATTTAAAAACCAGAACAAAATGTTTTAAAAAACGGAAAAAAGCTGAACAAAATCTGAAATGAAAAAAAAAAAACAGAACAAAATAAAATGAATGCAGCATATGAATCTGATTCTGCACACTGCTGGGCAGCACTTCTACAGAATAATTAATGCAGCATATGAATCCGCACACTGCAGGGCAGCACCTCTACACCATAACTAATGCAACATATGAATCCGCACACTGCAGGGCAGCACCTCTACACCATAATTAATGCAGCATATAAATACACACACTGCAGGGCAGCACCTCTACACTATAATTAATGCAGCATATGAATCCGCACACTGCAGGGCAGCACCTCTACACCATAATTAATGCAGCATGTGAATCTGCACCCTGCAGGGCAGCACCTCTACACCATAATTAATGCAGCATATGAATCCGCACACTGCAGGGCAGCACCTCTACACTATAATTATGCAGCACTTGAACATTTCCCACACCTTTTTTAACATTTGAAATGAATTCTCAAATGGATATCGACTATCGAATTCAAAATGAACTAGTGAATGGATATTGACTAACGAATTTGAAATGAACTATCAAAACGATATCCATTTCATAGTTCATTTCAAATTCATTAGTCGATATCCATTGGATAGTTGATATCCATTTCAAATGTCAAAAAAAGTGTGGGAAATGTTGAATCCCATAGGCTTCAATGTTAAAAAAGGTGTGGGAAATGTTTTACCCCATAGGCTTCAATGTTAAAAATATTCCCATCTTAATTCAATATCTACCAAACCGTTTATTATTATATTCTGAAGTAAAGAGTCTCTTTAGTTTTAGATTTTTTAGGATCTTTTAACCACTTCGCTGCAGAGGACGCGCTGAGCGCGTCCTCCCGTAGGAAGCGTTGGCTGCGGAGGACGCGCTGAGCGCATCCTCCCTTTGCAGCCAGCGATGGGCCTGATTCCGGCTGCGGGCACCGATAGATGTCATCGCGGAGGCGCGATGACATCTATTGCAGGCGCCCCCCCCTGCGAGTGCGGAGGAGGTGTCTGAAAGGGAGGGGGAGGAGGTCCTTCGGACCTCTCTCCCTGCCGATCACTGGGGGCCAGCGATTATAGCCAGGCACGGTTTGGAAGGGCACAGCCCGCCCTTCTTTAACCCCTTGGGTGCCGGATCACAATCCAATGAACCCCCTATCTCCCGGTCCATGGCAGCTAGGGGTTAATGTTTGGTATTGTTGGATCGGCCAGAGCATGGCCTTTCCAACGATACCAAACATGGCCATGTAAAAGTTCACAAAAATAAAATCAAAATAAAAAAATGATATAAAAAAAATAAACAAGTTTTTTTGTTCTTTCCTCGAGGTGCTGCCCGGCAGTGTGGGGATTCATATGCTGCATTATTTACACTGTAAAGGTGCTGCCCGGCAGTGTGAGGATTCATATACTGCATTAATTATACTGTAAAGGTGCTGCCCGGCAGTATGAGGATTCATATGCTGCATTATTATACTGTAGCGGTGCTGCCTGGCAGTGTGTGGAATCATATGCTGCAGTAATTATACTGTAGAGGTGCTGCCCGGAAGTGTGAGGATTCATATGCTGCAACTATCGAATTTGGTAAATGAACTATCAAATGGATATCGAGTAACTATCAAATTTGAAATGAACTATCAAATGGATATCGAGTAACTATCGAATTGATCGAAACAATACGAAATTACGGAATCAGAAAAATACGATGTAAGAAATTACCGAAATTAACTGAAATCACGAATGGAACGAAAATGACTTGTGATTTTACAAATTTCACGTTCATACGAAATAACGAAATTATTTCATTTCGGATCGGAAAAAATTTCGGATGTTGTGTATTTCGGTGCCGAAACCTAGTTGCCACTTGTGCGACCAACACAGCAATTACAACTAGGACCTTTGCGCCTTAACAGCCTTTTTAGCTGGGATCAGCAATGTTGATCCTCCAGATGTTTTGGAACTACATCTTCCACTATGCTCTGTTACTCATTTGATTGGCTAAGCATCATGGGAAATAAAGTTCTGAAACACCTGGAGGATTAAGGATGCTTACTCCTGCTCTATAGTTTAACTTTAAGCTGTAAATTTAAAGCAGCTGGATGTTCATTGCTGGAGGCCTTAATAATCAGCTGTTTGAAGTGTTACAACATATTGAGAATCATAAAAACAGTAATGTTTGCTTAAGAAGGTAAAGTGTAAGAACGATGTTTGGTTTGGATGTGTAAAAGACGCTAGACACGGGCAATAATTACTGTGTAACTGCCAAACAACACTCATTAAGAGATTAGGGGGTCCAGGTTCGTGATATCAGCTTCCCATCAAACGTTTTATCATGAAAACACAACTGAAATGTAAAAATTTACAACATGTCCATTCACAACTAGACAAAAGCATAGCAAAATGATAATTACAGCCAAAGGCAAACACAGTTTGCTTCCAAAATACAGGAAAGGTCACATGCTAAGTACCATTTTTGCTCCTATCGATCCACCCCCTTCCATATTTTTGTCCCCTTTCTCAGGACCTCCTGCCTTATATGTTGTACTTTTTTTGCTGCATCTAATGATTTGTGGAGGACCCTGAGGGGGTAGGTTTGGCTTACAGACGCTAGTAATTTGGAAGCACAGGGGTATTTGGCATAAGTGAGTCCCTGGCAGGTGGCTAAGGAATTTGTAGGGATGGGCCCAGGCAAGAATACATAGATTGGGGAGGTGTGGCAGGTATCCCTGACAGTGCATCAATAGTGCAAAACACTGGAATGCAATTGGAACATTTGCATATGCATATATAAATAATGAAATAAAGTGCATCAATAGTAGGCACAATAGTGAAATAAAGGGCAACAAAACAGTAAGGTGCAGCGGTGCCTTAAAAGAATAAAACCAGCAGGGCTAAGTGCAATAGTGCCACTCTCTACATGGCCATAGGCGATTAAACTTAGAGCCGGGAAACCTTTAGGCTCATTTAAATGTGAGTGGTATATACCTCTACCAGTAATAATCTTTGCCCAATTTGTCATAAGATCTCCTGCACCAAAGATTTCCCCGTGTGCTTCTCCCTTCTCTTGTATGAAATCGAGGAAGTCACGTAACGAACTTTCCACCGGAATAAGAAGGAGCACCACAAACATTGGGACTCCTGAGTATTTTATCTTCCATCTTCACGGACTGCTATATGCACTATTGCACTCAATTGAAATATTGGACACTTTTTGTGCATTTCCATCGGATTAGCAATGGACATATAATTTGTGCACTTTATTGATTGTTATCTACAGGTTATCTACGTATCCTCCTATATGCACTATTGCACTTAGCCCTGCTGGTTTTATTCTTTTAAGGCACCGCTGCACTTTACTGTTTTGTTGCACTTTATTTCACTATTGTGCCTACTATTGATGCACTTTATTTCATTATTTATATATGCATATGCAAATGTTCCAATTGCATTCCAGTGTTTTGCACTATTGATGCGCCGTCAGGGATACCTGCCACACCTCCCTCATCTTTGTTCAGCACAGATTTTGGGTGTTTTTACTGTGTTTTTTATCCCAGGGCGGCATCATATCAATTACTTGTTATAACTTATCATCATAACTGCATTTATTGGTAAAAACAATATATAACTTTATAGGCGCCCACGCTTTAGGGTATATAGCTTTATACCCACATTCCTTTCAAGAATACATAGATTACCTGTTGGTACAGACAATCGAGTGCACCTTACAGTACATTTTATCAACTGAAGAATGGGGCAGTGAGTTTGTGACTTACAATTACAAACCCAATATACCAGTGGCTCAGAGGACAATTGACTCCCTGTCCCCAATGGCAACACTCCTCTGCATCCACCACGTTGTTTTGCTTTGTGTAGAGGGTGATTTGGGAAGTGGATAAGGAAGTCAGCCTTGTCTCATATGAAATTGTGTGATTGAGCTGAAAGTATCCAGTGTGGGACACATTTACCTAAGTGGTTTGCTGTGGTATTACCAAACAGACTTACACATAAATGGGCATTTTAAAAAACTTATATAAAACTCTTGTACTGATTATAGTTTGAGATATAAAGAATCCAGTGTCATTTTTGGTTTGTGAGACATGAGAGTAAGAGTCCAGGTGTCCTCCCCTAGCAAAGTGCAAGCCCATTTGTATGTCAGACTAGCTTTTGCCCGCGGCTTTGCTCGCGTGGATTTTAGGATTTGTTAAAATTGTTTTTTAAAGGAAACTTGAGGTTTTTTTAGTAGAACCCCCCCCCCCCCCCACTTGGGATTTTTGGAAAATTGTAAAACATGTGTTTTTTTATTTTTCAAGAAGAATGTAAGTGCCAAATTTCACACCTGTAGCATCTTTGGTTTTTGAAATATAGGTATAGTGATAAAGGTATTCATCTCCCTTTTTGCCCCCACTGGATTTTTGGAAAATGGTAAAATATGTGTGGTTTTATTTTCAAGACGAATCTAAATACCAATTTTCACATCTGTAACATCTTCTGTTTTTGAGATGTAGGTATCCGGTTTAAACGTATTCACCCCCCTTTTTTTACCCCCCCATTTGATTTTTGGAAAATGGTAAAACACGTGTTTCTTTATTTTCAAAAGATTGGAATTACCAGACCTCACACCTGTAACATCTTGGTTTTTGAACTATAGATATACTCATAAAAAGTATTCAGACCCCTGTCCCTCGACCCCCCCCCCTTATTTGGATTTGTGGAAAATGGCAAAACACATGTTTGGTTTTTTTCACGAAGATTGTAAATACCAAATTTCACACCTGTGACATCTTTGGTTTTAGAAATATAGGTATACTGATAAAAGTATTCAACTCCCCCCTTTTGCCCCCTCCCACTGAATTTTTGGAAAATGGTAAAATAGGTGTTTTTTTGTTTCTCAAGACGAATCTAAATACCAATTTTCATGTATGTAACATCTTCTGTTTTTGAGATATTGGTATCCTGTTTAAAAGTATTCAGCCCCCCTTTTTTTTAACCCCCCACCTGGGATTTTTGGAAAATGGTAAAACACCTGTTTTTATTTTTCAAGACGAATCTAAATACCGATTTTCACATCTGTAGCATCTTCTGTTTATTAGCTATAGGTATCCTGTTTAAAATATTCAACCCCTTTTTCACCCCCTTAGGGGCGGAGTTTCCAAAAATCCTTCCTTAGTGGGCGCCAACATCATAAAAACAGCACCTTCAAAATTTCACGTTCCTAGGTTACACGGTTTCAGCTGGGCATTGATGAGTCAGTCAGGACTTTCGCTATATATATATATATATATATATATATATATTATATATATATATATATATATATAATGCGAAAGTCCTGACTGACTCATCAATGCCCAGCTGAAACCGTGTAACCTAGGAGTAGCCTTTAGGCGCACGTGATATGTGGCTCAGCTAATTTGCTGATAGACAGGGTCACTCCAATGAAGGATTTATAATTACTCAATTGCCTGTTATTTAGAATATACACAGTCAAAAGTTCACAGGTCCTTCTTTATAGCCCCTTAAGGTTTAGGAAGAGTCTTCTTTGAAAATTCTGCTGAGCTGACCAAACTCTCTATGAAATATATAAAGAGAGAGGACCATTGCGCGGTATATAACATTTAAAAGCCCCTATTCATCCCCTAGAGGGTACTTGCAGGATTCAGAGCCCGTGTCCTGGCTCTGAGGGGGTATCCGCTTGCAGGGTATTTTATATGGCAACCCTTTGCCCTCTTGTAGATCCTCCGCCGTCCCGATCAGATTATTGGTGCAAAAAAGGAAATGTATAAACTCCACCTTCTGACGGGTTGCAAAAGATTTTATTAAAAAATAAAACAGTTTATAAAATAAGGGTAGAAAGCACTCATATGTGCTGCTAAGACGCGTTTCGCCGAATAATTCGGCTTCATCAGTTAGTAAAACCGTGTACATGACATTTCCTTTTAATATACAGCCAAAGTAGATTGAATAGCCTCGGTTTGAGTTGGCGTGCGTTCCACCGTGGTTACTTCCGCGTTCCACCGTGGTTCCTTCCGTATTCTCTATATCGAAGGAGCTGATGTTGGTAATTGCAGAGATGCTCAATGTCCGTCCCTGCTGCCATGATTCTAAGTGCTGGCGTGCTGGTGTTATCGGAAATCTATACAAGAAGCTTTGCTTATCTAATATTTAAAAATATTTAAGAGATGTTTCTAAAATATTTCTTAAAAAATAGAATATATGACATAATTCCCTAAATATCTAAAACACATCAATTAGTATCATACAAGAGAAATGGTTGCTATATGTTACACATTTTTAATCAAAGATGCCTTTGTTCTTATTCTGACTTTATAACCAGAGAAAAAATGGAGTTGGATGTCTTCACCACAAATATTGATAATGAATCAATTTGCTGTTCTCACTTGCCCATATTTTATATGATAACATATAGGCCGTTTGGTAAAATATTTAAATCTAGGTACTATCCTAAGATTAATACCAAAAAAAGGGGATATTTAATATACTCTAAAGATTGGTAATAGAGAGAGAGGCGACTAAAGGGACTGACAGTCTCATTAAATGGTTGGGGGGTGAAATATTAAAGACTATTAGATTCTATCTTACAGGGTAGATCGAGCTAAGTTTTTAAAAAATGTATCATCTCGAAGTCCGAATTAAGACCATGGGGGATTAAGGTATTAAACTCATAGATGGTTTTCATTTCTTCCATCCCAATCTTCTTTTCATAATCTCCTCCCCTCCAATTCTTATGTACTTTCTTAACACCCATAAATCGAAGGTTTTCTGGATTCGAATTATGCATTTTTTTAAAGTGTAGGGGAACACTATGATTTTCTACCCAGTTCTTAATATTTCTTTATGTGTTCCTGAATTCTTTTATTTAGGGGTCGTATAGTACGTCCTACATACATCAAGTTGCACGGGCAGGTTAACACATAGATTACATGACTGGAGAAGCACGTAATCATGTCTCTGATTTTGAAGGTTCCTTTATTCACTTCGAATTCTTTAATAGTGTGTTTATGATTTTTAGTGTTTCTGCAATTAAGGCAGTTTCCACAAGCATGGAATCCATTAGGGATACCAAACATGTTCTTTTTCTTCCCAATATGTGGGTTACTAGGGACTAATTCAGTCTTCAAATTAGTGGCTCCGACATATTATGGAGGGGACTTCCGGTAGAATTGTTTCTAAGGCCGGATCTTTTCTTAGAATTGGCCAAAATTTGCAAATTATTCCACGAATCTTGGAGTTTTGTGCATTAAAAGTAAAGATAAAGGGAACTCCCTTGATGTTACTTGCTGATCGAGTCTTATATTTCAAAAGATCTTGCCTATTCATATGTGCAACCTGTTGCTTTGTCTCTAAAAGCTTACCCTGGTCATAGCCTTTAGTTTTGAAATCTTCTGTCAATTTCATCGTTTGTTCTTCAAACTTGATATCTTCTGTACAGTTTCTCTTTAGGCGTATGAATTGGCTTTTTGGTATACCCTCCAACCACTGTGGGAGGTGACAGCTGTCCACTCCTATAAAACTATTCACATCTACCTTCTTGAAGAATGTTTTAGACTTAAACATCTACATTGAAAATCTAAAAATTAAGTCTAGAAAAGTGACTTCTCTACTAAAGTTGACTTCTTCTCTACTAAAGTTGGTCTCTAGGACTATATTCCTGTTGTTTTGATTTAGACCCTCTAGGGAATTATGGAGTAGATATATTATTTATATGGAAAGGAGGAGAACATCTACTCCATAATTCCCTAGAGGGTCTAAATCAAAACAACAGGAATATAGTCCTAGAGACCAACTTTAGTAGAGAAGAAGTCAACTTTAGTAGAGAAGTCACTTTTCTAGACTTAATTTTTAGATTTTCAATGTAGATGTTTAAGTCTAAAACATTCTTCAAGAAGGTAGATGTGAATAGTTTTATAGGAGTGGACAGCTGTCACCTCCCACAGTGGTTGGAGGGTATACCAAAAAGCCAATTCATACGCCTAAAGAGAAACTGTACAGAAGATATCAAGTTTGAAGAACAAATGATGAAATTGACAGAAGATTTCAAAACTAAAGGCTATGACCAGGGTAAGCTTTTAGAGACAAAGCAACAGGTTGCACATATGAATAGGCAAGATCTTTTGAAATATAAGACTCGATCAGCAAGTAACATCAAGGGAGTTCCCTTTATCTTTACCTTTAATGCACAAAACTCCAAGATTCGTGGAATAATTTGCAAATTTTGGCCAATTCTAAGAAAAGATCCGGCCTTAGAAACAATTCTACCGGAAGTCCCCTCCATAATATGTCGAGGAGCCAAAAATTTGAAGACTGAATTAGTCACTAGTAACCCACATATTGGGAAGAAAAAGAACATGTTTGGTATCCCTAATGGATTCCATGCTTGTGGAAACTGCCTTAATTGCAGAAACACTAGAAATCATAAACACACTATTAAAGAATTCGAAGTGAATAAAGGAACCTTCAAAATCAGAGACATGATTACGTACTTCTCCAGTCATGTAATCTATGTGTTAACCTGCCCGTGCAACTTGATGTATGTAGGACGTACTATACGACCCCTAAATAAAAGAATTCAGGAACACAAAGAAATATTAAGAACGGGGTAGAAAATCATAGTGTTCCCCTACACTTTAAAAAAATGCATAATTCGAATCCAGAAAACCTTCGATTTATGGGTGTTAAGAAAGTACATAAGAATTGGAGGGGAGGAGATTATGAAAAGAAGATTGGGATGGAAGAAATGAAAACCATCTATGAGTATAATACCTTAATCCCCCATGGCCTTAATTCGGACTTCGAGATGATACATTTTTTAAAAACTTAGATTCTATCTTACAGGGTAGATCGAGCTTATAGTCTTTAATATTTCACCCCCCAACCATTTAATGAGACCGTCAGTCCCTTTAGTCGCCTCTCTCTCTATTACCAATCTTTAGAGTATATTAAATATCCCCTTTTTTTGGTATTAATCTTAGGATAGTACCTAGATTTAAATATTTTACCAAACAGCCTATATGTTATCATATAAAATATGAGCAAGTGAGAACAGCAAATTGATTCATTATCAATATTTGTGGTGAAGACATCCAACTCCATTTTTTCTCTGGTTATAAAGTCAGAATAAGAACAAAGGCATCTTTGATTAAAAATGTGTAACATATAGCAACCATTTCTCTTGTATGATACTAATTGATGTGTTTTAGATATTTAGGGAATTATGTCATATATTCTATTTTTTAAGAAATATTTTAGAAACATCTCTTAAATATTTTTAAATATTAGATAAGCAAAGCTTCTTGTATAGATTTCCGATAACACCAGCACGCCAGCACTTAGAATCATGGCAGCAGGGACGGACATTGAGCATCTCTGCAATTACCAACATCAGCTCCTTCGATATAGAGAATACGGAAGGAACCACGGTGGAACGCGGAAGTAACCACGGTGGAACGCACGCCAACTCAAACCGAGGCTATTCAATCTACTTTGGCTGTATATTAAAAGGAAATGTCATGTACACGGTTTTACTAACTGATGAAGCCGAATTATTCGGCGAAACGCGTCTTAGCAGCACATATGAGTGCTTTCTACCCTTATTTTATAAACTGTTTTATTTTTTAATAAAATCTTTTGCAACCCGTCAGAAGGTGGAGTTTATACATTTCCTTTTTTGCACCAATAATCTGATCGGGACGGCGGAGGATCTACAAGAGGGCAAAGGGTTGCCATATAAAATACCCTGCAAGCGGATACCCCCTCAGAGCCAGGACACGGGCTCTGAATCCTGTAAGTACCCCCTAGGGGACAAATAGGGGCTTTTAAATGTTATATACCGCGCAATGGTCCTCTCTCTTTATATATTTCATAGAGAGTTTGAAAATTCTGCTGAGCTGACCAAAGAAGAAGACTCTTCCTAAACCTTAAGGGGCTATAAAGAAGGACCTGTGAACTTTTGACTGTGTATATTCTAAATAACAGGCAATTGAGTAATTATAAATCCTTCATTGGAGTGACCCTGTCTATGTTTAAACATTTGGCTACATATATCAGCAAATTAGCTGAGCCACATATCACGTGCGCCTAAAGGCTACTCCTCTTTACTATTACCTCGTGTTTTTGGTATCAAACACTCGCCTTGGGCAGCATGGAAAAAGTAGCAAACGTAGGTCCAAAGCGCCCACCGTTCCCACATTCCTGTTATCATATATAGAGATGTATTTAACCCCCCATTTTGCCCCCCCATGGAATTTTCAGAAAATGGTAAAATGTGTTTTTTTATTTTTCAAGACGGATCTAAATACCGATTTTCACGTCTGTAACATCTTCTGATTTTGAGCTATAGGTACCCCGTTTAAAATATTCAACCCTCTTTTCACCCCCTTAGGGGCGGAGTTTCCAAAAATCCTTGCTTAGTGAGTGCCCACATCATAAAAACAGTGCACCTTCAAAATTTCACGTTCCTAGGTTAAATGGTTTCAGCTGAGCATTGATGAGTCAGTCAGGACTTTCGCATTTATGATAAAGGTATTCAACCCCCCTTTTTGCCCCCCCAAGGAATTTTCAGAAAATGGTAAAATACGTGTTTTTTTGTCAAGTTGAATCTAAATACCGATTTTCACGTCTGTACCACCTTCTGTTTTTAAGATATAGGTATCCTGTTTAAAATATTCAACCCCCTTTTGTCGCCCCCCAGTTGAATTTTTGAAAAACGGTAAAATACGTGTTTTTTTATTTTTCAAGAAGAATCTAAATATCGAT
Organism: Leptobrachium leishanense; assembly: GCA_009667805.1. Lineage (NCBI taxonomy): Eukaryota > Metazoa > Chordata > Amphibia > Anura > Megophryidae > Leptobrachium > Leptobrachium leishanense. The sequence continues at coordinate 120,751,662 of CM019068.1, forward strand.
TTTCACATCTGTAACATCTTCTGTTTTTGAGCTATAGAAATCGTGTTTAAAATATTCAACCCCCTTTTTCACCCCCTTAGGGGCGGAGTTTCCAAAAATCCTTGCTTAGTGGGTGCCCACATCATAAAAACAGTGCACCTTCAAAATTTCACGTTTCTAGGTTAAACAGTTTCAGCTGGGCGTTGATGAGTCAGTCAGTCAGTCAGTCAGGACTTTCGCGTTTATATATATAGATAATAGTTGACCAAGTCCTTTTTGGTGAATTGCCAGCGAAATAAAGTGCAGTTCGGTGGCAGTGAAATTCCCCATAGAGTAGTAATGGTTAATCTATTCAGAGACACCGAACAGCAGGGGAAAGTTGGCAAAACGCCCAGATTTTTGGTGGTTTCATTAAACAGGTTAAGGCTGGCCGTCCTCTGGATCCGTAGTTGGACGACCAACTTTTTCGTCAGACCATGGACAATGTCGGTCGTCTGACCACGTCAGATTAGGGTCGTCCACTGCGTGCGATCTGTCGTGCAACCACAGACGATCCAAATCAAAATCAAAGGTGGAGTGCAGAGGCTGCCAAAACCAGAATGAACTGGTTTTACATACAAAAACAAATTCATTATGCTTTTGGAACCAGTGCAGTCCTTTTTGTTTTGTTACTATTTTTACTATGCGCTTTGTCTGTAAACCTGTCAAACTATCCCCTAAATCAGGGCATGACGCCAACACTTCAGTGCAGTACTGCGCTCTGATATTCGTTCTCTCTGCCGCTGCAGATTGCCAATGTGCAGCGATCTGCAGCAAACTGCACCATATTTCACCATCATTTTTACAGTACAAACAGCAACAAAATTGCATCGTATGGGGAAATTCAACATTCAGTGCCCCTTTGTGCAGCTGCACCGCTAGTCCCACCATGTTACTCAGCTAGTCCCACCATGCACAAAAGGTGTTTGGTAAACTTGCATCATGTCTGCACCATTTATTTTCAATGGGAGTTCAAAAAACAGCAAAACCAATATAAATGCGTTTTTTTAACTCCCCTAATGAGTTTGTCAACGTCCATCTTGCCCAGCAATCGTTCTGAACTCCCAGCAAAAGGTGTGATCACCCATCTGCTGCGGTTTTTACAAGTCGCCAGAAGTCGGATGTCTGCTGCAAAGGACGATGGTTCCATTCACATTCATGTTACAGGATCGGACGTATGACGACAGACGATATCGGATGATCGCACCATCGCATGAAAAAACATTTCCAGTGGACGGCCAGCCTTAACCAGGAAAATCACATAGGTTTCAATGTAAAAAAACATTCCCCGTTTTTACTAAATTTTTATTCAACCGTTTATTCTTTTCATTTGCAGCAAAAAGTCTATTTTATTTTTCAGAATTTTTTTTAGGGATTTTGCAGTGAAATTTTTGACTCCAATTTCTTATAAATGGCAGGGGTTTGACCTTTTTATTGTTATTCATAAAACCTTATATTATTCACATGCATTAGTATTTTTTCCAAACGCCTTTTAAAAGTACCTTTTTTTTTTTTTACCTGTTGGCCAGCTAGTCAGCTTTTTTCAGCAGCATTCGGCAGTCTATTCGGCGGATCGTTGACTGCGTTCGGCGGCTCCCTTCAGGGACTCTGTGGTGAATGCTGAATTCACCGCAGGGTTGGCGAATTGACAGAGAGAGCACCAATATTTCAGTGCTAACTAATTAAACTGTTTGTTGTGTCTGTCGCTATGTCACCTGTTCAAAAGTCATTCAAGATAGTTCACAAAGCATACGCTCAGTCATACAAACAGAATTCGCATAGCTGTGAGTTCATACAGATTCAGGCATGAGGCACAATATGAAAATACCTAGCTCTCTAGGCAACACAGACCATTATTGCCAGCTTTTCCACCTTGTCAGGACAGTCCCAGGTTTTAGCCTCCTTTCCCAAGCCTTAGGCTGGCCGTCCACTGGATGCGTAGTCGGACAACCGACTTTTTCGTCAGACCATGGTCAGACTATGCTCGTCCACTGCGTGCGATCTTTTGTGCGACCACAGACGATCCAAATCAAAAATCAGAGGTGGAGTACAGAGGCTGCCAAAACCTTTTTACAGTACAAACAGCAACACAATTGCACCGTATGGGGAATTTCAACATTCAGTGCCCTTCGGGAGGCATGTTAGTGATTAGTAAATAAACCCCTTTGCGCAGCAGCACCACTACACCCACCATGTTACACAGCTAGTCCCAACATGTAAAAAGGTGTTTTGGTAAACTTGCATGTCTGCACCATTTATTTTCAATGGTAGTTCAAAAAACAGCAAAACCAATATAAATGCGTTTTTTTAACTCCCCTAATGAGTTTGTCAATGTCCATCTTGCCCAGCAATTGTTCCGAACTCACAGCCTGCAAGGTGTGATCGCCCATCTGCTGCGGTCTTTACCCGTCACCAGAAGTCACGACGTCTGCTGCAATGGACGATGGTTCCATTCACATTCATGTTACAGGATCGGACATATGATGACGACAAACGATATCGGATGATCGCACCAATCGCACAAAAACGGTTCCAGTGGACGGCCAGCCTTATTAAGTAAGGGTGAGAGTAGAGGAAATAAAAATAGGATGAGGGGTTACTATTTAAAGTATATGCTTAAACTCTCCTGCATTATAGCATTGGGTTTCATTTGGTGCGGTTCTGCTCTGACAGACTTGCTTGTTAGGTTGAAGCAGTGCTATCAGCAGGCTGTCCGGACAATCTGATGCCGCTCAACACATTTAACCCCTTAGTGACAAGGTGGTTTTACGATTGTCTGTACGAAAGTACCCCCTGCTGTTTTTACGTTTCTGCGAGGTTTTTGTTTAGGTATAATTTTCCTCTTACTTGTTTCTGGAACCCACACATATTATATACCATTTTTTTTGCAATTAAATGGACTTTCTGAAATGAATATTTCATATGATGAAAAATGGAAAAAACACACTTTTTTGAACTTGAATCCCCAAAATCTACAACTGACAAAAAAGACCCCAGCTAAATAGTTTCTAAATTTTGTCCTGAAATTATAAATACCCAATTTTTACATGTTTTAGCTTTTTAACCCCTTCACTGCAGAGCCATTTCACCTCTGTGCGCTGAGCTCATTTTGACTGTTTTATGCTCATAGTTACATAGGCTGAAAAAAGACATGCGTCCATCGGGTTCAGCCTCTCACACATCACCTACTGCTGTTGATCCAAAAGAAGGCAAAAAACCCAGTCTGAAATGCTTGCCAATATGCAACATACTGGGAAAAATTATGTTTAATGCAAAATTCTAATCTAATCTTCCTTAACAAAATCTGCTAACTGAATCTATGTAGTTTAAAACCAAAAACGCATGCCCTATTTTATTATTATTAGCATCTCTGTTTGTATTAAAATCAAATAAAATTAAAAGGGCATAATGTTGATATGGCAATATATGACTAAACAAAAAAACGGTATTTCTTACCGTAAATATTCTTTTCCATAGTCGTAGCGCCAGTACCCATGGGTTCATCTTCAATCCCACTTTTGGACAGATTACCAAGCCTAAAAACAAAAGGACACACCTAGGGCCAGGTGAACCCCTCCCTCACCTGTGAGTCCTCCCCTGTTGCCTATAAGAGCCTAGCCCAGAACCCCCCAGTCAATGACAAGCAGAACCGGAGTAGCAAAATACATATCAACTTTATTCAAAAACCAACACAACGCAATCAAGAGGGAGGGAAGCGGTACTGCCACTACGATTATGGAAAAGAATATTTACGGTAAGAAATACTGTTTTTCCATACGTCGAGCGGCAGTACCCATGGGACATAAAAAGCCCCCAGTAGAGGGGGGGATCAAGACTTAACCACTGCCTGCAGAACCTTACACCCAAAGGATGCCTCAGCAGAGGCAAGTACATCCAGACGGTAGTGACGCGTGAAGGTGTGAAGAGAGGACCAAGTGGCGTCTACATGCAAGGCCCAGGAAGCAGACACTGATCTAGTGGAGTGTGCCCTCACCCCCAGGGGAGAAACCTTGCCACCAGCAGAATAAGCCAAGGAGATAGCCTGACGAATCCACCGAGCAATGGAAAGACAAGAAGCACCAACACCTTTAGAGGCCCCCTGAAAAAGGACAAAAAGGTGATCCGAGCGACGCCAGGAGAGGAGAGGAGCCCAGTAGGGATGCACCGATACCACTTTTTTAAGACCGAGTACGAGTACCGATACTTTTTAAAAGTACTCACCGATACCGAGTACCGATACTTTTATTTAATGTCATGTGACGCTTTCCAATAGGAACAGACCTCATAAAAATTTATATGAGATTGACCGCAGCTCACATGGATTTGCCCCCAGGTCTCATGGGTTTGCCCCCAGCTCACATGGGTTTGCCCCCAGCTCACATGGGTTTGCCCCCAGCTCACATGGATTTGCCCCCAGCTCACATGGATTTGCCCCCAGCTCACATGGATTTGCCCCAGCTCTGATGGATATGTCCCCCAGGTCTCATGGATTTGCCCCCAGGTCTCATGGATTTGCCCCCAGGTCTCATGGGTTTGCCCCCAGCTCACATGGATTTGCCCCCAGGTCTCATGGATTGGCCCCCAGGTCTCATGGATTTGCCCCCAGGTCTCATGGATTGGCCCCCAGGTGTCATGGATTGGCCCCCAGGTGTCATGGATTTGCCCCCAGGTCTCATGGATTTGCCCCCAGCCGAGAGGCAGCGTCACAGGAGCGCCCAGTGGCCACGTGACCGCATCACTGCCCAGCGACCGGAACTTCAGGAAGAGTGAGTATTTGGCGCGCCGGAGGGGAACGCTGGCCGCATGCTTTACATGCACGCGGCCAGCTTCCCCAGCCCCGCGGATACCGGCAAGCCGGCCCAGCGCCGGCTTCCGGTATCGGCAGGATGTATCGGGCCGTTTGCACGAGTAACAAGTACTCGTGCAAACGGCAATATCGGCCCCGATACCGATACTAGTATCGGTATCGGTGCATCCCTAGAGCCCAGTGTGTCACATAAAGACGGGAGAATGATCTCCTGATTAAGGTTACCCAGAGAGGCAACTTTAGGGTGAAAACCAGGCAAGGGACGCAACACCACCTTACTAGCATGGAAAACCGTGTAGGGGGGTGACATGCGAGGGCCTGAAGTTCCCCCACCCTCCTGGCGGAGGTGATAGCCGTGAGGAACACGGCATTGAGAGTCAAGTCCCGCAAGGAGGAGGAAACCAGCGGCTCAAAGGAAGCACCACACAGTGCATCCAGGACCAAGTTCAAGTCTCAGGGCGGAACCAGGTCCCTGACAAAGGGGCGCATAGAGGACACAGCCTGAAAAAACCTCCGCACCAAAGGATGCAGAGCCAATTCCTTCAGAGTGACCGAAGATATGGCAGCCACCTAAACCCTGAGAGTCCCAGGCCGCAACCCCTTGCGGAACCCACCCTCCAGGAAGCGCAGCAGATCAGGAATCGACACAGAAACCGGGTCAAGACTATGTACCCGGCACCAGGAGAGAAACGTGCGCCAAACCCGATCATAGATACGCCGAGTCAAGGGCCTTTTGTCATGCGACAACAAGGAAACCAGGTCCTTCGATAGACCCAGAGAAGTCCGTATGGAGGCAGCATCAGCCACAACGTCAGTTGGAATGACCCCAGCATCCTGGCCGGGAGAGCAGTGAAGTCCAGCAGAGAGTCTGACATAGGGAGGACCCAATTGCGAGGACCAGACAGAATCAACACCTCCAGAAACCAGACCCTGCGCGGCCAGAATGGAAGGACCGCAATCACTGAGGCCTGGTCCATCCTGATCATCTGAAGGACCCGCGGGATCAGTGCAATCGGCGGGAAGATGTAAGCCAGATCGAAGGCCCACCAGAACGAGAAGGCGTCCAACAGCTCCGGACAGTCCCCTTTCTGGAGGGAGGCGAAGCGAGGAACCTTGGCCGAGAGTCTGGTTGCCATAAGATCGATGCACGGAAGGCCAAACCGAGAGACCACTTCTGAAAACGAAAAAACAATAAGGTGGAAAAAATGGCGCAGATAATGTGTTGATGGTCGGTCTTGGGTAGCAGCAAGGGCACAAACGCACTCCCAAGTGCGAATAGTCAATGGATAAAATAATGGGTAGAGTCCTCGCGCTTACGCCAAGTGTCCAGTGAGTAATACTTCAAGATAATCTAGAAAACATAATAGGAGACATACATTGCGCAGTACATCCTTATGACACCTGGTTTCCAGAGAGAAAGTATTCAACTCACTTTTTTCTGAGCCCCATAAAGTCGGCTCTGGACTATATAGGCATATATCTGTGGATATGATCTCACCAGCCCGTCCTACCAGCAACCATCCGTGGTGATAACCTGGTCCATAGATGAAATATTGGATCCCCAGGACATGTCACAGACGAAAAGTCAGCAGGATAAAATGAAGTAAAATTTATTGCAGCACTAACGCATTTCGACTTAATTGGTCTTTATCAAAGTGCAAAAAAATATACATAATACAATGCAGTGTACAACGTTCATTTATACAAAAAAGATGAGGGAAATAGGCGGTGTCAAGCCACAACCTCATTAACTTAATTGGTACTAACACACCCTACTTCCAATCATTTAGAGGCGCAGCACCAGCAAACATTCAATATACAAATGGGCGCATAATGATTACGTCCATCTACCTCGACCCCGCCCCTCTGAGCCATTGATCGCCATTTTGGAAGAGGGAAAATGGTGTCCACAAATAGCTTGCCCTCGCAACATTGATGGGCATTTAAAACAAGCTTATTTCCGGACGTTTTGGGGTCCCGAACCAGCGGGCTCCCACCGTCCATGACGTGATATCTTTCCCAGGTGTTCGTGGGCATAGCAGCGGCAGACATCCGGCATGTAGACAGGCGCATGGTGATTACATCACCATGTTCCAACTTCCGCCAGTCTGAACCGTCGAGCGCCATTTTTGAAGAGGGAAAGTGTTGTTGAAAGTACATCCTACCCTTACAATATCGCAGCTTATTAATTTCGACGGACGTTTAGCAATCTTGCTTGCGGCCGTTTTGAGTGCCAAGTCAGCAGGTCCCTACCGTCCGACAGACGCACGGGGACCATATCGACACGCATGCTCCCACATAAACTTCACTCTTCCGGACGATATATCAAAAAAGAAGGAAAAAGAAAAGTCAAAAAATAAAATTTTTAAAAAAAAAAAAAAACACAAAATTACAGCATATATGCCGCAATGTCACAATTCGCCAGTCGATCAACATATAGCGCGCAATAAGCATATAGCATACATATGTCACGTCACTGATCGATTTGGGGAATAGTGCATATACTATTCCACACAACATATAGTAGTGTCATGTAGAGTGGATAATAAAATATGAAATATAAAATGTGAGTCATAAAAAGCATAATGGTAATTGAATTATAATAGAGCACTAATTTCCATATCTATATTCAAGCCCTCAGGTGTTAGACATCCTATATCAAATATCCATTTGGCTTCTAAATGGTTTAAATTCTTTTCAATATCACCCCCTCTCCAATGCTTTTTAACGTGTTGAATACCAGCGAAGCCAAGAAGTTTAGGGTTACCATTATGATGTTTAGAAAAATGGGCTGATACGCTATGTTTATCATACTTCCTTTTGATGTTATATATATGTTCAGCTACTCTAGTTTTCAGCATCCTAGTAGTTCGTCCAATATATTGTAGCCCGCACGGACACCACAATAGATAAATCATATTAGTAAAATTACAGGTCAAAAATGTTTGAATAGAGAACACCTGGTTATTGGAATGTGATTTAAAATCCATTAAACATCTAGTGCTATCTATTGCGGTCCTACAGCAGATGCATAGTCCACATTTATGAAAACCTATCTTTTTAAACTTAGAAAGGAATGTTCCTGGGGCTTTTTCTTTATCCAAAACACTTTGGTCAACAACATCTTTAGGTTTTTAGTCCCTCTGTAGATAACTTTAGGTTTATCACCTATGTACTTGATAATGTCTTTATTCTGGTGTAACAAACCCCAATTTTTCTTAAGAATTTTTAATATGCTATTATGGTTTGTGGAGTAATTCGTGATAAAAGGCACCTGTGGATCGAGTTTATCCCCATCGTTATTTCTCTTTTTGTAGCTAAGTAATTGGGACCTATCCATCTTTCTCACTTTCTCATGATCTTTATTTATCGCAGTTTTATCGTAACCTTTTTGTACAAACTGTTTTTTCAGAAGTTCCGCCTGTTCCTCAAAATCACTTAATTTCGAACAATTACGCCTAATTCTCAAAATTTGGCCTTTCGGGATATTAGTCAGCCATGGGGCATGATGGCAGCTTTCTATATGAATGAAACTATTAATATCAACCTGTTTAAAGTAGGTTTTGGTAATAAGAGTATTGCCTTCCCTTAAAATTTCTAAGTCCAAAAAGTGAACCTTAGCATCACTAATATCAGTGGTGAGTGATATTCCCCATGTATTGGAGTTTAGATGATTCAAAAAAGCATTCAGAGATATAAGATCCCCCCTCCAAATGAAAAAGATACCATCTATGTAACGGCGATAGAGGACCAGGCTCGAACCCCAGTCATGTCCAGAATAAACAAACTGGTTTTCCCAGTAGGACATAAATAAATTAGCATAACTGGGGGCGAACCTGGTCCCCATCGCCGAACCTCTACATTGTAGGTAGAAGTCACCCTCAAACCAGAAAAAATTGTTGTTCAAAATTAAATTGATTCCATCTATCACATAGTCAATCTGTGGCAGTGGGAAAAGCTTGGTTAACTCCATGTAGTAGCGAACAGCCTCGCATCCTTTCGGATGCTCAATGATGGTATATAAACTACCAACATCGCAAGTAACCATATATGATCCCTCCATCCAAATCATACCATCCAGAATTTGGAGTAAACTAATTGAATCCTTCAAATAAGCTGGTTGTGTGACCACTATTGGCTGTAAAATGTGGTCGATATGCTCCGAAAGGGGGGATAGGATAGATCCTATTCCCGAAACTATTGGTCTGCCTGGTGGGCAGATGGGATCTTTGTGCAATTTAGGCAGCACATAGATAACTGGAATGATAGGACATTTAGGGAGAAGGAAATCGTACTCATGGTTATTTAAAATACCCAAATCTACTCCCTTGGTCAGATGACTTCTATATTTATTCGCTATTATAAGGGAAGGATCTGAAGGTAATTTCTCATAAGTATCCACATCTTGCAATTGTCTCTGAATCTCACTTAGATGTTGCTGTCTATCAAGGATCACCACTCCACCACCTTTATCGGCAGGTTTTATAACCACTTCATTAGCTTTTAGAAGATGGTTTAATGCCAGCATTTCAGTATGGGTAAGATTGTGTTGATATTTATTCAAAGGTTTAATCTTTCTAATATCCTCTACACATGCCTTCTCAAAGGTTTTCATGCTATCACTCTTCAAAAAGAAGGGGTAAAAACTCGATTTTTTCTTTAAGGAAGTGTGTACAAATTCTGATTCCTTATTTTGAATATTTATATTCTCTTTATCCAAAAAATATTTTTTCAGGCAAAGTTTCCTGATATATCTATTGATGTCGAGATAAGTTTCAAATTTATTCAAACCCACACTTGGTGCGAATTTGAGTCCCTTCCTAAGGACATTTTCTTGGGTCAGGGTCAGTGTTTTTTTTTGAGAGATTAAAGATTGTTATCTCTTTTCTCTCTTCTCCCTTCTGTCTTTTGGTTCTGGTCTGTCCTCCTCTGACTCCTCGTCCACATCTTCCCTTGTTCTTTTTAGGACTGTAGCTGTATTTTTTCTTTTGTGATTTTGAAGCGGTTGCCGGTCTAAAAAACTCACCCTAGAGAAAGGAGACTCTAACTGCTCTTGTGGCTCTAATGCCTCATATCTGTTTGACCTAGGAATCTGGTCATGAGTCCTATAGTTACTTCTGAAAAAACTGCCGGAGACAGGGACCAGTCCCATTGTGCCAGAGATGCCCGGCTCAGAAAGTCCACCCGAGTGTTGAGAACACCTCGGATGTGAACCGCAGAGAGCGCCCGCAGATGGATCTCCGCCCAGTCCATGATGGTGCAGCACAGATCGGAAAGGAGGCGTGATCTTGTGCCCCCTTGTTTGTTCATGTAACATACCGTGGAGATGTCTGACTGGATCCGCACGGCCCGTCCATGCAGATGCACAGCGAAGGCCCGAAGAGTCTCCCAGATGGCCAGAAGTTCCCTGGAATTGGAGGGCTTGGACGTCCAGACAATGAGTGCCCCATACGGATGCTGAAGCGTCCGTCATCACCGTGAGTCACTCCGGGACCGCCATAGGAACGCCCGTGCAGAGGAACGGAGAGCGGAGCCACCACAGCAACAGAGCCCTTGTGGACTCTGAAATGCAGACTCGACGGTCCAGGCAGGACAGGTCCCCATCCCACTGGGAAAGGATATCGCCTTGCAGCCCTCTGGTGTGCGCCCGTGCCCACGGCACAGCTGGGATAGCGGCCGTCAGATGACAGAGAACCTGCAACTGTCCTCGGATGGAGCCCCAAGGAGTAACACGAAGATCTTGAACGTGACCTTGAAGCTTTTCCTTGTTGGAATCTGAAAGAAAGATAGCCATGAGAGACGTATCCAACACGAACCCCAGAAAGACAATCCTCCGCACCGGAACCAGTCTCGACTTCTTCCAGTTCACCAGCCACCCGTGCTGGGACAGAACCCAGATCGTGCAGGCCATATGAGCCTCCAGGAGCGGCACGGAAGCGGCCTTAAGAAGCCAATCGTCCAGACAGGGGACTATGTACCGGCCCTCGTGACGCAAAAATGCAGTAATGACTATCAAAATCTGCGAAAAAACCCTGGGAGCGGAAGACAGCCCGAAGGGAAGGGCCCAAAACTGAAAATGAAACACGCTGCCCCCAGACTGAACCGCAAACCTGAGGAATGTTCAGCTCACCTGGGTGACCGGAATATGGGGATAGGCATCCTGCAGATCCAAGGTGACCATAAAATCGCCAGGCCATAGAATCTGAGTGGCAGAGCCAATCGTATCCATCTGGAACCGTTCCTTACGCACACACAGATTCACAGACTTATGGTCCAGAATGGGGTGGAAGGAGCCATACGGTTTACCCACTAGAAAAAGACGAAAGTAAGTACCTTGGAAGCAGTCCTGTGAAGGCACCGGTTCGACCACCCTTTTCTCCAGCAGGCCCAGGACCTCCGAGAACAACTGATCCTCGGAGTAAGTTGACCGCTGAGATGAGAGAAGGGAGGTATTACGAGGAGAAGAAACAAACTGAATAACGTAGCCACATCGAACAGTCTCTAAAACCCAGGCATCTGAAGTCGTCCCCTGCCGTGCTGCCGCGAAGTGAAGAAGACAACGACCTCCAACCGGGACACTGGAGTCAGAATTATCTGAACTTACGAAACCCCGGAGCCTGTGGTCTCTGCTCCGGCATACGCTGACGGAAGGGACGTAAACGCCTGTTGTAGGGACGAAAGGACCCACGCCCTGAGAACCCCCGCTGGTGCCAGGCATCCCTTGGCCGATCCTGCAGAAGAGTCTTCTTAACATCCGCAAGCTGTTGCAGTAATTCCTGCAGAGCCGAGCCAAACAGCATACCCGGCTCGAAGGACAGGCCACACAATGAATTCTTCGAAGCCGTGTCCGCCGACCAGGACCAGAGCCAGACCGCTCGACGGCCCACCACATTGAGGCCCAAGGCCCGGGAAGCCAGCTTCAAGGATTCAATCGCAGCGTCACATAAGAAATCCGAAGCAGACTGTATTAGGAGGAACAGGCGACGCACCTCAGGGCGTCAACCAGAGCCGTTACGCACACGAAACCGAGGACGCCGCCACTAGGGCCCTAGCCTGGGAAGCCAGGGCAGCATAGTTACACCGCAAGGCAGTCTCAATCCTCTTGTCAATCGGGTCCTTTAAAGTGGACAAGTCCCCCGAAGGAATAGCAGATCGGTAATGGAGCTGCGCCACGGGCACATCCACCTTTGGCAACACCTCAAAGTCCTCAGCTGGAGACAAACATGCACCTGAACCTCAACCTCTTGGAGACAAAGGGACGCCGGTCAGGCACAGTCCATTCTTTGGACATAAGTTGCTTCAACAATGGGTGAAAAGGAAACGCCTTAGCCTTAAGGGAGTCCGCCTGTTCGTCCAGAGCCCCCATCACAGAGGCAACCTCCTTGATCAATGGATGGACACTGTCCTCTTCACAAACAGCCAAAGTCTCATCCTCATCCAAGGAAAACTCCGGATCAAGGAGCTCATCCTCAGCCTCCAGGTCCTCACGCCGTCGTTTTCGTGGACCAGAAAAGGACAACCCGGAGGGACCCTGAACGTCAGAAGCGAGAGGGGGCTGTGCAGCAGCAGACTGCATGGTCGCAAACGTGTGCTACAGGTTATTTGGAGCCAGGACACAAAGGCAGGCACTTCAGATTTTTTCGCCCCCTCCCCTGCCTCCTTGGTACAGAAGGAGCAATACTTTTTCTTAGAGCCGTCGGGTAGCGCAGACCAGGTGTTTCGACTTCGAGGTGGCCTTTCCCTTCTCTTTATCAGGCATCGCCTCCGGAGCTGACATCCTACAAGCAAGGACGACATCAGTGAAGGGAACATGCTGCTGGAACCCCCCCGAGCAGACACACGCACACTAACCTGAAACCAAGACGATCTGGGGCGAGCGAAGGAGACACAGGCGCCGGTGAAACAGCAAACGCTGACCTGCGGCCTTCCAGGCAAGCGACTGCGAAGAAATGGCGCCAGAGCTCGTCCACCCACGTGTGAAGATGGCACCCGTCCCCCGGCGCATGTGCCGGAGAACCCCGGAAGTTGCGTCAAGACGCAACTTCCGCATGCAGACATTCTGGACTGTGCAGCAAACGAAGCGCAGGAGCCGACCGACCCAGTCCACCACCGAAGCAACCCTCCGGTACCCAGAAAGGGAGGGCCAGACCAGACTCGAACAGAACAAAGGGAGAAGCAATGCAGCTGCCCAGGGAACCAACGGATTCCCCCAACGCCGCCTTCCAGGTAACCCTGTCCAGAGGACAGGAAGGAATGACTGGACGGAATAACTGGGGGGGGGGGTTCTGGGCTAGGCTCTTCTTATAGACAACAGGGGAGGAGTCACAGGTGAGGGAGGGGTTCACCTGGCCCTAGGTGTGTCCTTTTGTTTTTAGGCTTGGTAATCTGTCCAAAAGTGGGATTGAAGATGAACCCATGGGTACTGCCGCTCGACGTATGGAAAATCTAATATATCTCTGCTGAATTTCTACCTAGTTATGTATGCACTGTACAGCACTAAGATTAATTAAAGTGATCTGGCAGACTCTGGCTTGTTACACAGTGTTTGTCAGTAACTGTAATATACAGTATGTGTGTTCATAACACCTTGGAATTGGTAACAGATCCAGAGAGCATGAATTTAGCCCAGAGCACAGTACATGCGTTGGCCATTGTTTTGCTGGCATATGGCCTAGGCTGGGCCTCATGAGCTTACTAAATTAACAACCATGTGAAGTCTGAATTTTGTTGCATCATACAGAGAACAACACACAACTTAAGTGTGCACTTTTTCACTCACATGAGAACAGATGCAGATTCATGGTCATCGTCTAAACGGTTAGGACACACGTAAAGACATGTCTAGAGATGTTATGTATTGTGTATATATAAAATTGTGTTAACACCAAAATAACTGCCACTGAAGCAGGGTTTATGTATTGTATATATAAAGTTGTGTGAAACCCTGCTTCAGCGGCAGTTCTTTTTCAGTTGAGTTAATAAAATAGTTGTATCCTTGCCGTCCGCGATTACTGCAGCACAATATATAATAGATGTGATTCTTTCTGTAGGTGGGAGTAGAAGACATCAGACGAGCACTCATTTGATGTCCACCAAGTACAGTATGTAGGAAACAGACTACAAAAAAACAATGGCTTCTTCAGCTTCCATATTTAAGGTGTTTTTATCTTCAACACCAAAATTCATGTGCATCGTGTGGTGTCTGCAAGTATGTCTCATAAAACAGACATACTTACTGTGCTTGTGTGGCCCCCGCCTAACTAGTGCACTTAAAGACTGTGTGCTGAAACGAGGAGTTTGTGAGTTTTTAATCCCTTTGAAAAGTTTAATACACAGATTCCACGGGACTATCACGCCAAATTGACATGCATTATACAAAGGGTAGGTCACTTGGGAGCTAGAATATCCTTTATATTTTGTACACAGATCGGCCTCGGGGTTTGTTGGAGTGCCCTGATCCTTTCACAGTTTCATTTTCATGAGCTTGTCCTTGCATATAATTGGAGTCCCTTAAAAAGTCAGATTAAAAGCAGGGATCAGCAACCTTGGCCCATGAGATGTTGTAGATCTACAGTTCCCAATGAGGCTCAGTGAATCTAAAGAGTGGTTGAGTTTCATGGGAGATACAGTTTCACATGATCGGGAGGGCCTAAGTTGCTGACCCCTGGTATAAAGGATGCGGTCTTCACCTGTGAACTCAAGTTTTTAGCTATTTTACTAATCACATTAACAAGTGAAGCACTATGGGGATTATTCAGAGCGTCACTTTTTACTAGATTTGTAAACTATGCTGTTTTACAAAAGAGAAATCCAAACAACGGCAGGCTACAGTGAAGCTACTCCTGCCTCTGGATTTTTTATTTTGGAAAACAGCGGCATTCGATACCACTGCGATAACGAGATTTTTCATTGCTGATTGCAACTTGACATGCACCGGTGCTCTTTGAATAAACCCCAATGCTACATTTTGCTTTATGAAGTTTTAATTAAGGTCTTCTCGACTTCTTTCCTGCAATTTACTGCACAGAATGTGCTCCCACTTGTTTAACCTAAACATGAAGCCTTGGCAGACCCAAGAGCGAAGCACCACTAGCTTATTCCTGGAATATTCTGTGAAGACAGATACAAAACTTTGACTGGCTCCTAAAGAGAGAAAAAACACATAAGGGGCTTTTCAGTAACCACTGTTCTCGCATTGAAAGAACGATGTATTTAGTTTGGTGAACCTTTGAAAAGGATACAGTACTTCCCACCGTAGTATCTGCCATAGTTGTCTAGTGTAGTTCTCTGTGTAGGTTTTGATGGGGTTGACACTGGGACTTCCAGCATAGTTTCTGCTGAAGTTATTTAGCATAGAGTACACAGAAGAGGCCATCATAGTTTCGTTCAAAGTGACCAGTGTTGTTTCTATCAGAATCCTATGAAGGTCACCACTTTCAACTTGCCAAAGTACATTTCACCCGTGATGCAAATAACAGTGGGACAATGCTAAAGGAAGACTAGCTGACATTTATTCATTTAAGGGAAAAATAATAATGGTAGAGTAGTTCAGCATTGTTTTCCATCAACTTCGTCTGCCATTGTTTAATTTTCCTTCCCTGGATAGCCAAGGTTCACCATAGTTGCAACAAAGGTGGTTTTTACATGGCTAACAATAGTATTTCACTACCACAACAGTGCTCACTGAGAATATATCTGACATTTACATCTACTTAATTTCCAGAACATCATGGCATCCAAAAAGTTGAATGAGATGGCCTGGAGCCTTTGTAGCCAATATTACCATGTAATTATCATGCTTATTTGTAAAACAGCCTACTAAAGCAGAGTTCTAATGGAGGAGTTGCACTTCCTCATTTGTAAAAAGGAAAAAGTGCATTCCTCTCATAATCAAGTGAGTCAACACTGAGAAAGCACAAACTTGCTATGCCGGGTCAACTTACTTGATTCAATTCTACTGAATGGACCTACTGGTGTATTTGGGAAGCACACATAGGGTTATTATGGATTTATTGTAATGCATTTAAGACAAAAAAAAATGAAAAAAGTAGCACATATACTGTATATATTCAAGTTTTACTGTAACTACAGAACATGCAAAAATATAAACATGAAGCAAGGTACAAGCTGAAGGAAAGAAGAGAGGAGTAAATTGTCCTACCGCATAAGTGGTCATATTAGAACCCAGGGGGCAGATTCCAAACAGAATGCTAAAGCCGAGGCGCAAATGGAAAAAAGGCAAAACGCACAAGTTTTCCATTTGTTGGCAGCTCAAGAAGCAATACCTTCAAGCCACAGGATGATAATGGCAATCACGCTATGTGCCACCACTGCTAACAGCTTCAGGACTCCATAGGAGTCCAAGGAGAAAGACACAAGCTCTCGCGAGCAAAGTCTGACCGGGACAGAGGAAGGATTTGTGGAGGAACACTGGGAGCTATCTGCTCCCAGTGTTTCCAGTGTTCAGCTGCCAGTGGAAGCAAAAGATTGCAACGCTCTTTCTTTTGGTGAACTTAAAGGGATACTCTAGGCAACATGACCACCTAAGCTTCTTTAGGTGGTCATGATGCCCTGAGTATGCCCTTGTCTGTCCCCCCTCCCTCCGCTCAGCCGATCGGCTCCACAGCAATAACTCACGCTCACGCACACCACACATTACAGTATCAGAGATCCACAGCAATAAAATTCAGTAACTTACTGATTTATTCAAACCCCCCCCAGCATTTCATTTGTCCTCTTATTACCCCCAAGCATTTCAGTTGTCATGTCATTACCCCCCTCACTTTAAATAATTTTCTATGGACACTGGCTCCGCTGGCCGGGCTACTATTGCACCGCACGTACCCTGGCCTGATGGTCCCATATGGCCCCGGGCCCGCTATTTTACTTCAGCTCCAGAGGGAAGGAAGATCATCTCTGGGTGGCCGTGGTGGCAGCTGGCCCTGCGGCGCACTACCAAACCGCCTCAGCGGTGGCGCTGCAGCGTGTCTACATGTGCCCCTCGTTCTAAAACAGGCATGCACGCTGCATTGACGCCACCCCCTCACGTGATGTGCGCGCATCACGTGAGGGGGCGGCGTGCACTCCTCCTGTTGTAGAACGTGGGGCCCATGTAAGCACGCTGCGGTGGTTTGGTAGTGCGCCACAGGGCCAGCTGCCACGGCCACCCAGATATGATCTTCCCTTCGGAACTTTGCTTGCCTTCCAAAACCAGGCCCCTACTGACCCACGGGCAGTGTCTGGTAATCAGTCTTAAAAAAATGGTATTGGTGCATCCCTAGTGCTTAGGTTAGCCATCACTGATCTAAACTAAAAACAGGGAGAAAAACCAAAGAGGTTAATGCCCAGAAGATATTATCCAGGCTGACAAAAAAAGACTTACAGTTTGTATTACCATAGTTACATAGGATGAAAAAAAAGACATACGTCCATCGGGCTCAGCCTCTTACACATCACCTACTGCTGTTGATCCAAAGAAGGCAAAAAACCCAGTCTGAAGTGCTCGCCAATATGCAGTACACTGGGGAAAAATTCCTTCTTGATCCCAGAATGGCAGTCAGATTTCTCCTTGGATCAAGAAGCTTACCCACATATTAAATATTATAACCCTTAATATTCTGTGTCTGCAGGAAGTCATCCACTCGTTTTTAAAAATCTGTACAGTCTCTGACCCAACCACCTCAGCAGGCAGAGAATTACACAGCTTTATTGTTCTCACCGTAAAACAACCCTTCCTATGCTTTAGGCTGAACTTCCTTTTGTCCAGTCTAAATGGGTGACCTCGTGTCCTGTGTATAGTCCTGTTAATGAATAGGTTTCCAGACAATGGTTTATAATGGCCCCGTATATATTTATATAAGGTTATCAGATCCCCTCTAAGGCGCTGTTTCTCTAAACTAAACAGGTTTAAGCTTGGTAGTCTTTCCTCAGAACTTAAACCTTCCATTCCCCTTATTAATTTAGTCACCCGTCTCTGCACTTTTTCTAGCGCTATAATATCCTTTAAGACAGGTGCCCAAAATTACCACAATTCCTAATTATATTATCATAGCGAGTACAGGACTGGATTTATAATTAAGCAGAGTAGGCATTTGCCTACAGGTTCCTGCCACAAGGAGCGCTTTGCTCTGAAAAAAAAATAAAAAAGGCAATTTACAATCATTTAGTCCAGTGTATCTCTGGAGCACTACAAGCTAGGGCAGCGTTTCCCAAACCTGTCCTAGGGACCCTCAACCAGGCCAGATTTTGAAGATCACCTAGGGGAAATTCAATCACTGAGAAGCAAATTATATCACCTGTGCTGTGCTTCAAATATCCGGCAAACCTGGCATGTCATGGGGTCCTGAGGACAGGTTTGGGAACCCCTGGGCTAGAGGAACATAGAAGGAATTATTAGAAAGGCCAGATTATGGGCTTTCCAATGATACCAAACATGACCAGGTTTATGTAAAAATGTAATAGGAAAATATTCTCTTTTTCCTACACCAGCACGCTTGTCCACTTTACACTTATAAAGGGAACAATGATGCTGCCTTAACTCAGCTCCTCATTTCCCATACCACCACCAAGTGTGGAGGTGGTGGCACAATGCTTTGTTTCATTGACAACCTAAATGGAGGCAACTGCAGTAAGGAGAGACCGGGGAATTTTGAAGCCCTGCATCTCACGATATTTATGCTGTACAAGATCAACTGAAGCGTCACTGGAAAGGGCAGAATCTGATGTTTTTAACGATAACAAACATGACCATGTAATGTGTAAAAAAAATAAAATAATTAAATACAAAATTTACTTTTTTTCTCTGTTCCAAAGCAGAGGCATTATCAGGGTTATTCAGAGAAAGGTGAAAACCAGGAGAAGAGAACAATCTATACTAAACAGCCGATTTGGAAAGTGAGATAAATGGGAGAATTTTTCTGATTTGGCTATTTTGACCTAGAATTTTCACTTCTCCAGTCATTCTCCTGGGTTTCACCTTTCTTTGAATAGACCTGTATGTGTTCTTATAAAGCAAACAACACCACTGCACTAACTCACCTTCTCATTTCCGATGCCAGGACCAAAATTGCAGGTGATGGCGCAAAGCAATATTACACAATAGTTTATCTAAAATACGAGCTATTGCTTCATTTTAAGGCAACAGATTCTGCCCCTTCTCTTGATGTGAGTGCAAGAAACGTTTTTTTTAAATGTTATGGTCACACGTGGGGTGCCTGGGGGGGGTCTCAGGGGGGTCCCAGGTGCACAACGCCGCTGGCTGTACGAGTGCCAGGAGCTCGGCGGTGCCCGGCATGCTTGCAGCTGATCAGGGGGTGGGACAAGGCATTATGACGTGTAGCCGCCGGCCTTTAAGTAAAGAGCCTTTAAGTTGCCTTGACGTGGAGTCATTTTCCAGCATCGCTGAGTGTTTCGTGTATTCGATTCACTGATTCTCTATTTCTTTGATTCAGTTACTCTGTTGCCGATTCTGATTGTATGAGGACCCTCTCTGTTATCAACCCAGACTGCTTACTGACGATTCTGATTTCTGATCCTGCCACACGCTGAATCTAGATATATATCTGTTGCCAATCCTGCTGGTATGCGAACCCTTTCTGTTGCTGATTCTGTCTGTAGGAGTACCTCCTCTGTTGTCAACCTTGCTTGTAAACGAACCCTCTCTGTTACCGACCCGGATTGTGATGTTGACCAAGTTGTTTCTGACTCGTATAATATACAAAACCAGTGCAGGCCTAGCACAGGATGTTCCTCATCTGACTACGAGGTTAACCCCTTCCACCCCAGTGTATGCTCAGTAAGAACACTGACTGCTGAAATCTCATTGTTCCTGGGTGTGCTTGCTTTCCCTGGCTGGGAGTGATAGGGTTAGCGGTCCCGACCACACAAGGATCGGAGGGCTTAGAGGTCTGTCAAAAAGGATCCACACCATGGTTATCGAGTGTGAACGTGACAATTATTTTCCTTTTATTTGCCCCCCAAAAAATTAAAGTAGTTTGGGCACTTTTTTTTGGGGAGGGGGGGGGCTCTCCAGATTTCTGTGCCTACATGCTCCTGAACGATTACGGTTCACAACACGACCTCTGATAGACTATATTAAAAAAGGTACGAAAGAAATAAGGTTTATTCAAAATCCTGAACTCGAATCTTAAAGACACATGCATCGACGATTCATGCATAGTCCATGGCCGCTTACCAGACCCTGATACAATGCGACTATGTGTGCAAATTCCTAAACACACGTAGCAAACGCAGAAGTTGTATGTCTAAATGTACAACTATTTCCATGCCAGAAGCCGTTCGTCATACCAACCAAATGAGAAATCTTCTCTGTTAGGAGTCTGGCAGGGCTACTAGATGGCTAGGAGGTCTCTTTTGGCCATAACTGTGAACATGCAACAGATGGAAAAGGTTGCGTTATCCCCATGTGGCTTGTAACTGGATATTTAACTCTCCACATTCCTGAATAGACTGGGACACACACTGAATTTATCCAATGAAGGAACAGCTTCTGCCAAGGAATACACACAAAGGAGTATGTGACATGCTCACATACTTCTACATGGAGTCATCCGTTTCATAAATATTAATTATAATCACTAATATTAGAATTTCTAGTGAATCTAAACAATAGGACTGTGTGAATTTTTTTTACACCTAAATACGTACCCACACATTTTACGAGAAGCCGTATTAATCCAGTAATCCAGTAGTAATTATAAACACTTCATAAAAGTCGACAGAGACATCAGAAACTCCCTCGCAGCGGAACGGAGCATCTGCTGTTATTATCTGTTAATTATTAATAATAACAGAGGTGCATCGAGGGACACGTGTAATAAACTAAACGAACACAAGCAGCACACATGCAAACATATGTTTTAACAGAATTCTAACACAAATACACTTTTAACAACCTAAAAGGGAGAGATCACACTAAGGCGATATCGTTTGGTATTTTAGTGACAGGGCAGGCACATGCGTTGCATTTCCTGCATTCAAGTAACCGCCACGTGTAGAGTGAAAAATTAGAGTTGCTAAACTAAAAGGCAAAGAAAGAAAAAAAAAAACACACGAACAGAAAATATATTTTAAGGAGATACAGACACAATAGAAAGGACTTGGTTCTATTTGTATACCTACCTTGTGTAGAGTACACTCAATGCTCGCAGATTCCCTCACTGCCCAAACGTCTCCTTCACCATAAGAGAGAGAGAAGAGGGAGGGAGGGGAGTAACAGGAAACACAAGTACAGAACTTTATAAGGTTTGTAGGGGAGGGGGGAAAAATGTCAGAGTAACAAAGGGAGGGTAAAATAATGGTAGTGGTCACTTAAGAGTCACATATTGGTGTGTCCTCTGCTACAACGACCTCGACGAGTTATTCAAATATTTTTTCCACACTAGCAGAGTAAGCTATGACTGACAAAATCCAAAAATAGTAAAAAAAAAAATATATATATAAATGAAATTTACCAGGGTACATTATTGAATGTGACCACAAACAGGTTAAAACAGACAAGGTACATATTAAAAGAAAGGAAAATGAATGGAGGACTGACAAATAGTCTGAAACGTAGGGAAAAAAAAAAAAAATTAAGTTGGGCAATGTGGAAATGAACAAGGACTGCGTTGAAAAAGGAAAACTGGTGTTTAACGAAACGGCAAACACACGCAACAAAATGTCAGTTTCAAAGAAAAAAGATCCAAACAACAGCAGGGGAAGCTGTGACATTTCTGCTGCCGCTGTTTGGATTTATCTTGTGCTGGACCGCAAGCATTTGTCACCAATACACTAATGGCAGTTTTCACCGGTGTTGCAACTACGGCAGACACCAGCACTCTTTGACTAAACCCCAAAAGATAAATATAGGGGGGGGGGGGAATGCTCCGACAATAGCAAACAATCAAAATGTATGCAAAATACACACACCCTTCATGTAGAGGTATATATTCTCTCGCATATGTAAAATTAGGTGAGGAGCCACTAATTTTTTTTTTTTTTTGGAGAATGGATTTTACCAGGAAGGATACATTGAGATTTCTCTCGTTTTCAAGTATGTCCTGGGTGGCGAGTATGTACCGTTAGGTGTCTTTCCCAAGGACACTTACTGGAGAGGTGCTCGTCGGGATCGAGCCCATGTCTCCACAGGCTCTCTCCACGCAGAGCAGTGATGTTACCTCTACTCCACTCAGCCAATTAGAGATGAGCAATTCGCGTTCGAATTGAAATTCGGACGAAATCCACCATTTTCGTAGTTCGGGAGCATTTCCAAAACCAAAATATCGACCACCCGAAATTTCGGATTGATTCAATAATTTGGATCATTTCGGCGATCCGGCTCATTTCGGGTGATTCGAATCAGTTGGTTTTTTTGCTTTTTTTATGACGGATTTCGTTTTTTATTGCTTATTTAAGGCTAATGTCAGACGAAGGCATTCTGAGCACACTGTGCGTCCGTGCACAACTGACGTACTTTCTGACTGATGATATTGTAGACACCACACGGTCCGGGTTTTTTTGACGGATGTAGATGGGAAATAAAAAAATTGATACATGATATGAAAAACCATTATGTCCGTCAAAAATGCTGGACGTCAAAAATGCAGTCCGTCTGACTAAGTTCCATCACTCACACACAAAGCTACGCGGACATGGCGCACTCTGTGCGTCCATCCTAGCCGTTTGACGTTCTTTCCGAAATTGCGTCCAGTGCACCGTGCGTCCGCACTTCTGTGCGGACGTACCTCATGTGTGGGGGTCTATTGATCATAATTTTATGCTACGACGGACGATAAAATGTGCGGCAACACGGACGTGATCACTGTGTTCGTCTGACACGGGTCTAAGAATGGAAAGTAGATTACTACCAATAGAATGAAAGTTTCTTTCCTTAATTATTCTTTTAGGATTTTTTTGGCATTTTTTGGGTGAAATTTTAGGTTTCCTAACCTTTTTCAAAGAAACAAGGCTTTTTAGCCCATAGATTTCAATGCAGCATATGAATCCGCACACTGCTGGGCAGCGCCTCTCTGCAGTATAAATAATGCAGCATATGAATCCGCACACTGCTGGGAAGCCCAGAAAACCACTGTCAGGAACCAGTGTGTTGTTTTTTTTTTGGAAAATCATTAAATTATATATATATATATATATATTTATTTATTATATATACGAAAGTCCTGACTGACTGACTCATCAACGCCCAGCTGAAACCGTTTAACCTAGGAATGTGAAATTTTGAAGGTGCACTGTTTTTATGATGTAGGCACCCACTAAGGAAGAATTTTTGGAAACTCCGCCCCTAAGGGGGTGAAAAAGAGGGTTGAATATTTTAAACCGGATACCAATAGCTCAAAAACAGAAGATGTTACAGACGTGAAAATCGGTATTTAGATTCTTCTTGAAAAATAAAAAAACATGTATTTTACCATTTTCTGAAAATTCCTTGGGGGGGGGGTAAAAAGGGGGGTTGAATACTTTTATCATAAACGCGAAAGTCCTGACCGACTCATCAACGCCCAACTGAAACCGTTTAACCTAGGAACGTGAAATTTTGAATGTGCACTGTTTTTATGATGTAGGCGCCCACTAAGGAAGGATTTTTGGAATATCCACCCATAAGGGGGTGAAAAGGGGGTTGAATATTTTAAACAGGATACCTATAGCTCAAAAACAGAAGATGCTACAGATGTGAAAATCGGTATTTAGATTCGCCTTGAAAAATAAAGAAACACATATTTTACCATTTTTCAAAAATCCAAGTGGGGGGGGGGAAAGGGGTTTGAATATTTTAAATACTGTATTTTAAACAGGATACCTGTATCTCCAAAATAGAAGATGTTACAGACCTGAAAATTGGTATTTAGATTTGTCTTGAAAAATAAAACAACACCTATTTTACCATGTTCTGAAAATTCCTTGGGGAGGAAAAAGGGGGGTTGAATACTTTTATCAGTATACCTAGATTTCAAAAACCAAAGATGTTATGGGCGTGAAATTTGGTATTTACAATCTTCGTGAAAAAAACAAACATGTGTTTTGCCATTTTCCACAAATCCAAATAAGGGGGGGGGGGGGGTAGAGGGAAAGGGGTCTGAGTATATCTATATTTCAAAAACCAAGATGTTACAGGTGTGAAATCTAGCACTTACAATCTTCTTGAAAAATAAAAAAAACTAGGGATGCACAGATACTGATAATAGTATCAGTATCGGGGCCGATATTGCCGTTTGCACAAGTACTTGTTACTCGTGCAAAGGGGCCGATACATCCCGCCGATACTGGAAGCCGGCGCTGGGCCGGCTTGCCGGTAATCTGCGGGGCTGGGGAAGCTGGCCGCGTGCATGAAAAGCACGCAGCCAGCGTTCCCCTCCGGCGCGCCGCATACTCACCCATCCTGAAGGCTGGGGGCAAATCCATGAGAGCTGGGGGCAAATCCATGAGTGCAGGGGGCAAATCCATGAGAGCTGGGGGCAAAGTACATGTGAGCTGGGGGCAAGGTACATGTGAGCTGGGGGCAAGGTACATGTGAGCTGGGGGTATTATGTATATATATATCTCGGGGGGATATATACATGTGAGCTGGGGGCATTTTTATATGAGGTCTGTTCTTATTGGAAGCGTCACATGACAGTAAATAAAAGTATCGGTACTCGGTATCGGTGAGTACTTTTAAAAAGTATCGGTACTCGGTCTTAAAAAAGTGGCATCGGTGCATTCCTAAAAAAAACACATGTTTTATGATTTTCCAAGAATCCCACGTGGTGGGTGAAAAAAGGGGGGTGAATACTTTTCAACAGGATACCTATATTTCAAAACCAGAAGATGTTACAGACGTGAAAATTGGTATTTAGATTCGTCTTGAAAAATAAAACAACAAGTTTTTTACCATTTTCCAAAAATCTAGTGGGGGGGGACAAAAAGTGGGATGAATACTTTTATCACTATACCTATATTTCAAAAACCAGTGATGTTCCAGGTGTGAAATTCGCTATTTACAATCTTCGTGCAAAGAAAAAAAAAAAATGTTTTACCATTTTCCGAAAATCCTGTTAAGGGGGGAGGGGGGGTGGGGAAAGGGATGTGAATACTTTTATCAGTATACCTATATTTCAAAAACCAAAGATGTTACAGATGTGAAATTTGGCACTTACATTCTTCTTGAAAAATAAAAAAAACACGTGTTTTACAATTTTCCAAAAATCACAAGTGGGAGCAAAGGGGGGGGGGGGGTAGAGGGAAAGGGGTCTGAGTATATCTATATTTCAAAAACCAAGATGTTACAGGTGTGAAATCTAGCACTTACAATCTTCTTGAAAAATAAAAAAAACTAGGGATGCACAGATACTGATAATAGTATCAGTATCGGGGCCGATATTGCCGTTTGCACAAGTACTTGTTACTCGTGCAAAGGGGCCGATACATCCCGCCGATACTGGAAGCCGGCGCTGGGCCGGCTTGCCGGTAATCTGCGGGGCTGGGGAAGCTGGCCGCGTGCATGAAAAGCACGCAGCCAGCGTTCCCCTCCGGCGCGCCGCATACTCACCCATCCTGAAGGCTGGGGGCAAATCCATGAGAGCTGGGGGCAAATCCATGAGTGCAGGGGGCAAATCCATGAGAGCTGGGGGCAAAGTACATGTGAGCTGGGGGCAAGGTACATGTGAGCTGGGGGCAAGGTACATGTGAGCTGGGGGTATTATGTATATATATATCTCGGGGGGATATATACATGTGAGCTGGGGGCATTTTTATATGAGGTCTGTTCTTATTGGAAGCGTCACATGACAGTAAATAAAAGTATCGGTACTCGGTATCGGTGAGTACTTTTAAAAAGTATCGGTACTCGGTCTTAAAAAAGTGGCATCGGTGCATTCCTAAAAAAAACACATGTTTTATGATTTTCCAAGAATCCCACGTGGTGGGTGAAAAAAGGGGGGTGAATACTTTTCAACAGGATACCTATATTTCAAAACCAGAAGATGTTACAGACGTGAAAATTGGTATTTAGATTCGTCTTGAAAATAAAACAACAAGTTTTTTACCATTTTCCAAAAATCTAGTGGGGGGGGGACAAAAAGTGGGATGAATACTTTTATCACTATACCTATATTTCAAAAACCAGTGATGTTCCAGGTGTGAAATTCGCTATTTACAATCTTCGTGCAAAGAAAAAAAAAAAATGTTTTACCATTTTCCGAAAATCCTGTTAAGGGGGGGGGGGGGTGGGGAAAGGGATGTGAATACTTTTATCAGTATACCTATATTTCAAAAACCAAAGATGTTACAGATGTGAAATTTGGCACTTACATTCTTCTTGAAAAATAAAAAAAACACGTGTTTTACAATTTTCCAAAAATCACAAGTGGGAGCAAAGGGGGGGGGGGGGGTTCTACCACAAAAACCTCAAGTTTCTTTTAAAAAAACAATTTTAACAAATCCTAAAATCCACATGAGCGAAGCCGCGGGCAAAAGCTAGTAAGAAATATACAGTAAGAAATATTTGGGAATATTCCCAATGTATTCCTTAATGTAATATCCTATTTGGCAGGCAGATGTCACCATCTACTGACCAAATAGAGTTAAGGCACATGCTGGATCAGCTGGGGAGATGTAATTTAGTGTTCGCACCCTGGGCATCATGCCCACTGTGCTAAAACTTAAAAGGCATATTCTGGAGCAAATGCAAACCAATTTCTACAAATAAAATTCCTTTGCATTGCTCCTGTGGAACAAGATATTGTCTATGATCTACTTCGGGGCACCGGGAAGTGCCTTGCAGCTAGAGTATAGTCAATCTTGGTAGTGAAGGGGTTCACTGAGCAGATAGAGTCCAGCATTCTATTCCTGAACAGATATATATAGAACACCTCCTGCCTGATATAAAGTCAGTATTCAGTAGGAAACAGACCATCGGCAATAGAATAGATAAGAGCGGAGAGAAGGACAATTTTTTTTTTTTTAAATCATGCTATTGTGGTCTACAAGTGATAAAATACATGCGGGACTGCCTGGAGGATTATTGCAAAAATGTCACTGAAATTAAGCAAAAAGCAATAAGAGGCTGTTCATGGTTAAAAACTCTTCTGGATTGGATTAAAAGGGTATATTATAGCTAATAACATGTTAAACGTGTTTCACCCGTAAGAGCTTTCTCAAATGCTGTTGGAATAAGGAGTGCCAAAGATGAAAACAAATACGTTTTACACATCGGGAACAATAGGAAAAGAGGACACTGCTCAAGTGAGCTTAAATACCTGGTTATTGTGGTAGTCCAGGCACATCATCAGTCCTCAGGTTATCATGTGATATGGCAGATGTGGGGTCAAGAAACAAATTAAGAAGATCTCAAAATTGAACAAAAGGTTTTATTTTTCTTATTTTTACAACACTGCCATTGGGGCAGACTTTTACAACTGATTAATTTAAATACATGAACAGAATATGTAAAACGTCAGTATTCAGAAGACATTTTCAAAGAAAAGATAAAAGTACAAGTGTAGAAATTGCTTTTAGGACACTTGTTCTGTGAGCCCATGCTCCCGCAGGTCTTCCATCGAGCACACAAGTCATGCAACAGCACTGAGCTGCAAAATCACCGAGTATGCTCCATCCTAGATTCTTTTAAAGATCCATGATGTCACTCTGTGGTCCCTTATGTCACTGTGTGGTCCCAGCCCCCTGTTGCATCTTTCTCATAAGCTCTTCATCTTGCATTGACAATTCAGTCAGTTTTTTCCCCATGCGTTCATGGATATCCAGATATTTTGCAACACAGCGGTCCAGGCAGACGCTTTCCCCTTTAGACAGCTCTGGCTCCTTGTAGTGAGGAGGGACACATTTTTTGTGGCAAGCTCCAGTCATCCTGGGGGGAAATCAGAATAAAGGAATTGAGCGTTATGTCAGAAATATTCATAGATCAGTAAACATTATCTTCTCTAAGCAAAACCGGAGGCTAAAGGAGAAAACAGAAAAATGAGAGACATAAAATCATCAAATTTGTTCGTTGCAACCTGTACTTTTTCTTCACCAATATGACACTTTAATCCACAATAAAAAAACAGTTAAATCTATAAATTTAAAAGAACCACATGAAATTGATTACTGCTCGGATCAGGAAGTGCCTCAACCAATCACAAAGCTCCCACAATTGTATATAGCAGGGCTAAGCTGGTCTCAAATCTCTGCACAGCGAGTATTTTCGGGAGTGACTTCAGCTGTCAACTTTCTACAGTCCATAAATTCCGACTGTCAGGGATATTGAAGTTCTTGAACAAGCAGAGATTATTGTAACAAATAAGAAGGAGTGTACACGTTTTAGCCAAGGTGTTACAAACTGTGCAGATTCATGTTCATTGTGTATAATAATCTATACAGAGGGATTATATTCCAGTACTTTGATTCAGAAACACGACGGGAGAGAGCAAGTACTATGTGGGAGACAGCACTGGAAAAACGGCAGGAGGAGACAAAACATAAGCTAAAATTAAAGTGTGAAAAACCATAATAAAAAAGGTAAAAGAGCGCAGCGTCTACAAGAAAAAACATGACATAAAAAATGTAATACATCATTTATCGAAGTACTGTAGATACTCGAGTATACCGCTAGATTTTTGGTGACAAAAATTTATCTTAAAATTGGAGGGGTCGCATTATATTCGAGACATCTGCATCGCATGTAGAAAAAAAAGAAAGAAAAAACTTGCCTTGCTCTGGATCCCAAGTCTCTCGGAAGTTACGGTAGTCTCGCTGAAGTGAATGCGGGCTCCCTGATGCTTGCGAACAGTTCAGGAACTCCCAGATTCGGGAGAAGTGGGATCCATCATGGCCAAAGGGCATGCTCGGTTTAAGCCAATCAATCATCTCGCTCGCCTCTGCCAGCCAACTAATCGCTAGTAAAGAAGACCGGTGGCCGGCAGCTTCATACTTAGTAACAACTGCAATCATTGTAGAGCAGAGCACCCTGGACTGAGGGGGAGCCTGACTGTGTTAAGAGAACCTGGAAGGATTTTATTGTTTACCAGTACAGTATAATTTTGCTCCTCGCATTATATTCGAGTCTTGAGTATTCTCTAATTTCCATAATAAATCCCTATCCATCGTGGTATATTCGGGTCGCATTATACTCGAGTATCTACGGTAACAATTTTATAAAAGTTAAAAAAATTGAAGTAGCATGTCAATCTATTCCCACCAGCCTAATGCACATAGCATAGCCCTGAATAAATTGACAGTAACTACTAGGGATGTCCTGATTCGGTCCTGGATTGGGACTCAGTCTTGGCATTTTATGGGATCACATTCTGGCTATTTCACGCCAATCCAATCACCAAGACCTGCAGGGCAGCAAGACTCCCAGCCAGAGCTGAAGCCTCGTAAAGGACTCCCAGCTGGAATCTGAATGCCTCTGCAATCACTTCTTGTCGGCTTCATGACCCACGAGCAGGCAGGGAAGACGTTGCAAGTGATGCCAAGGCCCATAACTCAATTTCGCGAGGGAGCCACCAGTCCAGCTGCGGGTCATGCGGTGTTGGATCGAAGGACTCTGTATTGTCAGATCCGGAATAAGTCAGGACTCCGATCAAATCAGCGCCCCCAAAATAGCAGTCGGATATCCCTAGTAACTACGCTGTGGTATAGTATTATGAAAGATTGTGTTTTATATATTAAATTCAAAATCCTTACGCTGACCTACAAAGCACTCCCCAACTCAGCTCCCCACTACCTGTCCTCACTAGTCACCAAATACACCCCAGCCCGCTCTCTAAAGGTCAAACAGTGACCTGCACCTAGGTTCTCCCCGCATCACCTCTTCCCATGAAAGACTGCAGGATTTCGCACGTGCAGCCCCCATCCTCTGGAAGCTCTCCCTCATACTGTCAGACTCTCCCCTAGTTTCCCTTCCTTCAAACGCTCCCTTAAGAATTCCTATTCAGACAAGCCTACCGCCCCACTCACTGATACACCCCACTGCCCCGACCAGTCCAGCACTCTCACCTTGCAGTCCTCTCCTCCTGTTTCCACCCCCAACCCTTCTAGATTGTTTCCTCCTGTACTGGTTTGTCAAATCTTGTTCAGTGTATTGTAAACCCTGTCGACATTGTGCCCATTGTTCAGTGCTGTGGAATATGCTGGCGCTATATAAATAAAGAATAATTTTATGTAGTATTACAATACTGCCTGCACCAGATATATAGCAATCAATATCCACTACTGTAGCCAAGGTTCTCTAAAAAGGGACACTCAACTAATCCTGGCCACTTTATTGCCTTAAAGGGGTCAGGATGTGAGGAGTGCCCTCCTCCCTGCTGAGTGAAGTGGAGTAGTTTCTTCCACCCCACCCAGTGTCACCTGCAGCTGGGATTTTGAATTTCCCAGATAGGTCACTAGTGACGTCAGCACGCAGAGAAAGTGTTGATGTCACCTTCTCTGAAACTGCGTTAGCAAGCATGTGTGTGTAGCTCTGATCCACCAATCTGCGTAACATGTGTATGTTAAGTGTGCAAGTCTGTAGTGGTGCGTAATTTGTTGTGCTACACAAGTTGTGTAGTAGGGCTGTCAAAAATAATCGTCCTCCTGATGCATCGCGATGCTGCCTCCCACGATTCTGCATCGATTAACTCAGGCTGCTAATCGAATCATGGCCACGCCCCCTCCAGCTCCTCCATCTTTCCAGGAAGCGCTGGCTCTCCAGAGTCTTAAAACGTGCAGCACAGTCTGAAATCCTCCCTCTCCCATCTCTGCCTCTGAAGGGGCTTTGAAAAGTCTCCCAGCAAACTGCAGTCTGCTTAAGCCACACTGGACGCCCCACCCCCGATCCTCCGCAGCAGCAGCAGCACTGGCGGGCAGTCTGTAGGCATTCCTGTGTTTAACCCTGTATGTGTCAGACAGACACCGACTCAAGTAGGAGGACTGCTGTCTTTTTATTTTTAAAAATATTAAATTATCAAGGCAGCAGTCCTCCTGCTTGAGTGTGTCCCTCTGTTTCCCACTGGTGAAACTACTGGGAGAAACGGTTAAAAATGTCATTTTGTTTCTATTTATAATTTCCAATAAACTTAAATATGTGTGACTTGTACTTAATAAAAAATACAATATAAAGTTGGGCAGTGGAGCGACCAAAGTGAAAACATTTTTATCAAAACAAAATATCCTTCTAGAACAATTTTTATTGAAGTTGTCAGAATATACAGACCCAAACATTGTCAAAATGAGCTTCAAAAATGGTACATTGATCATATTGTCATTCTAACTAATTGCAGAACCTTTTCCGTTCAATTTCACGTAACCTGAAGAACAGAATGAAATAATTATTGATAAAACATTTGGATTGTGTTATTCTCTAGATTGTAAACTCCTATGAGCAGGGCCCTCTGCTCCTCTCGTTTCCATCCTATGTCTGTTTATCTGTATCTCGTTCCCTTTGGTTATTGTAAAGCGCTGCAGAAACTTTTGGCGCTATATAAATGATGACAATAATAATCCCTGCAATTCCTCTGCCCTCTCCTGTTATACACTGCCTGCGTCCCCAGATCTGCCAGTAACTGGTGATGATGGGAGTGGTATTCCACATGTCTTCTGCAATTCTACTCCACAATCTCGACTTTAATCCTACTGTTCATATTTTATGCTTGCATCCAGGGGTCAAGTCCTGGGAAAAAAAGTGAGGGAACTCACCCACTAATTCCACAACCCTATTACCTGAAGAAAAAAAATATATATATCACGAGTATAGCAGTGCGTGGTGATACCATTTTTATTGGGTTAACATTACATTTAAAAGACAAGCTTTCAAGAGTGTAAACTGGAAACTCTACTGATCAGTGAAAAGTATCACTCCGTACAGGTATACTTGTGATTTTGGCAACTGGACTAACGCGTTTTATATATAATATATATATATCCAGGCACAGACCCCCCAGAATTACATACACAGGCACTGGACCACCCAGAATTACATACACAGGCACTGGACCACCCAGAATTACATACACAACAATGAGCCCCCAGAATAACATACACAGCACTGAGCCTCCAGAACAACATACACAGCACTGAGCCTCCAGAATAACATACACAGCACTGAGCCTCCAGAATAATATACACAGCACTGAGCCCCCAGAATAATATACACAGCACTGAGCCCCCAGAATAATATGCACAGCACTGAGCCTCCAGAATAATATGCACAGCACTGAGCCTCCAGAATAATATACCCAGCACTGGTTATATGGATATATTTGCCCCAGTTCACATGGATATTATTGACCCCAGCTCACATGGATATATATTGCCCCAGCTCACATGGATATGCCGCCCCAGCTCTCATGGATATGCCCCCCCCAGGTCTCATGGATATGCCCCCCCACAGGTCTCATGGATATGCCCCCCCACAGGTCTCATGGATATGCCCCCCCACAGGTCTCATGGATATGCCCCCCCACAGGTCTCATGGATAATGCCCCCCAGCTCTCATGGATATGTCCCAGCTCTCATGGATATGCCCCCCCACAGGTCTCATGGATATGCCCCCCCCCAGGTCTCATGGATATGCCCCCCCCAGGTCTCATGGATATGCCCCCCCCAGGTCTCATGGATATGCCCCCCCCAGTCTCATGGATATGCCCCCCCCCAGGTCTCATGGATATGCCCCCCCCCAGGTCTCATGGATATGCCCCCCCCAGGTCTCATGGATATGCCCCCCCAGGTCTCATGGATATGCCCCCCCCAGGTCTCATGGATATGCCCCCCCCCAGGTCTCATGGATATGCCCCCCCAGGTCTCATGGATATGCCCCCCCCAGGTCTCATGGATATGCCCCCCCAGGTCTCATGGATATGCCCCCCCCAGGTCTCATGGATATGCCCCCCCCGGTCTCATGGATATGCCCCCCAGGTCTCATGGATATGCCCCCCAGGCCTCATGGATATGCCCCCCAGGCCTCATGGATATGCCCCCCAGGCCTCATGGATATGCCCCCCAGGCCTCATGGATATGCCCCCCCAGGCCTCATGGATATGCCCCCCAGGTCTCATGGATATGCCCCCCCCCAGGTCTCATGGATATGCGCCCCCCAGGTCTCATGGATAATGCCCCCCAGCTCTCATGGATAATGCCCCCCAGCTCTCATGGATAACGCCCCCCAGCTCTCATGGATAATGCCCCCCAGCTCTCATGGATATGCCCCAGCTCTCATGGATATTATTGCCCCCCAGCAGCTCAGCTCACCTCTCTGTGGGCCGAAACGATTGAGCAGGCCGCCGCACATTGCCGGCGGCCGCGTGCTTCCTGCTAGAATGGCCGCTGACCGGAAGTGCAGCCGCTTGCCTGGGATCGATGAAACAGCCTGCCATGCACTTCCTGTCAGCGGCCGTTCTAGCAGGAAGCACGCGGCCGCCGGCAATGTGCTGCGGCGGCCTGCTCAATTGTTTCAGGCTCAGGCCACAGCGGGAACCTGCGTTCCCGCTGTGGAAGAAGTACGGGAACGCCGTTCCTGCAGGACTCAAGCCCTGTTTACATCTATCTATTAATATTTTGGCTGTTTTTTTCTTGATAAATGTATGCTCTGCTTTCTTAACCCCTTAACGCCGCAGGACGTTCCATGCCGTCCTGCATTTGGCGGGCTTTAACGCCGCAGGACGGTATGGAACATCCTCGGCGTTAGGAGCCCAGCCGGAGGATATACTTATCCCACACACATCTGGCTTCGATGAAGTTCGATCTGCGTCTTTTCTAGCCTCCCGGCGCACTGACGTCATCGCGCTGGCGCAATGACGTCAGTTTCAGGCCCCCCCCCCCCCGCCGGAGCATGGGGATCCCTCGGATCCCTCTATCACCCCATCGCCGGGGGCTACAAGGCTGTGGCCAGCATTGCTGGAACGGTCACAGCCTGACCTTTCCAGCGATGTATGGGGGTTAACCCATTAGTTGCCAGATCGCGACCGGGCACTAATTTGTGCCCGATCGCGACCTATTTCCGGTGGGGGCTGCCATCTTGGATCGCCATGCGCGATGATGTCAGTTAACTGGGGAAGCCCCTAGCTGCACAGGGATTTCCTAAGGAAATCCCATGCAGGAGATAAAGGTGTTCAAAGAACCCCCTTATCTCCTGATCGGTGGCAGCTAGGGGGTCATGCCTGATATCGATGGAAAGGTCTGAGCATGGCCTTTCCAATGATATCAAACATGACAATGAAACAATTTAAAGTGTTAAAAATAAAAATAATAAAACAATTAAAAAATAAAAACGTGTTTTTTTTTGATGCAGCATTATTGTTCACATTTCAATTATAATGTGAACAATGATGCTTAACCAATGACTTTTTGGGGGGGGGGGGTTTAGCTAAAATCACGTAATCCCCCCCCCCCCCAAAAAAAATGGGTTCCCAAGTCTACGCCATAGAATATAACCGCAAAGGATCGGATAATAAAATGCGAAAAAAAAAAAACACTTTACACACTGGATGATTGAAATTTTATTGAAAATTCACATTTTTTTAAATTTTTTGTTATAGCATTCTGGCAGGACATGACGTTTATATATAATTAGAATATATTATTAATCTGCCGAGTCTGCCGGAAAGAACGATATATAATTTGTCTGAGTGGTAGAATACTACGTGACTTAAAACCGCGTTCAAACATGATGAGCAAAAAACGTCAGCAAACTTCACTCCCGAAAGAGCGCCGAAGTTGTAAAATTACTCCCATCCTTAAGGGGTTAAACCCATGCTCTCATATGGCCGCCCCTCCCCAGGTCGTAAAAATACTGGCTTATACAGCCCACAAGCTCTAATTCTGCAACCTCTTTATTTAACAGCCCGGCCACAAGCTCACATCTCCCTCTGCCACAGCGCCTGCTTCTGGACTCTGCTGTCCCACCCGCCCTCCCCACCCTGTGCTGGTCTGAAATTTGTAGCTTACTTTCCAGCTGCATCACCTAATTAACCCAAGGTTCTAGCCCTTTCCATGATATGTTAATCCGTATATTTGTGTTTTGTTTTTAATAGCTTGCATTTTATTACTCTTGAACCCAGGACATACTTGAAAACGAGAGAAATCTCAATGTATCCTTCCTGATAAAATCCTTTGCAAATAAATAAATTCCCCCAGCAGCCAGAGATACAGGATGCTGGCATTATATGGGCACTCTAGGTTATGGGCACCATCTAACCTGTGCCTATATCTATGTACCTGTACCCCTGGCATCTCCTGGCTGAATATGACAGGACTTTCAGTCCCTGCAGTATACAGTAGATAAGGGGATACTTCACATTACTATAGGCTGTGACACATCACACACTGAATACACACAGGCAGTGTATGGCAAGAGATGGCAGAGGATTTGCAGGGATGGCTTCCTATATACACCTGCTGCAACGATCAGCAGCACCGAGTATCCCTGCAAACTGTGCACAGGCTGTATCAGGGGAGTGGGTCATGCATAGCGTGTAGAGTGGTTCAGAGTAGGGTTGCACCGATACCGATACTAGTATCGGGCCGGTACTGCAGGAATACTTGGTACTCGTGTAGTACCCCCTGATATTTTTCCCGATACCGGAAGCTGGCATTGAGCCAGCTTGCCGGCATCCAAGGGGCTGCGGCGGCTGTTCGAATGCTCAATCGGCATTCGGACAGCCGCCCCTGGAGCTCTCCGCGATACTTACCTTCCTGAGCGACGCCGGAATGTCTCCGCGCATGCGCTCGTTGGAAGGACCCCAGCCGCGACCACGTGATCGCGGCTGGGGTCCTTCCAACGAGCGCACGCGCGGAAACTTTCCCGGCGTCGCACAGGAAGGTAAGTATGAACACAGTGAGCAGCTGCAGGGCCTGTCCGAATGCTGATAGAGCATTCGGACAGGCCCTGCAGCTGCTCTCCGCGATGATACTTACCTTCCTGAGCGACGCCGGGAAATTTTCCTCGAGTGCGCTCGTTGGAAGGACCCCAGCCGAGATCACATGGTCCCACGTGGTCGCGGCTGGGGTCCTTCCAACGAGCGCACGCGTGGAGACATTCCCGGCGTCGCTCAGGAAGGTAAGTATCATCGCGGGGGGGCATACCCATGTGTGAGCTGGGGCATACCCATGAGCTGGGGGCAATACCCATGTGTGAGCTGGGGGGCATACCCATGTGTGAGCTGGGGGGCATACCCATGTGTGAGCTGGGGGGCATACCCATGTGTGAGCTGGGGGGCATACCCATGTGTGAGCTGGGGGGCATACCCATGAGCTGGGGGCAATATCCATGTGTGAGCTGGGGGCAATATCC
Source organism: Leptobrachium leishanense (assembly GCA_009667805.1). NCBI lineage: Eukaryota > Metazoa > Chordata > Amphibia > Anura > Megophryidae > Leptobrachium > Leptobrachium leishanense. Next base: position 120,787,751 of record CM019068.1, read on the forward strand.
ATGTGTGAGCTGGGGCAGTATGAAATTTATATATATATATATATTATATATATATATATATATATATATATATATATTATATATATATATATATATATATATATATATAATCGGGGGGGATATACATGTGAGCTGGGGGCATTTTTATATGGTCTGTTCTTATTGGAAAGCGTCACATGACATTAAAGTAAAGTATCGGTACTCGGTATCGGTGAGTACTTTTAAAAAGTATCGGTACTCGTACTTAAAGTGGTATCGGTGCATCCCTAGTTCAGAGTAGCTTTATACAGAAGTCTTAATGCCACAATATACTGCTGTTACAGGCTGAGGATACTGCAATTAATCCCCATTAATTGTGTTGAAGCATATAAAAAGGAATGGGGGATTGGGGGGCACGAGCCTGGTACCCTCTAATCCCGAGTGTCAGCAGGGCAATCTGTGCATGAATTCCAGAGTTATACTGAGTATGCAGCCATGGGGGAGCCTGGATTTACACTGCACCCTCGTGCGCACGCTAACGGAGAAACAAAATGATCTTGTGGCCACGCTTTGCTAGGACCTTGCACAGCGTGGGAAGCAGATACATTTTTTTCCCCCCTCCCGACACCAGCGATGCTCCATACTGCACACATTACTGTGAGTTTTATTTCTGTGCAGCTCTGTGATACACACAGCACATTACTGTATCACAGAGCTCCACAGCAATAAAACTCACAGTAATGTGCGGTGTGTGTGAATCTGAGAGCCTAAAACCCATGGGCAAATTGGGCAGTAATCTTGATGCATTGCGGAAACGAATCGCATCGAATCGAATGACCAGTGAAGATGCGCAGCCCTATTGTGTAGGGGTGTAAATTGCATAAAATAGCTGCAGGGACTGACTGATTCAGAAGCCATGAGGAGGAAAGAGTAGGAATAGAACAAACACACACACACACAATTGGGGAGAGGCTGCCAGCACCCTCAACCCAATTATGGAAGGACAAAAAAACAGGAATTCTATTTTTATTAGAGTATCCCTTTAAAAAAAAATATAGGTTTATGTAATAAAACATCTAGTAACACAGGCCTCGACAAACCCCGGGAGCCAGGTCGCAATTGCGACTAAAAATGTTGTCCTGACCCCGGGGTTTTAATGAATCTCTGTTTTGAGTTTTGGCTTTTTCCCCTCCTTTGATCGGCTCCTGCAGCTTCACACGTCATTATCAGTGCTGCCTCCGCCCACTGGTTGCAGGAGGTGAAGCTGCTCCTCTCTCCTCCCTGGGCTCCAGCGGAGTGCTCCTTCACAGCTGCCTATTTGAGGTTTCCTATGGCTTCCCAACGGGCTGCAGATCTCCCGATGCTGGACAGGCTTTCACTAATAAGGTTAATGTTTTTGTTTTTTTAATTAAAAAAAGAGCTTTAATCCCCCTGCCTTGTGCTGTCAGCTGAGTCCTGCACCATCACTGAAGGCTCAGTGCTGATTTAAAACGGGCATAAATCAGCATGAGCAAACACATGGGACTCCTGTAATAAGGTATCCAGAGAGGTGTCAGAGCTCAGCCAGACCACATCTGATACATCAGTTAACCCTTAATGCTCTGTCCTGAGAGCTCAGGGTCACTGAACCCACAGAGCAGAAAGACATCCTCTACAGCTCTGTACAGAACCCCCTATACACACAACCAAGGGAGAGGGTGCTTATAATAAAAAAAATTGGAGAAAGGATTTTACCAGGAAGGATACATTGAGATTTCTCTCGTTTTCAAGTATGTCCTGAGTGGCAAGTATGTACCGTTGGGTGTCTTGCCCAAGGACACTTACTGGAGAGGTGCTCTCGCTGGGATCGAACCTATGTCTCCACAGGCTCTCTCCACACGCTCTGCTGGGTGATGTTACCTCTACTCCACCCAGCTGGTACATTAAAATATGGTAAATTAAAATTCTATGAATGTACATTTTATTATGTCTATACATGTGCTGACAAAAAGTAGATGGGAAAAAAAATTACCAGTGGTGCAAAACTCAAAGCATAACTACTCCAAGCCCACCACACTAATCCAACAAATGACAAAAAAAGAGCTACACACCTGAAGCAAAATATTTTTACATGTTCTTTTAAAATACACACACGAAAAACATTTCCATGTGACCAAAGAGGTCCACAGTATGCTAAAAAATACACAGCATTTTGAATTATTGTATTAAAGATATAGCGGTGCAAGAAAATCGCTATTGTAAAAATCCATGCGCACACTCACTGTGACAAATAGCATTATCTGCCTTTCTCAAGCGTTGCTTTATTACAGCTCTGTATATATAGTTTATGTCAGGGCTCGACAAAGTCCAGGAGCCAGGTCGCAATGGCGACTAGAAATAGCCTAGAAATAGCCACTTTAGGCAGCAGGCATTAAAAATTGGTCGGGCAGCAGAATTATTGGATCATTTAAAGAGAAAAAAAACATTAGCGCTGCTGCTGGTAAACTGCAGGGCTAAAGTTTTTTTTCTCTTCCCATACCAGCACCTCCGTGTATTCTCGGCCCCCAGTAGAAAGGCTGCTGTGCGGATTCTACTGCATTAGCCAATCCGTGCCGGAGAGCGGGCCTCAGTCTTGTTTGCTCATAGTGCAAACATGAGCTGGATAGGCTACCTTCACAGCCAATCATCTGGCTGTAGTGATGGCAGGCAGTCCCTCCTCCCGCAGCCGCATGTCTGATACTCGGCAGGGAGAGGTGAGACCGGAGCCTGGAACTCTGTGGCTGGCAGAGTGAGTGTGTGTGTGGCAGGCAGAGTGAGTGAGTGTGTGGCAGGCAGAGTGAGTGAGTGTGTGGCAGGCAGAGTGAGTGAGTGTGTGGCTGGCAGAGTGAGTGAGTGTGTGGCTGGCAGAGTGAGTGAGTGGCTGGCAGAGTGAGTGAGTGTGTGGCAGGCAGAGTGAGTGAGTGTGTGGCAGGCAGAGTGAGGGAGTGTGTGGCTGGCAGAGTGAGGGAGTGTGTGGCTGGCAGAGTGAGGGAGTGTGTGGCTGGCAGAGTGAGGGAGTGTGCGGCTGGCAGAGTGAGTGTGCAGCTGGCAGAGTGAGTGTGCAGCTGGCAGAGTGAGTGTGCAGCTGGCAGAGTGAGTGTGCAGCTGGCAGAGTGAGTGTGCAGCTGGCAGAGTGAGTGAGTGCGGCTGGCAGAGTGAGTGAGTGAGTGCGGCTGGCAGAGTGAGTGAGTGGGTGCGGCTGGCAGAGTGAGTGCGGCTGGCAGAGTGAGTGAGTGGGTGTGGCTGGCAGAGTGAGTGAGTGTGTGGCTGGCAGAGTGAGTGTGTACGCTTAAGGCTGGTGTCAGACGAGCGCACTGAGTGCCTGTACTGACGTGCCCTCTGGCTTCTGTCGCAGCGTTGTGACGCTGCGACGGGGCCAGCCACACGCTGTTGCGCGTGCATGAATTGCACGCGTGACAGCAGCCGTGCTGTGGCCATTTTGCAAGCCTCTCTGTCAAAGCGCTAGGACACGCGTTTGACAGGGCTGCAAAGCGCATTTCTCCATAGGAGAATCGAGCCTTGCAGCGCTGAGCGCACTAACTGCGCTAAGCGCGGCAGCCAGACGGGCATCAGAGTGGAAGGAATGTCCACTCACACTGACATTCCTTCCGCTCTTAAAAACACTTGTCTGAACCCGGCCTAAGTCGTCTGTGCTTTCCTCCTCCCTGCAAGTGGTTCTGGGGACAAGCAGGGAGGTGAGCTCACACATGTCATATATTACAACAGACACACAATAAAAAATTTTAGCCCCAGCAACTTCAAGTGTTAAATCTTCAGTTTTAAAGGGACATGCATCCCTTAAATTACCTAGAGAGAAAGCTGTCTCATTAGTAGCATTGTACCTGAATGAGACAGCGGTCTGATTTTTAAATAAATAAGCCATAAATTAGGTATATTTGCCACCTTATGTGACAGTAAGTGTTAGTGTAAGTAACTTATGGCTATTATTTTATTCTCCATTTTATACTCTGAACAGAAACCTCTGCTTCCCTGTAACACATGCCGGCTGATCCAGAGGATAAAATGACTTGTGCATTAAAATATATATCCACACATTCTTTAAAAGCACAGCATCCCTTCTCTTATGCAGCCGTGAAAACTGCAATAGCAGTGAGGGACAGGCAGAGACTGGAGACTATCTCTCGCTTATTATGAAAAGAAAAAAACGGTCTAACTTTTTTAGCTGGCTCCTAGATTCAAAGCAAATTTGTCGAGCCCTGGTTTATGTTAAGATAACACAATTACAAGCTTTTCTGCATTTTTATTAGCATACTGCGGACTGCTTTGCTCAACGCTTTGCTATGTTATATTGCTCATCTTAATTAGATTTTATATAAGAGGGCTGGTGTGTGTATATATTTATATATGTGATCAGGGTATGCAGTGGGTAATTATTTATTGGAAAGCAGTCACAGGACATTAAATAAACGTATCCGTGAGTACCTAGGCGGGAAAAAAGGTATCGGTACTCGGTCTTAAATAAAAAAAAAATAAAAAAAAATGGCATAGGTGTATCTTTTAGTTAAAAGTTAAGTTTTGTTAGTCTGAAGAAAAACCTGTGTAAATTTTATAGCTAACAAAGATTGTGCTCTTTCCCAAGAAGGAAAACATATGATGGTATATTAACCTTGTAGATCTCGAAATCGTCCCCTCCAAGTGACGTTCAGAAATAATGCAAAAAAGGAATTGGGATCTACAAGAAGCGTAAACAATAAAGCTAATAGTGTAATACTGTAGAACAGTGTTAATAACACGCAGCCCCTGCTAGAATCGCACGTACAGGATTTAAGATTTAATTGTGCACATAACGTTACCCCTCCTTCGGGTGCTTTGTTGTTTAAAAGCCCAGGATGTTGTCCTGTGGGAAAAAGCCTCCACCAAACCTCAGGTAACGCCACTGCTTCTGGGATGAATGCCACAACACCATTCAGAGAAGGATTTCCCTTAGAAAAGGATTTTCCAGGAGTCAGGAATTTGGTTTTAAAAGTAGTTTAATCCAGACTATACATCCGACACGTTTCGTCAGCCCTTAGGCTAACTTCATCAGGGAGAAAGATACTCATACACCCTCCCCTCCCTTTATAGTCCCCTGTCCCCCAGAACATCAAATTTCTCTCCAATTGCCGTTCTTCTCCGCCAGTACTACCACTTCCGGTTTCAGATCTTGCGGCGACTTCCGGTGACCTTCTTCCTGTTATTCGCCATCTTTGTACAGGCCCGAAACTAGTTCCGCTTCCTGTGGTCTTCTACTACTGCGGTTTGCTCAGGATGTTCTCATCTTCCATGTTGTTTGCATACAGGGCGGGTATGTTGTTGTCACATGATGCCATAGACAAGGGGAACAAAAAAGGGAGGGAGCTCAGTCGTATGGAGCCATACATATGCTTTAGAAAAATCGGAAAAACACAAAAAAAGCTCCCTCCCCTTTTTTGTTCCCCTTGTCTATGGCATCATGTGACAACAACATACCCACCCTGTATGCAAACAACATGGAAGATGAGAACATCCTGAGCAAACCGCAGTAGTAGAAGACCACAGGAAGCGGAACTAGTTTCGGGCCTGCACAAAGATGGTGAATAACAGGAAGAAGGTCACCGGAAGTCGCCGCAAGATCTGAAACCGGAAGTGGTAGTACTGGCGGAGAAGAACGGCAATTGGAGAGAAATTTGATGTTCTGGGGGACAGGGGACTATAAAGGGAAGGGAGGGTGTAGGAGTATCTTTATCCCTGATGAAGTTAGCCTAAGGGCTGACGAAACGTGGCAGATGTATAGTCTGGATTAAACTACTTTTAAAACCAAATTCCTGACTCCTGGAAAATCCTTTTCTAAGGGAAATCCTTCTCTGAATGGTGTTGTGGCATTCATCCCAGAAGCAGTGGCGTTACCGGAGGTTTGGTGGAGGCTTTTTCCCCACAGGACAACATCCTGGGCTTTTAAACAACAAAGCACCCGAAGGAGGGGTAACGTTATGTGCACAATTAAATCTTAAATCCTGTGAGATTCTAGCAGGGGCTGCGTGTTAACACGGTTCTACAGTATTACACTATTATCTTTATTGTTTACGCTTCTTGTAGATCTCAATTCCATTTTTGCATAACTTTTGTAGCTGGCTCCTAAAATCAAAGCAAATTTGTTGAACCTTGTAGTAACAGGTGCATTTAAAGATCACATTAAAAGGTTTAAAATAACAAATCAAGGGGGGCGTGGCCGGCTACCGAAGGGAGCAGACGTGTTTCTGTGGAGCTCCGCACGTCTGCTGCTCTTGAGGTCCATTTATAGCTTAATTAGACGAGTATTTTCTGATTTGGGAACTCCGGTTGGCTGGCATTCAGAACAGAGATGTCCAGAGGCCGTTCTGCCCCCCCCCCCCACTCCGGACCAGAGACGCTCGTTGCAGCTGACGGAATGGGGATGACACAAGGGGCTGGCAGCCATTTTGCAGCCTTCGTCCTGGCCCCTGCGGCTTTCCTGTCCGACTGCCCTGCCTCCTCGGCCCGATCTGACCCGGTGCTGGACGCTAGGGAGACGATGGGCGATCTCCCGAATGCCTGAGATGGACTTTGGACCCGAGCGACGGACAGACCGGCGGATGAGCGACGGGACGGGCCCACTCCCCCCGTAGGAGGTATGGACTAGGTATGGGCTGGCAGTTCGATCCGAACATTGCCCGTTTGGCGAACAAACATTTCCGTGTGTTCGCCCACAATGCACTTTTCCACTGGCCTGAAGCTTGTAATTGGCTACAGCCAAAGACTATGCCAATCAGGGCTCAGAGTCCTGATTGGGCTCACAGAGCTAAGTCCCGCAGCACACTATATAAGGCTTCCCTGCAGCCCCAGCACGTGTTTTTTTTTTGCAGGAGTGAGAGGAGATTGTTCTTTTATGTGTGTCTCACAGACGTCTAGCAGATTTCTGTGAATTGTAAATCTGTGTCTTCTCACTGCCAGCTATTGGGGTCTCACTTTCTTCTAGCAGATATGTGGGAATTGTAATCTGTGTCTTCTCACTGCCAGCTGCTGCCGGGCTATCAGGCTGTATCACCGACTTATACCAGAGTTGTGTGAATTTGAATCTGTGTGTTGCCACTACAAAGGCTATCAGGGTGTATCACTGACTTATAGCATTTTTCTGGAAAATCTGTACATCTTTAATCTATATATCACTCACCATGTCAGAAAGATCAAAAAGGACAGGCAGACGCTCCCAGACACAGATAAGAGGGCAAGCAGCCTCTGTGTCGGAAAGCTGTGCCCCTGGTCATCGTGTACGTAGTGCATCCTCTGCAGGGGCACGCTTGTCCTTGTTTCTAACTGGTGCTGGACGTCTTAAGCAGCAGCAACATACAGAGGATTTGCAGGATTGGCTAACCAGGCCATCCTCCTCATCCGAGTCCTCTGCCAGCCAGGCTTGTAGTGGTTTACAGTCCACCTCAGCTGCCAAAACATCTAATTCAGCCTCCATGTCCACAGCTACTCCTGCTGTAGCCTCACTATCATACACGGAGGGGTCAGCTGAATTGTTTGACTACAGTGACATGCTGCTTGAGGATGCGCAGCAACTCCAGTGCTCAGATTCAAACTCTGAGGTTGAGGAAGGGAGTATAATCAGCCTAGAGGGAGGGCCAGTGACACACAAAGAACTGGCACTCATGTTCCCCCAGCAGCTGCAGCACACTGCCTAGTTGGCTCCAGTGACGAGGAGATAGGGGGTGACGACGATGATGAGGTCACTGACTCCTCTGGTCGATCAGGTACCCAGGTGGACTCAAGGGAGGAGGAAGAGGCACAACAAAAACGAGGCAGAACGTCCTCTATGAGCAACTGTAGCCAGTCCAAGGCTTCAGATGTCAGAGCTGCTCAGGTGCAGAGCGCTGTTGTCTCGCAGCACACGTCCAGGATCTCTGCTGTCTGGGAGTTCTTCACAACATGTGCAGCAGACTGCAGCGTTGCTATTTGTAAGCTATGTCGGAAGAGGATCAAGCATGGGAAAGACATCAGACACTTGGGTACCACGTGCTTGAGGCGACATATGACCACCTGCCACGCATCCCGTTGGCACAACGCTTTGCATAGGTCCTCCTCACCGGTCTCTACCCCCCACTATATGTCCTGCCAGGTCATTGCCTACAACCTCCACTGACATGGATGATGCTACAGTAAAGGGTGTACCACGTCCTTCCTCTGAATCTGCCAGCATCCCATCAGCTGCAGATTTATGCAGTGAGATTTCGTTGCCCCAGCTGCTGCAGCAGAAGAAAAAATATTGTCCCAACCATCCACAACGTCTAAATGCCAGCTTGGCAAAATTACTTGCATTACAGCTGCCTTTCCAGCTGGTGGACTCTGCCTCCTTCTGTGAATTTGCCGAATGTGCTGTACCACAGTGGCAGGTAACAAAACGCCATTTCGTTTCACGGAAGGCCTTTCCAGCACTATACCAGCACGTGGAAGACAATGTTATGGAGTCACTGGGAAAGGCAGTCAGCAGCAAGGTGCACATTACTTTAGACACGTGGTCCAGCAAGCATGGACAGGGCCATTACATTTCCTTCACGACACACTGGGTAACTCTGCAGCTGGGAGGGATCCAGGACGGGGCACTGTGCTGGACCTTGCTCTTCCACCACGCCTCCAGAAAACTGCTTATATGAGGTCTGTCTGCTCCACCACCTCTTCCTATTCCTCCTTCAATGTCTCTGGTGAAGTGGCAGTTAAACCGACGTGTGGCAGGGGCTACGCAATGGCTCAAGCAAAAAGATGCCATACTGTGCTTGAGCTGGTTTGTTTAGGGGACAGGAGCCACACCGGGCCAGAAATTCTGTCAGCTCTGCAGGGGCAGGTGCAGAGATGGTTAACACCAAACCAGCTTGAGCTGGGAATGGTCGTCTGTGATAATGGCAGCAATCTTCTCTCCGCCCTACGCCTGGGTAAGTTGACGCATGTACCATGCCTAGCACACGTCCTAAATCTGGTGGTACAGCGTTTCCTAACCAGGTACCCAGGGCTGGCAGAGCTTCTCAGCCACTTCAGACGGTCATTCCCAGCAAGTGTTCGCCTGGCAGAAATTCAAAGAGTATTCCACCTTCCCACAATCCGCCTGATCTGTGACATGCCCACCAGGTGGAACTCGACATTCGCAATGCTGCAGCGCCTGCACAAGCAGCAGAGGTCAACGAGTACCTGTGTGAGTATGGCACATGGACAGGTTCAGGTCAACTTGTTTCCCCCCTCCCAGTGGCTGATGATCAAGGATTGCATGCACTGTACTGTCACCTTTTGAGGAGGCAACGAGGATGGTGAGCAGGGACAGTGCATGCATCAGTGACAATTCCTTTAGTGTTCCTGCTGGAGCGCACTCTGCGGGGAATTAAAGATGTGGCACTAGAGGCAGAGCAGCGGGAGGAAGAGGAGGCCTTCTCTAGCTCTCAAGGCCCCAGTCTTTCTGCAGACAGCATTCCTGCGGGTCCTCAGATCAGACAGGAGGAAGATGAGGAGGAGGAATATTTAAGTTGTGGGGGCATTGAAGGTGGGGATTCCTCAAGGGAGGGTTTTGTGTCCCCAGAAACCCAAGGACTAGTACGTGGCTGGGAGGAGGTAGTGCATGATTCAGTCATCGTCAGTGACCAGGAACACTCGGAAGCTAATGCCACCTCCAACCTACGCTGCATGGGCTCCCTTATCCTGCAAAGCCTGCTAAAGGACCCCAGGATTCGTGCTATCAAGGAGAGTAATCATTACTGGTTGGCAACCCTTCTTGATCCACGATACAAGGGTAAGGTTGCAGAGCTCATCCTGCCCTCACAGAGGGAGCACAGGATGAAACAACTTGAGGACGCTCTAAAGCGACACTTGAAAAACACCTTTCCAGACACTGGTAGGTTACCAACTGATGATGACACAGGTGCTTCTGAGGCTGCGGTTTATAAGAGGAATAGCGGTGAAGGGGGCCGCTTGACTGATGCCTTTTCCAATTTTTTTTAGTCCACGACGCACAGGGACGTCAAATTTAGGCACACATTGCCAGCGTCTTCACCATATGGTGCAGTACTATCTAGGGGCAAGGGCAGACCTGGATACCTTTCCAGCAGATGATGATCCACTGGCTTACTGGGTGTTGAGATTGGATCACTGGCCAGAACGTAGCCAATATGCTATGGAGCTACTAGGTTGCCCTTCATCCAGCGCGCTTTCTGAAAGGACGTTCAGTGACGCTGGAGGTTTTGTCACAGACAAAAGAGTGCATTTGTCCACCGACTCTGTAGACCGGCTGACATTTATAAAAATTAATCAGTCCTGGATCAGCAGCTATCACTCCCCTGATGCTGATGTAACTGAATAGATCGGGGACCTCTTCTGCATTCCCAAAACCTCCACCACTGCACTCTTCCACAATACCTCAGAGGGGTAACGGTGTGAAGGCACTAGCTGGCACCAAAGGCCCAATATTTGGGTGCACTGATGCGTGTACCAGAATCCAATCATTTTAATATTTGAATGCAGAGTCCACCACTGCACTCTTCCACAATACCTCAGAGGGGTTACAGTGTGAAGGCACTAGCTGGCACCAAAAGTCCAATTTTAATGCACCGGTTGTTACTTTCATCCGAAGCCTGCATAAGTTTCACCATAATTTAGTCCAAAAAAAAAAATCACTAAACTTGTTCTGCGTGTCCTAAAACGTCTCCTCTTTTCATACAGGCTGCCGCCCCAAGCAGTTGTTTATGAATAGATTAAAAGGAAAAACATTACACGGTCATTTGAAATGTCATTTTTCTTTTTAAAGGTTTCTATACATCCTACAAATCCGCCACTTCACGGGCAGGTTATGGGGACCTCCTAGGCAGGATATTTGAAGGATTTTTTTGTTTTTATTCTTAACCTTTATTTAAAAAAAATTACTGCTCCTTTAAAAATGTCTTGTCGACCCAGGGCACTACCCGGACCCCCATACACCTTTTATGGCAAATATCTTGCATATATGCCCTCTTGCAGGGCACTCTAAAAAAAAAAAAAAAAAAAAAAAAAAAACATTCGAGTCCCATTGACTTGCATCGAGTTCGGATCGTGTTCGAACTCGAACTTTTGAAAGTGTTAGAGTTCGAACCGAACACGGAGGTGTTCGGCTCATCCCTAGAATGGACACCTTCCTGGCCGGCCTGGAGGCTTGCTTGCTGCTCCTGGAGAGAACCTGGACGGTCCGCTCACCAGAGGAGTGTGATGACGGATGACGCTTACCTTGCGACACTGCCGAGGGGTGGTGGATCCGGGTCTGGCGAGGGACAGAGCTGCATCGGCTGGACACCCTGCTGAGGCCTCGATGAAGGTGCCGAGAGGGGTGACACGCCTGTGAAACTTGACGGATGCACGGACTTGTCAGACTCTGGCAGCCCGAGGGACGTGAGAGGTGCTTCGGAGACCTGGATGACGCTGGTCCCTGTGACAAAAGCTGTGCTGGAGCCACGAGGAGTTTAGAGATCGGTTCGGGGTGCCCGGACTGCCAGCCCACGCAGCACCAGGGGGAGCCCTGGTGCGACCTGGAGGCCTAGATCATGGCTTGGAGGGAGTTGAGGGCCCCTCCTTGTCGACAGCGCGGGCGAAATCGCTCCGGATTACATCTCGCAGCGGACAGAGAATCTCCCCGGGTGGTCGACGCCAGAGCTTTCTGGGTGTCCAGAGACGTACCGCAGTTGTGGACAGTGCTCCCCGAAGTAGAGTCAGCTTCGGCACCGCGAACTGGCCTCCCGTGCGACGATCTGCCTGCTGCACGAGCACCCCTGTTTAGAGACGCGGGTTGATGGGACCCTTGACGCTCTTTTTCCTTTCCTCTTTGGAACTCTCATACCCGCTTCTGTTGATTATCCCTGGCCAGGGAGTTTGAGACATTTTTCATATATATAGTTGTGTTCAAAATTATTCAACCCCCAATGAAATTGAGTGTTTTGGCCAGTTTAACATTGATTTTGATCATTCAGTCATCTTGCTTACAATTAAATCAAAGAGGCACATGTAGGTCAGACAAATATAACATAACATTTATAATGAAATAACCACAAATGTCTTTTCTGTGCTCACATCATTATCAGTTTTATTCAACCCCCAAGTGACATTCAATCTTAGTACTTAGTACAACATCCTTTTACAGTTATAACAGCTTTTAAACGTGAAGCATAGCTTGACACAAGTGTCTTGCAGCGATCTACGGGTATCTTCGCCCATTCGTCATGGCAAAAGCCTCCAGTTCAGTCACATTCTTAGGCTTGTGCACTGCAACTGCTTTCTTTAAGTCCCACCAGAGGTTCTCAATCGGATTTAAGTCAGGTGACTGCGATGGCCACTCCAAAATGTTCCAGCCTTTAATCTGCAATCATGCTCTAGTGGACTTGGAGGTATGCTTGGGATCATTGTCCTGTTGAAAGGTCCAACATCTCCCAAGCCTCAGGTTTGTGATGGACTGCATCACATTGTCATCCAATATCTCCTGGTACTGAAGAGAATTCATGGTACCTTGCACACGCTGAAGCTTCCCTGTACCTGCAGAAGCAAAACAGCCCCAAAGCATGATTGACCCCCAGCCATGCTTCACAGTAGGCAAGGTGTTCTTTTCTTCATAGGCCTTGTTCTTCCTCCTCCAAACATAGCGTTGATCCATGGGCCCAAACAGTTCTAATTTTGTTTCATCAGTCCACAGAACACTATCCCAAAACTTCTGTGGTTTGTCCACATGACTTTTGGCATACTGCAGTCGACTCTTCTTATTCTTTGGAGACAGCAAGGGGGTGCGCCTGGGAGTTCTGGCATGGAGGCCTTCATTACGCAGTGTGCACCGTATTGTCTGAGCTGAAACTTCAGTACCCACATCGGTCAAATCTTTTCTCAGTTCCTCAGCAGACACACGGGGACTTTTCTCCACTCTACGCTTCAGGTAGCGCACAGCAGTCGAAGTCAGCATCTTCTTTCTGTCATGACCAGGTAGCGTTTCAACAGTGCCCTTTGCCTTGAATTTGCGAATGATGCTTCCTATGGTCTCTCTTGGTATGTTTAACATCTTTGCAATCTTCTTATAGCCATTGCCCTTCCTGTGAAGAGTAATCACCTCTTCTCTTGTCTTCCTGGACCATTCTCTTGACTTCATGTTTGTAACCACACCAGTAAATGTCTAGAAGGAGCTGAGTATCACAGTCATTTTAAAGCTGCCTAATTGGTGCTTATTATGCTTTATTGCTGCTCCGTGACATCCACAGGTGTTTTCAATACCTGATTGAAAACACTTGAATGAACCTCTGTTCTTCAGAGTGGTAGTCTTTAAGGGGTTGAATAATTGTGTCAATGAAGAATTCACAAAAGAAACATTTACTACTGTATTACAAAACCAATTGATGTCATTTTAGTTGCATATGGTTCTTTAAAAAGTCCTTGTAGGATTTCATTCTGAATACAATTATAAATGTACACTAAATTCCCTAAAACCCTTTACAGCATTGGGGGTTGAAGAATTTTGAACACAACTGTACATATTATATATTTTTTTATTTTGATGCATACTTTTGATTTTACCTAATAATATGCTGAGATTTTTGTTGCTTTTTGTTTGAGTATTTTTCTTTACTTATTTGTTTTCTCCTCCGCTATTTGAGATATTGAGGACTACCTACGAGAACCCCCCTCATGCTTGTTGTATTTTCGATGTCTACATGGCCCTGCAAGGCCTATTTTGCCAGTCAGTTTGTGACTTTTTCGATTGCAAAATAAAAAACTTGAAATATAAAAAGAAATTAAAAGAAACAACAAATCAGGTCAGAGTTTAACCCTGTGTCAGGAGTTCTAAATAATATTGCCACAACATTAAGAATACCAAGATACCAATACAGATTAATCGGCAGCCTTTCTGGCTGATATTTGATACTGATATTTTGTAAATTTAATTATCTGAAAAACAACACAAATCTGACATTATGAAATTAACTGAACGTGTTTAATAATATTGTAACCATTACACCATGCCCATTTCATTTATTCAATTTAATAAATTAAAAGATTTAACTGCGGATGACATCCTGGGTATTCCCAGCTACGTGCGGAGGACACGTCCCCCACACGTAATCGGGTCTATGCAGCGAAGCATCAGACCGTCGCCTTGAAGTCAGACCGTCCCATTAGACCAGCATTTCCCAAACCTGTCCTCGGGACCCTCAACCAGGCCACATTTTCCAGATCACCTTGAGGAAATTCAGATTGAATCCTGCAATCACTGAACAGCACATTATATCACCTGTGCTGTGCTTCAGATATCTGGAAAACCTGGCTTGTCAGCGGGTCCTAAGGACAGGTTTTGGGAAACACTGTATTAGACCGTCCAAAGGATCCCCTATTTCCGTATCCTTGGCAGCTAGAGGGTCGTGATTGGAGTCTTTGGAAAGGACAGAGCATGGCCTTTCCAATGATAACAAACACGATCAGGTTATGTGTAAGAAAATATATATATTTAAAAAAAAAAAAAAAAAAGGATCGTTTAATAATGCAGCACTTTTGTTCACTTTTCAATTATAATGTGAACAATGATGATGCACGAACTCACCTTCTCATTTCCCACGATGACAATTGTCCTTCCTGGGCGCCACCGGGAATGTCTCCGCGCGTGCGCTCGTTGGAAGGACCCCAGCCACGACCACGTGGGACCATGTGATCAGGGCTGGGGTCCTTCCAACGAGCGCACGCGGGGAAACTTTCCCGGCTTCGCCCAGGAAGGTAAGTATCATCGCGGAGAGCAGCTGCAGGGCCTGCCGAATGCTCTATCTGCATTCGGACA